>JAOXJM010000012.1:48258989-48270460 GCA_026413425.1 Tringa solitaria | reverse complement strand
GGTTGCTCAAAGCCCCATCCAGCCTGGCCTTTAACACTTCCAGGGATGGGGCATCAAGTCCCTCAGGCATGTCAATCACACCACTCAGAGCTTGGTGTCATCTGCAAACTTGCTGAGGGTGCAAGAGGAAGATGAGGAAGGCTGCAAAGAGCCATGCTTCATCTCACATGGTGTCCCCCCATGGTTGTGTCCAGCAGGCTCCGCTGGCCAGGTGTTAAGATGAACCACTTCAATATATATATGGCTAACATTTTTGGTAAATTCTGCACAAACCTCCCTCTCCAGACCTTTACAGAAATGGAAATTCAGGTCATTACTTTGCCTTATTAATTGTGCTCCTTGTAGTGACCATGCAAGAGCTATCTCTTTCAAGTTTCTAATTTTATATATGCAGGAAAGCATTTACACTTGAGACAAGCTCAGGAGGATCACTAGAACAGTTCATCCAGGTCAAACATGAACAGGTACTACATCCAGCAGTGTTTTTACTTGATACTAAAATACGAGAAAAGAAAATATCATACAGGATTAGGCTTCTATTTAGAAAAAAGTACTTGTATAGCAACATACATATATGCATAACATTCAGTGCACTGCATGACTGGGACTACAAGCAGTTTCTCCCTCTCCCTAGAAATTTGAAACCTAAAGTAGACAACATAAATTTACATTCAAAACAGATAGGATAAGAAGATAAGGATCTAATATCCGATAAGAGCAGGATGCTGTTTTATCATTTAAATCGTGAGTCATTTTATAGAGGCTTAACAAACACTCAAAAGCTTTCTGGAAAACAGGTTTTAAGACCAATTCCAGACTTTGGTTATTTGAGTAAAAAAAAATGGCTCAGATATTCCAAGTGCATCTTCATCCTTCCATCCTAGAACCAAAACACAATACACTCACAGGTTCTCCTGGGGAGCTGTAATTAATTTAATGGTGCAATAGACTGGGAGAGAAAACACAGGATTAATTATTCCTAGAACTTGAGCAATAAAAGGAAACCTTCCCATGGAAAGACAGGTAATATTGATATTCTTGTCATCAAGAAAGAATTTAAAATGAGATTCAGGAAGGGCAACTGCAATCCAAATCCACATCTGCCAAAATTTTCAAGGCAATTAAGGATTAAAGTGCCTAACAAGGAATAAATTAAATACATTTGATTTAAAGAACAAAGATATCAGAAAAACTGGGAATGTTTAAAGTATGCCAAGGTGGGCATCAAAAAAGATAAGCAGTCCAAATTTACTTTCTTATGAGAAATTTTAAGTTAAGATACTTGGGCACTGGGAAGGAACTACAATACATAGCAAAGAAAAAGATCGGGAAAACGAGGGAGCACAAATCAACTGTACTTTTACTAAGTTGTCGCAGAACCTCCAAAAAGACATTGGAAAGACCAAAGCAAGGGGAAATAAAGCAATCCTGAGAAGCCAGACATAGGTTATCTCCTGTGACTGATGACAGAAAACTGTATGCATCTATTGCAGGTGATTATTGAAAGGCTAGGGAGCAGGTCAAAGCTGCAGGACAACATAAACTACCAAACCAAAACCAACTCAGGCATTTGGCAACTCATTATGCCTACCCCCCCTTCTAAAACTACACTTACATTTATCTCACAGAAGATTGGCAGGTTCCCTATCCTGAACTGTAATGAAAACAATAACATTGTGAGAAGAACAGATATCTTTATATTTGCTGTTATTCAAGCAGGGCCCGTGCGCATCTGACTCTCAAAGTCGCACATATATGATGTGGAGAAGGCTCCCCACCCACCTATATAGCTCCATGAAGGTCTGTCCAATTAACATTAGAAGGCAAAAAGCTAGTAATGAGAAAGGTTCTCAACTGGCTAACAGGACATGCTGATTTGTACTCACTGTAAATTAATTTTGTCCCAGTATTATGAAAATATCCTCTTATTCATTTCTTCATGACAAGAGAAATGAAATGGTATATAGTAAAACCAGCCAAAGAAAGTCCAATTAATTTTGAATGCTCTGTTCAAAAAGATTACCAAAAAAACCCAAACAAAAAGAGAAAACAAACCCTCTCAACTTCTGAGTTTCCTTCCTGTACTCCCTTCTCATCTGCATTTATTTGACAATTTGTTCCCATAGGGTTGATCATCTTCCTCGTGGTCTGAAAGGGCAATTCAAATGACATTTTTCACCTTGCAAAAGAATAGTAATCTTAGTTTTATATTTGCATTTAGTCTTCTTCATCTTTATTAATGCATTTAGTAAGTTCAAGAAAGTCAGATATATTGTGACAACTTTTTTGATTTATTATTACATCTCCATTTATGAAAGAACTTTTTATTCAGGAAATTAAAGCCAACCTCAATTAAGGCAAACTACAGCAAGCCACAACAGCTACAATTAGGGGGCAAATGACAATCACAGTTCTGAATGACAAGGGTCTCTAATCCAGAGCTGAGTTAAACATTCAGCAAGAGCCACAGATTTGCTGCTACTTGGTGTCTACTGGGTCATTAAAACATGGAGAAATTTGGCAGCTACATGTGATGAACTATAGCAATTCACACAGCAAGAAAAGGTACCAATTCCATCCCTACTCATCTGTCAAATTGCCCTGTGTACAAGTGGTGCCTCCATAGAGACAGGCTCATTGAAAACACCTCCTTTCCTCACAGATACCTAGCTGATCCCTCTCAGGATCTTTACAAGGCACTGAGTTATCTCCACTCCAAAGTGAAGGAAATTCAGGAAAAGCTTTGCTTATCAACCCAGTACTGAACAAACGGATGGGGACCTGAAAAGTCTAAGCTATGAAGAAGAGAAACTCTTCCTCTTCCTGCTGCAGCTACAACCTCAGGTCATTTCATGCTGCTTATGTTTAAGTACTACCATCCCAGCATTGCTGATCTCCTGAGGAATCGTCCTCTCCAGAGCTGTTCTCTCAGGTTGCCTTATTGGGTAGCCAAAAAAGCTGCATGACCTAATCTGTGAAAACTCAGTTTGAGCTTTTTTTTTTATTGCTCTCACCAGAGGTCCAAATTATATTTTAAAATCATTGTCAAAAATTAATCTGAGCCTACTAGGGCGCTTTAACAAAGTAGTTCATCATAACTACTCTTTACCCTTGTGCAATTAGCCCAAGGCAGGTTCTCCAAAAGCCCAGTGTTCAGTGAGGTGTGCATGTCACCCCTCTCAATTCTGATTATCCATCCCCCCTAAGTTCTAGGGCAGACCTGGGAGGGGAGGTAGAAGGGTGCACAGTAAAAAGTTTCAGTTAAAATCAGTTACGGATAATTGAAACTTTAAAATAAAATCATGCTGAAAATGAAGGAGCTACCAACAGGAACTGCTTAAAGAACTAGTCTGAAATAGTGAGCATCATTATAGAAAACTAACAGGTAAGAAACAGATCTTTAAACATCTGCTGGTAGTTGATGAATTACTGCTCATTATCTTTCCTGATCCAATTTTAAAGAAAGTGAACAGTTATCAATATTTTCAGCAGCTCTCCTCCAAAACAGCCTAATGTCACCAACTCTGAAATGACAGAGTGACTTTTATACAGATCTGGTCTGCTCTTTCAGACAAGAGCTCAAAGTGAGCACCAAAACTCTTCTCTTGCCTTTGATATTCACTTTTTTACCTTCTCATTTTAATGCTTAGTCTCAACACTTCATAAAAACAGGAGGACTGTTTTGAGATTTAGATCTTCCAGTTCAATGATGCAGATCAAACAACTTCCAACAACGTTTGGACAGTATCCAAACATTTGGTTACCAAATGGAGAAAGTTGAATTGGGTGACTGACCCATTGCAAATTTCTAGCAAGCAGAGATAGAGTGATCCTTTTTCTCCTTTTTCTTTGTTGAAATAAATTGGTGAGTTTTTATTTAGAATCTAGTAGTTATTAAGTTAGTAACAAACAGATAATCCATGTCCAATCCACATCATTCATAATGGCCTAAATTCTTTGCTGATGATACTCCTGTAATCAATGTGTCTATACAAATTTATGTTGGCAGAAGCTGGCCCAGATTGTAGATAAGCATTAGTCAGAATCACAGATTCAAGCACACCGTAACTTTGGGGAGGGCGAAAATCAATGCAACATTTACCCCTGCAATCAGTCTCCAGAATTTATACAGATTGGGATAAGTGTGAAGTTCTCTGGAATCAGTGCAGAACAACATTCATATTGCTATTGTTGTTTCAAAACAAAAAATATTCTTCTTCTGTTAAAATTTATTTAATTTTTAAAGACTTACTTAATGTTAAGGAATTTTATAGCCTGAAGACAGAAAAGGAGTGGAAAAGAGAAACCCATACAGTATTATTGAGTTCTTATCTTTTAAATGCTCCTGCATGTTTATAATTCTTAATTTATTTTGATTGCAGCCAAGATGGATGGGAATGTCACAAGCTATCTATAACAAGTATTTTAAGCCCTCTAAATAACAGCTGCCTTCAAACAGGATTTCAAAGGATATTCACTAAACTCTGCTCAGTTGCGACAGGCTGATACCACAGGCTACTGAATTACCTACTGATCTCTCTTAGGCCAATGAGAGCTGCAGGCGCCAAAAACATCTCAAGACCTGGACCAACAAAGAATCCCCAATACATGGATGAAAGACCACAGCCCATACTGAGGGAAAACTTCAACTGGCATCCTCAAACTAGAAAGAAATTGATCATCCATAACTTTGAGGTACACAAACAATGACAGAGAAGTATAGTCCAGTCAATTCTTTGAAAACTTACCCAATTGATAATTTGTTTTCAATTTTATTTCTTAAAAATACAAAAGAGTCATTTTTTTTTTTTTTTAATTAAAAGAATTTCCCTTAAGTGAAAAAATAAGATTATCCCCATTCCCACAGGTACCTCTGCACTAAAGAAATCATGGCAACAGGTACTGAAGCATGAAGCTGCAACTTTCAAAGCTGACCTGAAAAGTCTCACCTGAACTAGGACTACCTGTAAACTGATAAGATCCAAATTTAGTTCAGACACACAACGCATCCCTCAAAAAATTCATCTTTTAAGCTGCCATTGTCCAAAACATTTGAAAGTTTTCTTCATCAGCTATGGCTTCTATAAAAAATTTGCTAAAGATACATATGTATTCATCATATTTGCAGAAGGCTAGTCACAGCATCTACAAAGATTTCCCTTATGTTGTGTATCTGAAGTATAGCAAGCCTATTTTCTGTGTAATTGCCCTAGGATGCCTTGCTTTTATAGGCTTTATGGGGAGATGATCGTATGATATGTAGCATTCTGAGCTGTAGAATGTAAGATCATTAGCAACTCCGTTTTGCACAGAAATAAAGAGCTATGATTTTTATGCGCATTTTCGCAGCAAGGGCTCAGGTAGAAACAGTATTTTCTTCATGCATGCAAAGGAAGCTCACCTTACCTTTCAAAAGTCAAAGCAGTGTTAAAATAAATACTAATAGCACAGTAAACAAAATATCCTTGTGCATGTATGTGTGTGTCGCATTGGGAAATTAGTTCAGCCCATCTTCCTCTAAAGTTGAAGAGGCTTATTTTTGTCAATTAAACAGGGATTGCCAATTGCTTCTGCAGAAGGGACCATTTTAACATAGGGAGCAGATCCCTCTGCAAAAAGGCACTGATACTGATACTGAAACTTAACTTCTAGGATGCTCTTACGACAAAAACTGAGCAAAGGAACAATACCACGCTCTACGGAGTTGCCCTGTATTTTTCATCACACAAATAATTTACACAAGTGCTTGGTAGCCAGTCCATGCTACAAAGAAAACAAATAGTAAAAATTTGGTTATCTACAGCTCCCTGAAGTTAACCAGCATCCCATTTGTGCTTGGATCACACATCATAAGATAGACTTAAATATACTGATCCTGCAGGTAATGGCTAACAAAAAAAACAGAGAGGAGGAAGGCACCATTCCTGCTTTGGAGAGTCCCAGTTGAGCTGGTAAAAGGGGCTGCAATTTGAACCAAATCATAGGATCCTCTTTTCATCATCTTACTTCTCAAAATAGAGCACCAGCTGCAGGGCTGGAACGTAGCAGAGAGAACAACATCCACTTTATATAGCACAATGAACACTGGGAGCGAAGGGGGCAGGGAAGGGAAAGAGAAAGAACAGAGGGGTTTGCTCATTGGGCAAACACTGATCTCTCCCAGCATCATTTTCAGAAAGCTCCACAGCAGCTGAGTAGCAGCTCTGAAACTCAAGGAAGTCCTTTATTTTTTCTTACTTTTCCCTTCTTTCCCTCCTGTAAAATGGAAGGGTGGAAAGACTTTTTTCCCCCCACTATTCAGGTGCCCTCGAAACCTCCCGAAACAGAACTCAGTTGCCCATAGATATATTTCCATGTTTCCTTAATACCTTCCTCCTCGGCTGCAGCTTGGAAGGGCCTGTGCCTGCCTGAAGTGTTTGCCCTTGGGCTCCTGCAGTTCCCTGAGCTGAGCAATGCTGCTAGTTACATTAGTCAACCTTCTACAAACACATGTAACACGTAACCAGCAGGAAACCAGCAAAAAGGATAACTCCACTTGTTGATGTCCCAGGGAACGCAAAGTAAACAGACTGAATTACCCAAGTCCCTGAGACAGGCAGACCGCATCCCCACCGGACTACCTCACCAGTGGTAACAGGAAAAATGAACTTCAAGAAAGGCAATCCTTGGCAAGGAAATCTAGGGAGGAACCACATAGAAGCAGAAACAGCCAAAGCAGACTGAGGCTTTGGGGCATTTTATGGGAGAGTGGGTGGTTTTTTTGGTTTTGGGTTGGTTGGTTGTTGGGGGTTTTTTTGTAAAAATATACCTCTTACTTTTTGATCAGACTTCTCACTGATGGACATTTGTTCAGCCTGTCTCCCATTACCTACCGTGCAGCATCTTCAATTCATTTCCATTTGGGATTTCAACAAGTACTTGCTCCTGCTCTACTTTTCACCCTTCAATTTCAATATGCTTGTCCTCTGAAATGTATCTCCTCCTAACGAGATCTGCTGTCATTACTTTCCTCAGAAAGTATTAATTTTCCTCCATTTAGCAACACGCTACAAGTTCTGCAGCGCCTGGAGTATCCACACCTTTGTTCTTTTAGTTCCTAAAGGGCAACAGCTATTCCTTAGGCACTGCTCTTAAACGGTTAAAAAAAACAAAAAGCCATCCACAGGGCTCACTTTAAGCATCATATTCAAATCAGATTCTAACATGGAAATGTTTGGTAGCCCATCTTTGCTGTGCAGTATCTCTGAGAAGACATCCCTATTTACTTGTATCATACTTGACTAATGGAGATGCTCTTGATGAAGAATGACATTTTAAGTGATGGAACCAAAACTACCAGGGAATTCAGTTATTTCTAAACATCTCTAAACAAATGGTTTAACTTGCCAGAAGCATTTACCTTCAACATTTTTAACATTGGAAATAAAATATATTTTGAAATGAAACTGCCTTGAAAAAAAGAGGTTATGACAAAATGGTTAAACAACCTCAAAATAAGATGTTTCACTTCATTAAGCGGAGGTTTTCAACTCAATCCAAACCGGATGGGGGGAGCGAGCAGAGAGTACTGCAGCACCAGAAGAGAAAACGAGAGCATCGATTCATTAAAGAAAAATAAACCACACCTAGGAAAATGTTCCTTTAGATTAAGCTTATTTTAAAAGGAAAAAAAAAATCATCATATCAATTCAATCAGCAAACTGGAATGGCTGTTATTGATGTGGTGGATGTTATCCATACTTGACTGACTTGTTGACATTTCAGTGTGGCCACCTGGCCTAATGTTCACGCATTTTTTCTTTGCTGACATCTTCTCTGGAGAGAACCCTGGATAACGGATTAGAGCGCACTGGCTTTGTCCCCGAAACAATTTGGGTCTCCATAAAACAAATCTTTTACATCAGTTAGATGTTTTCCTGGATATCCTGCTTATCTATTATCCTCTAAATACCAAAGGCTTTGGGAAGGAGATGACGGAAGTTCACGGCTGGAGCTTATCTCTAAAGTCAGTTTCAGTTGCCGGTTCAAGGTCTTGACTTTAATCTTCAAAGCAATTAACAGATGAGCCTTTGCTACACTGGAGACCAAATTGCTATCTATAAATTTCCTAAACAGTTGTGCTTCTTTGGGACGATGCTGATCACAAAGCCCAGACCAAGCTGCATGAGAGCTGGGGCAAAGCACTTTCTGTCATAGGAATCTGGCTATGAAACAAGTCTCCGCAGGAGAATTCAGAGCTTCACTCTCTTTTGAACAGCTTTAAGCCTCTTCCTAAAGGAAAAAAAAAAAAAAAAGCCTCCCACCTAAGCATCACCAGCCCTCCCCAGTCACATCAAAATATTTTCCCTATCCTATCTCCAAATTAATTAGCAAAAAAACCACAGAAAGTGGTTTTATTCAAAAGGGAGACGAACAGAGAATTTTTAAGGTATTCAGGAGAGTTTTAGCTAATGCTATCTTTACAAAAAAAGGCACAGGCAGCAATTCCAGCTAGTCGGAAGTATATGTTATGCACTAACATGAGCAACTGTCTTTGTGTTAGCCTTGCAATCCGTAGTTTGGAAAATGCTGCACCAGTAACTATATTCATGAAACAAATACACTGTAACGAAGTTTTCTCTTCAAAACGGAGCCAGCCTATCTTGGCCAGAATAATACATGCTGCACTGGCACTCTGTCTCCACCTCAGAAACATCTTCTGCCCTATGCAAAACCCGCATACATAATTGAAATTATTAAACATTAAAAAATATGCCTTTAACACATAAGATTCTGTTGGTGGACGTGGCACCTGGTCCAAAGACGGAATCACACAAAAGGAGAGTTAAACATCTGCAGCCACTGAAAAACCAGCTGAAACATGAACAGGCAGCAAATAAACGTTTATGTGTGCCTGTGTGATTGCCCAAAATTGAGCTCCTGAACTCCCAAGCAGGGGCTGCTTGGAAACTTGATAACCCCTGAATTAAACAGCAATGACACATCTTGAATCCTCCAACTAAAGAGACATGAGATGGATCCACCAAGAGGCGGATCACCTGCTTTGCTTCTGCACATACACTATTTAGACTGGAAAAACCAGGAGCTTGTTTTCCAGAAAAAAAAGACCTAGTACAAAGAGATGGGGCCCTAAAAGGAAGAAGTGCTCTCAGAAAGAAGAGAGGCCAGGAAGAAAAAGGTGAAGATCCTGGCCCAGGGAGAATTTGGGGGGAATAAGGGAAGATCATAGAGATGAGGGAAACGTGGGGGATGCCCACGGACCTGGGCCAGTGGTGTCAGTAACTGCAAGCAGCATCAGAGCAGGAACCGAACTTTTGAAGGTTCCAGGAACACAACTTTCTGCCCAAGCTTTCCAGGTAAGCAGCAAGCTCCCTGCAGGGAGGTCAGACCTCAGGAACAACACACTAGGGCTGTAACAGCCACAGAGAATAAACACAGAATAAATGAAAAATTCCCCTTGAATATTTTGCAGAGGTGATATTCCATACTTTCCCAAGGATTCTGGATGAACCTTAGAGGAAGAGTTATGGGATGGAGGAAGAAGCAGGGAGGGAGAAGTGCTGCTGTTAATTTGGCATTCATTTGAAGGAGCTGAACAGGAGCCAGAATTAGTACAGATGGCATCTCAATTCCCCCTTCTTTTGAAAATGTATTTTTAATACACTAACTTTTTGTTTCCATTAAGGCATTTTTTAGCTGTGAAATAAGGACAGTTAAAAGCAGAAGTTAAAACCTCGGCTTTTAGCTGACAGTTCTGAAAGCAGTTTCTTTCACAAAGTGATGGCTAACGATACACACATAGAGTTTCTTCAATCCATAACAAGGTACTGGGAGTAAGGAGGGTGATTGGCAGGCATCCTAGGGAGGAACACTGAATAACACAAAAGAGACCATAGTGTTACTTTTGCAAAAGGCAGAGGGGAGTGGGGAATTTATAGTAAAGTATATTGTGTTATTTGCAATGAACACTAGCTTTAAGCCCTCCCCACCCCACTACACAGCATTCCAGACACCTCATAAAAAGTCTATCTGACAGCCATCAAGGCTGCAAATCTGGAATTGTGACTGCATTTCAAACACCGACTCATCTCACGCGGTAAGCAGCACAAGAACCTGAAAGGGACACAGGTGGAAAAAAATATGGTGCCAGTTTTGGAGTTTCTCACCTTGAGTAGAAATGCAGCCTGTGTTTAAGAGCAAGATTTTTGTTCTGGCTGGGGAAGCCAGTCAGCATCACAAGCAAGGATTCGCAAGAAAGACTAGCACGAGAGAACAGGCAACACACAGAATACTGCTGGAACATTGTCTCATTAAAAGGGTCAAATTCAGATATGGTATGAAGAACCTCAGGGCATATTAAAGAGCCACAGTAAGATACTCTTTCAAAAACAGCAGCCCTCAATTCCTTGTCGGATGGCCCTGCATTATGTTAATTTATTTTGGTTCCCAGTGGCTAAATCCTGGGGCACCACAAGAGAACAGAATGCAAATGGCTTGTGGGGGAAGGTGAAGAGTGGAGGGAAGGGAAGTGGTTCTCAAAACACATCAGGCATTAATTTTGTAATCTACAGACTACATAGTCGGGTTCAGTGCATACCCATGACTGACTATGATTGACTGCTCTAGGCCAACAGGAGAGTAGTCTAGAGAGTTTACATCCTTAAACTTTCTCACAGCTGGGAAGAGGTAGGAACCCTACCAGAGCCCAGTGGGTCCTGAAGCACACCACAGTCCCAAGAGACTGGTAATGGGAATACTGCACTGCTTTATCAAAACTTCATTTCTCTCAGCTTCCACGTTCAGTATCCCAAGCTACAATATTTTGACTTAGGCCAGTTCTGTTTATTCTCAACTCTGCTGCAGTCTACAGCAGGGGCAAACCAACAACAGCATGAACTGGTGAAACCCAAACCAGCTTGATGATATGTTCTAACACAACTGCATTAGTTCTATCTGCTAGCACAGAGATTTGAATTTTCACCTGCTGTCTCCCTTTCTCCATGAGGAAGAAGCCTCCAAGAAACAATGACGTCTTTAAAAAAAACCCACAAAAACAAAAAAAAAACACACCGCCAAAAGGCTGAAACACATCAAACACATAATTTCATAGCTTGTTCTCCAGCATACCTCATTTCCTTACACAGTTCATATTTACATACTTATCTATCACCCCATGGTTGTTTCAAAAACGTACAAAACAACTATCTCTTACCCTCCCATACCAGCAGTGGTGTGACAGGAGTTCCAACAAAAATGCATATCCATCATCAATACCACAGAATTACAGAATATTCATGGTTGGAGGGACCTTTGAGATCGAGTCCAACCACAAAAATAAAATTTAAAAAAAAAAGCCACAACCCCACCACCACCAGTAATCTCAGTCACTAGAGCATGCCCTGAAGTGCCACATCTCCATGTTTCTTAAATCCCTCCAGGGATGGTGACTCCACCACCTCCCTGGGCAGGCT
>JAOXJM010000012.1:48244958-48257421 GCA_026413425.1 Tringa solitaria | reverse complement strand
AAATGGCGGTTTTGAACAGAAAACTGTGCTGAACTTTTAGAAGCACTATATCAGAACCTCCAATTATTTCTTCTACATTTGGCAGGGATTTTCATTATTTCACACAAATAAGCAGTACTGTATAATTATATATTATTATTATTGATGCCAGTATATGGATATTCCATTATTTTCAGTGTCTCTAGGGCAATTTCTAATTAGTGCTGTTTGGAGGATCTCATCCATTAAATGTTTCAACAAAAAAGCACGTAAAATAAAATAATTTTTTCCCATATCTGTAGCAGCAGAGATGACAATGTAGTAAAAACAAAAAAATAAAAAAAGAACGTGTTTCAGAGGTTTGCCAAGTTTTGTTTGGGAAGTTTCACATTAGTATTCCCCCCCCCCTCTAATTCCCCATTTACACAAGTAAAATTTTCAGAATTTCAGAAAACATTCAGAAAAATGAGTTGCAACCAAAGAAACTTTGTATGACCACATGCACTGAGACAGGGCTAATACATAAATAAATCCGACAGCTGTTTTACACCAGCCAGCAAGCAAAGCTGAGGTACAAACACGCCGAACACAAGCGAGATTTCTCTGCAAATGCTCATCACCACTGGGCAGGAAGAATTTTCAGACATTTCACAGCCGAGGAGGAAGACATCAGCTCCACATGTGTATCTGTGTTTCAAGACCTCCCCCTCCTTGTGCAGCCAGACTCTTCTCCAATATACTAGAAGGAGGAGACAGACTCCCAAACTACATGCCACTACACACCTTCCTAGTTATCCTAGTTATGCACAAGCTACAACCTACTAAACTTGTTTAAAAACACATTTACAGGAACAGCATAGTATATAGGACTAGATAAACGACCATTAGTGCTCAGGTATAGCTTCCATTCTCATTAAAAGTTTAGACAACAAAGGGGAAAAAGCCCAGAGTGCAGTTAGATCTTCAGCCAAAGTCTCTGCTTGTTTTGTACTCAGCACAAACCAAAATCCCACCTCTTCCTGGCCCCTGATCTGCAAGTCAGGCACAAAAACCAGAGGTGGTTAATGAATATACTACTTTTTTTTTTTTTTTTTCCCAGAATCAGCACAATGTTGCTTGGCACAGGTGCACTTTAACAATGATGAATCTGGAAAGTTCACATTGATTAATTGCTCTCAGTTTTTCACATTCGCCATCTCACACAAAGAGAAGGCGGATCAAGCTGTTGGAAGTATTTCTCTCTTCCTCCACCTCCTTGATATTTTGTGCTGCATTTTTGTTTTTTTAAAAAAGGGAAACAAACACACAATAAAACCCTGTTTCTCAGCATCTATTTTTAGCTGTAACATTTTGAGGCTTAAAAGCAGAATTGGATTATTTTAAAACGTAGCTCTAAGGAAGGCAAAGAAGGATTTAGGAAAGCTTCCGAAACAGTAGTTGTTGAAAACAGTTACTCCCTTATCTATGGGGGATGTGGCACCATCTTCATAATATCTAGGCATTTTCTATTTGATGGATGTGGTTATTGCCAACATCTTTAATATTCTTCAGAGAAGTGGAGACTTTTCAGGTCGCAGGCCAACGGTACAAGGAGCAGGTGGTAGACATTCCAGTATAAATGCTTTTTCAGAAGCAAAAAAAGCCTAAAAGGAATCCTTAAAGGATATTCCAGTGAACTCCACAGCAGATCTGATCCACCACCAGTTCCCCAGACCCACCACCTAAGCAAGTTCAAAATTGTAACATGTTCTGTCACAGTTTCCACAAAATAAGGCTTTCAGAACTGAAGCAAATAATTTTGAAACTGTTGTCAAAACTTAGATCTGCAAATCCACAGCCCACATAACACAGGTGAGTCTAAAAATCAGATCTTTTGATTCAATTGTTACTAAATTCAAGGTCATCTACATCCAGGTCTGAGGTGACACTGTCATCTTCTATAGAAGAAACATTTCCCTCCCACATGGAGCAAAACATGACAACAATGGCTCCTCGATTACAACTCTCAAGTTTAAAACAAACAATCCACCAGAGTAAGACAACTGTGACTTTACATACAAATAAAAACACAAATGGAAAGCACACTTACTTGTTTAACATTACAAGCTTCAACTAAATACACTTAATTAAATAAATTTGGGTTTCATACCCTTTGTGTCATCTAAGCCAGCCAATAGTCGTCAATTCAACTGGAGGAAGTTGAGGATATGACAGTACCATTTTTATTAGCAAAGTTACTTTGCTACCAGTATCAGAGCATTCTTTTTGTATCACACCAAGTCCAATTAGACATTCTGGAGGGGGATGTATTTTGATTTCACCACCACCACAACTCTTGTTGTGAGCTTGACACAACTACATGATTTCACAAAATTGCAGAAAGGAAACGCATAATATATATGAGAACACGTAGACAGTATTGCCCAGACATTCTGTATTCTTCACTCTAATTAGCTTCTTTGGAGCAGATTGCTTTCAATAAGCTCAAGAAAATTGAGCTTGATTCACTTGAGACAATCTGGGTTCAGTTGTTAACCTTTTAGCCTTTAAACAAGGAAGCTTCTTTAAAACATACAACCTTAACAAGTACACTTGTCAATAGAAACCATGGTAGCATCAAGATGTGACATTTATTTATTTATTTTTAAGTACCAAAACAACTCAAGAGAGGAAAAGCACTACATGTTTTGTCACTGATTGTAACAAAGTCAGTTAGAATCTACCTGAATAAGACTGGAGCAGAGATACTAAGTGCTAACGTGCTTCAACAGTTCCCGAATTTTGATAGAATCAACAATGCTATTAAACAAGCACAGATTTATCCCCAGGCCCCGGGGATGCTGCTGGCCAGCACTCGGGTAGGAAGGGAGGAAGGTAAGACAGACAGGCATCCCATCCTCATGCCAGCTGATGTGATTAGGGCTGGTCAGCCTGCCCATTCCTGCCGAGGCTGCATCTGCTCCTGAGAGCAGTTGCGTTAACACAGAGAGTCATATTCCCGCTTAACAACTCCAAGCTCCTTTCTAGTTGAGGTGAGCCGAGTCCTTATAATTCTCAGGCACCTCCTGTTGCCTCAAATGACACTAGAAACAGGGAAAATATACCTGTCCCAGAGGTCAGCAGACTGAGATCATCGAGCAGAACCATATACAATTTAATAAATTCTTCTAACAGTTTCAGAATTGTATTTCTATTTTCATTTTGAATCAACTTTTCCATTATAAGACAGAAAAAAAAAAAAGACAAATGGGAAATCAAAAAGTTCTGCTGATTCAGATGCAGTTAGGTGATTTTAAATTTCCCTTTGGGGAACTCTGATCTTCTTTCCTTAGTATCAGTTCAAAATAAAGGTATCAAAAGAATCAAAACGTTTTCAAAATAATATTTGAATCTTAAAGCACAGAACTGCATGAAAGATATTTAAGCTACATCAAGAAAACAACTACCTGACACTGCCAAGATTGATTTTATTCCATACTTTGCAGTTTTCATCCAATGCAATTAAAATGACGTATATTTTTCCTTTCTATGCTCAAAGATCGTAGCCTTTTTTGTCTCCCAGGGTCCACACAGGGTATAACGGTCTATTAAAATCAATGTTACGGTCATCTGTTAGTCAGCCAGTAACAGGTACAAGCAATTATCCAAGGGAAGGTATGTAGCTCATAAAGGGGAAAGTAAAACCCTGTCTCTGATTAGATGGTAACAAGCTGCAAAAATATCATTTTACAGATACTGGGGGGAAAGGGAGGAAAGTGAGAGCTTTACTACAAAAAAAATTACCAAATACCTTAGTATTGCTTATAGAAGAGAAGCCATTATCCGTGTTACTTTTACATGTGGAGATTAAAGAAATTTGGAAGGAGGATGCCTCCACTACTTTTCTTATTAAACAATTACTCACAACTCTGTTTTTGGAACCGTGCAGTGAAAGAATTCACTTCATTAATCCAGTAGGAAACTAACCCAACCAATGCAAAGACCATCTTTCTTCTGGGGTAGTCAGTTCAATTAGTTTATATCAAGATCATAAAAGAGCTAGAGCTGACGCGAGGAACACACAAGACCACACAGCCCAAAAGAGGGGAAGGGTGGAAAAGGCGAAAAGGAGGATCAGTCTGCCCCCCAACTTTAGTGGCCCCAACCCCCTGCATTATCTCAGCTATACTGTCTAACCACCCCTGCAAGTTCATGCTCAGCTAGCACAGAGAAAGAAGGATGGTTTCATCTCTAAAAGACTTAATGCCTAGGACAAATTGTGCAGTCCAACCACCAACTCGGGTACTGTCAGGACCAGAAAATAATATTTGACAAAAGAATAATTCTTGAAGGTCCTATTGTGAAGATCAAGACAGCCCTGTAATTCCTGTCAATAGCTGTTCCTTGGATCTGATAGAATTGCATGGCAAATCAGGTGAGGAGAATTAAGGAATTTTTTTCAATTTGGTAAATGAGCTGTTCGTCTAATGGAGATCCATACACATCCTGGAATAAAAAGTTTCAACAGTTACTTATGTTAAGTGCCATATTTTCCTCGTACTTTGTGGGATTTAGTGAGCCCATTCTTTAGGCATGAGAAAATAGCTCACCTTGACATATGAGTAAGAAGGTACCACACAACAGTAGAAGCAGGAGAGAAAATGAAGGCAAGTCATTTACAAGTGATTTAAATGGATTAGGAGCACTAGACTGCTACTTTCATGTAATTACCGAAACAGACCTCTCAATCAAGAGCTGTGACATGAGTCACTTAATCAGCACATAATCTGAAAAGCAAGGAGAGAGGTTTATAGCAAAACAGTCCTCTAAGGTAGCAGTGATCTAGCCAGCTCTGGAAAGGATGCAGATGCACAGCTTCAAACAGCAGAGGAGGATGTAGTTTGCCTGGTTTATATGCTGGAAATCTTTTCAATCCTTTCAGTACTTTATCTTGATCCTTTTTCCAAATACACCAGTGTATTTGGAAGGGAAGAAGAGGCTCCTCATAACTGAACGGCTTGCTAACAGTGAAGTAATAAGCAGTAACAGGTACCAAAGATAAAAGATTCTTTGGGAAGGAGAAAGGAAGAGGATTTATGCTTTGTTTGAGAAGCAGTAGGGTGGGGTTGGAGCTGGGGAGGTTGTGTTGCTTTAGGTTTTTTTTTTTCTTTTTTAAAAGGCCTGGTTTTGGTGGTGTTAAGAATGTTTGCTTCCTCCAGACAGTAATTTGACTACTAGAAGCACCATCTCCGTATTCCTGTCCAATTTGAAAAGCATCCACATTTCAATAAACATAAGAAGGTGGACTCTTTAATAATCTATCCAAAGCACAAATTAAGAAAAGAGTCTTGAAATGACTTTTGAAAGCGGAAAGTTTTAACTACACAAAAATAAGGAAATAAAAATTAAGGCCTCATTAACTCAGTGTTTGACAATAACTATTCTCTTCAGCACATCATGTGCATTCCTACATAAAATAGCTATTTCCAGAGTAATCTAGAAAACAAAAAATAGTAAGTAGGTGAATTGCTATTACGATGAAATAGTTAACTCTCTCTCCTGGCTTCTACACACCTGAAGTATGAAACTTTCATCCTGCATTAAGATGAGTTTAATATTGTATAAGTGTCAAAGAACACTGCTGTGAATGAACCTTGGAGTAGATGTCAAAGACCTTGATTCCACCAGGCAGAGCACACTCTCAAAATAGGTGGAGCTTTAAATGTATGAAAAGTGTTTAGGTCTTTGATACACACTTATCTATGGCAGTGAAAGATCCTAGCAACTAGGATCACCATAGCCATCACCATAGGCAAAGGCTGCCACCCTCCCTGCACAGTCAGCAGGAGGGAACTTCTCCCACCTGAGTGCAAAACCCAATGGCTTGGAGCAAGGCTGCCAGACTCAGTGTTGAACAGCCTGAGGGCCACAGACACCTTTTGTCTTGACTGTCCTCCCAGGAAGGTTGGACACCTGGAAGAGGTAACTTCAACTCCTGCCACCTTGTGGGAAGACACACGCTTATTTTACCTTGAAATGGGGATAGGTTAACCAAAAATAATATTGTATAAAACAATGTTCTGCTTTGAGACAGTGTCAAGAATGATTTATTGGGGAACAGCAGAGTTTTGAGTAGCTTAAAACTTGACCACAAATTACAGAAAACATTCTGGACAAAATTTAGCCTGCCTTTTTGGAAATTAATGTTACTAATTTTTTTAAAGCATCCTTCCAGAGTTAAGTGAGGTCGTCATGTTAGGTCTGCAGGCAGCTCAAGAACAATAGTCACCCAGTCTTCCCCACCCCCAGGGCACTGGTAAATTCTGAAGCTTGACAAAACTTTCACTTAAACTCTGGTCTACAATAGAAAGTTACGTGGCCACATACATATGCCAGCCAGTGTTGAACATCATTTGGCATTCAGAGTATCACTCTACCAACTGCAATGACTCCTAAAAACAAACAAAAAAAAAAATACACCTAGAAGAGGAACATGACATAAGTTTGAACACAATCAAAGTGGAAATACACCTCTTTATCAAGCACCAGAAAGCACATCGCTAGAATGCAAACATCCTCCTTCTCTAAAGGGGTAAGTGTTTAGCAAACCCTCAGGATCCCTGTGCTTACTCCCAAAACCCAGGATGTAGTTTTCCAGCACAGACTGACAGTTTGGAGCAGCAAAGTAATGTGAAGTATCAATAATTTTTATTGATACTTTTGGCACAAAAGCTACACCTGCATGGACATTATGATGCTTTAGGCCACTCTTAAATCCAGGAAAAGCTCATCCCTGTAAGTAACTTCACTGAAACTCAAAGTGTTCATACTGCTTGTAGACTGCAGTATATAGAGTTAAACATGAAATACCTTCTCAGAAGTTAACATGGAATTTTGAGCTGTTCCTTCCACTCTCACAGTACTGTAAGAACCAGAGGTAGAATTTGGTGGAAAACTGGTGGAATGAGGAATCCAATGGAAGTCACCATGTAGCACTGTGACACAGGTTTCCAAGACCACTTCTCTAGCACCTGAGTGCTGCTTTGGCAATAAAGCAGTGCTACTGCCCTGGTATGTGATGCTATTTCTTCAGAGTGGTGTGGCAAGCAGAAGAAATTCTCCTTCCCACTTTAATTTCCCTAGCGAGGAGCAACTTTGCAGGTAAAGTTTTTCATTAAAATCCTGTGGCTCAATTTCCTGCAATATCTATGTATACTTTAACCTTATTTCCAAGAAGAGTGAAAATCTGGTTCGGGCTTTTCTTATTCATTTAGACTCAAACGCTAAAATAAACCAGTGAATAGCATCATTTAGGACAATCCTGACAACCAAGCATCAATGAAATGCCTGGCTGCCAGATGCAGAATTCAGGCTTAATCCAGGAATGGAACAGGTTTCATTGACAAAATGAAATTATTGTTGGGTGATGCTCCCCGTTTTTCAAGAGCAGTTCACTGACCTGCACTAACACCATGGGTTTCGTTGCCCAATCCATGAAGCAAGATCCAGAAAAAAGCTCTTCATTATTTCTGACCCTGAAATTCCCGGCAGGGAGCAAGTGACAGAATATCAGACAATTAATCCCGGCAGACACAGAAAAGGGTAGGTTTCTATAGGTAAAAGAGAAGTTCAGAGAGAAGAAAAAAATCCTGTTAGCCCAAATTTATGATCTTTTGAGAAGGCACCCAAGAAGCACCTAAGGATAGAAAGCCTTCGTAAACTGCCATAGATTGGATCGTGTATAATACATTCAGTTATGAATAAGCATCTCCTTCCAAATGCAAATACAATTCTTTCCTTCAAGGACAAATACCAAACAGAAAATAAGCATGTCTGCATAAGAGTTGGACTCATTTGCCAAACTAACCCATTTGACTTCCATCATAGGAAATAACTTCCAGTTCTTTCAGTGGTAGCAATCAGCACTGCCTGTTTCAATTAATCTAAAGCTAAATCAAATTGGAAACAGTGTCACTGGTGTGACGACTGACAGCTGATGACTTGTGTTCCTCTGATGCTCCACAGTGGAAACGAGATACAAAAAAGCAGAAGTTTCCTATATTCTTGTGGGGGTTTTTTTTAAGATCTATTGTAGAGAAACTTTCTCAAAAATGAATTCTTTGAATGGTATTATATTAATTACCTAAGAATAATCATTTAAATGTCATTCACAGGAACCAGAATAATGTCACACAGAACTAGACAAGATGAAAACATTATTTGAAATCCAAACACATCAGAAAAGTCATTAAAGGAAAAACATTTCCTAGCAAAATCTCAATTTTTATTAAAGGCATAAAAATAGAGAGGTGCACGGCATCAAATATTGTATCTTCTACAGGTCATTTATCACACAGCACTTCAAATGAGAAGATAAATGACAAGTGAGATTTAAGGAGCAATACCTTGCAGAAGCAGGTATGTCCTTAAAAGTTTATCTTGTCTTGTAGGAGTTTATCTCTAATGGGATTCAGGATGGTAGGAACAGAGGGTATGTCTGAAAATTTATCAAAGCAGAAGATTTTATGTGCTTTTTTCTATCAATATTTGTGTTCAAGCATACCTCTATTTACTTTCTGACTTAACCAAGACAAAGAGTATTCATGCCATTCAATGAAATACATTTTTGAGGCTCTTAAAAGAACAACAATAATGAGCATCTTCTTCATTAACATATAAGACTTTCTAGAAAGAAAGAAAAGTCCCTAAAGAGTAAGAGTGACTTTATTATCATCCCACCTCATTACTATGGGTGCAGATCCATTTAGAGTTGAACAAAGCAAATTAAGGATGACAGTTTAAATTGATTTGGAATATCAGTGAAAAAGAAATTATTGCAGTTCAAGACAGTATTAATTTATCTTACTGTTAGCTAAATTTTTGGTGAAGTAAAGTAAATAGTTTATGCATGTTTGAGACGCACGCTGTAGAATTTCTCTGCTTCTCAGACAAGGGATAAACAACAGCAGACAGGTGAAATTACACATCTGCAACTTGTCTTTTAGGTATTTTAAGGAATGGGTATACACTGGATTGAAATAAGCTCTCCACATTAAAAAGGAATATTCTTTCAGCTTTTTGCACCGATTTCAACCCCAAATATCATAGTAGCCATGTAAGTATTTGGATGCCTGGTGATGCAAGACATAATCCTTGCCCCATGGACCTTTCTGATCACAGAACACAGTAATCAGCAAAGGACTTAGAAAGTTCTTGCTTTGTTTTAAGGGACCCAAGACATTTTTCTGAACTAATGTCTGAAAGGTGCAAAAGTCTTTAATCATGTTGGCGAGTGCCTATGTAATGAAGAGTCCTTTCAAAGGGGGAGAAGAGAGCTCTGCTAGGACAAGGTGCTGCTTGGTTTGAGTAGCAGCAGCAAAGTTCAATTTTGTGGTAAGACAGAAAAGAAATTCTCTCATGACAACCTCTAGGACTCAAGCTTTTTCTAGCACTGTATTAATTAGGCTTAAACTCATGTTCTCATATGGTACACCGCAAAAAAAAAATACAACCCCTGGAAAGAGAGACACACTTCTCAGTAAAGCCCCTTTAAGAATCCTCCTTGGAGTAATTTTCCCTATTGCCCTCCTCCCTCTCAAAAAGAAAATCTATTTATCATAACATAGTGAATTTAACAAAAGAAAAATCCACCAGAATAAGTGAAGTGACGGGTTCCTGCCCACAAGTTGGGGAAGCTGTTGCCAATTTCAGTCCTGTAAGAGGCTTCCAGGCAGGTAGCCAGAGGACTATAGCTGTCTTGAGGGCAGATACACATATTCAACACCAACAAAGCACAGGCAGCTGAGGCATTTAGCCTCCAAGACAACTGAGCCTCCATTTTTATCCCTGGTTTTGCCTGTAGAGAAGATATGTTGACAGGAGGATCCTCCAGATGGCAACCAACAGTGCAAAACATTTCATTTAGGCTTCATTTGAAACTGAGTTCATGAAGCATTCTTTTTTTTTTTTTTTTTTCCCCACAGAAGATTCCAAGTTTTACTTTGGACCTAGAAAAATACCATGGAAAATTTCAGAGAAGAGTCATGAAAATGATTAAGAAAATATTTGACCTACTGAATAGAAACAAAATAAAAAAAAGAATCTATTTAATTGAGAAGAGCATGAAGTCATGATGACTTCTAGCTGCGAGCAAGACAACACAGAAACTTAGAGTGGGAGGATCTCAATCCAACAGACAGCAAGATCCAAAAGCCAGAAATGGAGCCAAAACCATTTTAGACAAGGAATAGAGCCCAAATATTAAGTGAGGATCGTTTGCCATTGAGATAGTTTACTAAAGTTTATGAACACTTTAAACCAAACCATCCTGGAAATTTTTAGCCACACATCACTGCTAGCCTCAAAAAGCTCCCTCCAGTCCATCTGGTGTATAATTCCCAGGCTTTATAGGAACCACTGCTGATTATCTTATCCTTCTGTCTTGCCTGTCAAACCGTGGGATATCGTGTGTAGACAGACTTCAGGACTTCTCTCAAACCTAGTAGAGGTTTTCTTTTATCACAATAAATAAAGTTAAGCTAAACAAAGCATCACCATAAAGCCCTCACTTAATAGTAGCTGGATTATTGGATAGAGAATATATTTGTATGTGTCTCTAAGTAAATCTTATTTTTGAAAAAGTTATCTACTGTAAAAGGCTACAACGTTCCTGCAAACTCCGACGGGAGATTTACGCCTGTGCCCATCACCATCATTGACACAAGGGTCCAGTCACACATTTCAGGTTATGATAGCAGGGCTTCTCATTTTGCCTGAACTCAACGTGACTGTACATCCCTCCTTTTAACACTGGGTTACTGTGTTTTGATTGTTGTGTATTTCTATACCCACTGCTGTCTGCTACTATTTTCCCCTCCCCTGCTTCTGATAAAAGGACTGAGACAATACACATTCACTGACAAAGAACTGAAAGTTATCTGTCTTCAAAACAGTATTTGTGACATTTTCTCTAGCATGTTGCTATGCCAAAGGAAAGCACACTGTTCTGGTGAATACAGAAGGAGAGGATATTTTAACAGCTGCCTTTTTTTATTCCTCTTCCAGTTTTGAATTTTCACCTCAGGCAGTGCTCTGGTATTTGCATTTAGCATAAGGCACCAGCAATTAACCTGAATGAAGATACTTTCCCTCTGGTAGCAGGGAAGGTAAGAATAGCTTCATGTCAATGGAACCAAACATTTGGAGAACAGCTTTTAATCAAGATCGATACTTATAATGAGAAAAGGGCTTAAAAACTAGCAAAGCAATAATACACATATTAGCTTTTTGACTGAACATGCTGATAACCTCAGAAAAAACAATTACACCAGTCAACCTGTACCATAATGGGACTGCTACCCTCCCAGGGGGTTTGATTCAATCAGTCCCAAATCTTCACAAAGGCAGACACCAAAATCCTTGTGTACCCCCAGTTACCTCACTGCTCTTTCCACCAGTGCACTTCAGCAGAGGCTTAGCCTCAAAAACACTGCTGAAAACGCTTCCTCCTCTTGTTTTAAGGTACAATTGACTTCTCTAAACAATATGCTGTTATGCTAACCATTTATTTTTGTAGTCAAGAGAATAACTACTGTGTTTTCATTTTTAATGTATAAATCCAGCCCAATAATCCTACTGGGAAGGTTTTTAATAAAACATGAAATTTCAGAGGAAGAGAAAGCAGTAGCATGAATGGCCTATCCCTATTCCTACTACAATACTTGTTTTCAGTATCTGAGGTAGGAAATAATGTCCTTTGAGTTTTATAATTTATTTTACAATTTCCTACTAATGAGTATCAAGGAATGTGGCTATGTCAAGATACAGTGCTAATTAAGAAGGCTACTTAAACAGCCAAAATTTCTACAGTTTGAAATATCTCTTGGCTCAAACTAGGGATAAAGGAAACTGCACAATTTTTCATGGCTAATCTATCCTTTTGAGTTTCATGCCATGGAAACATGCAAAGGGAAACAAGGTGTTTCAACAATCTGATGCCAAAAATTTTTCATGAAATGTCATTTCCCAGGAAATGTTTTCATTTTCTGAAGGGAAAACATTCAGCTGGAAAGTATGCAACCAGCTCTATTAAATACCATGAAACTCATTACAGTTTTATTAATTTCTGTCTGTGGCAGTTTGCTAATCAGCACCAAAGACACACACTCTGGGTGGCTCAGCACTGACAACCAACCACAACAGTATGACATCAGAAAACCACATAGGGAGAGATTGAAGATGGGGCATAGATCACAACCTGGGGAGTAGATCACAATCCAAGCTCCCCTTTCTTCTCAGTAGTTGTGTGCTTCAACTCCTTCCCCTCTCCCATACTTCATTTCCCCACAGGCAGCATGGAGTTATACCAGTACTTCAGCCTGGAGAAGAGGAGGCTGAGGGGAGACCTTCTGGCTCTCTCCAACTCCTTGAAAGGAGGGTGTAGCCTGGGGAGGTCGGTCTCTTCTCCCAAATCCCAGGCGATGGGACAAGAGGAAATGGCCTCAAG
>JAOXJM010000012.1:48217980-48236190 GCA_026413425.1 Tringa solitaria | reverse complement strand
TGGCTCTGTGACTTCAAAGATATTTTTTAAGTGTGAAATAATTCATTAACATATTCATGAGGAAGTAAAATAACTGCACATTTCAGGTGAAACACTATCATAAGTATCACCAGAGCTAAATTGTAACAAAAGGTGCTAAATCCTGTGAATGTGATTGCTATAGCATCACAGACTTCTACCAAAACAGGCAAGAGTTCATATAAGTCCCCAGGAGCTTTACAACAAAGAGAAGAAATCTGGTTTCAGTAAGGATGCTTGTCCAAAAAAGCCACCATAAGGGCAAAGAACTGAGGAAGAAATAAGGAAAAAACAAAAACAAAAAAAAGCAAAGGGGGAGGTTCCAGTCAGGGATTAATGTTCCAGCAAATGAGAAGAAAAAGTTGGTTTGCAAACTGCATAGAAACTTCTTGATTTGCAGCCATTTCCTCCAATCCTGCCTTTTAAAATAGAGTATGAAATCCATACACCACAGATATGTGTGACTGAGCATCATAGATGCTAGCTGGAAAGGCAGTGCTGGCTGTATGGCATTTTCCACAGCAGACACATGGCATCCAGATTAATAGTGTGAGAAAGAACAGTGGGAACAATCACTACCTTAGGGACCTCTCTGATCTATCCTTATTTCTTTAACTGTTTTGTTGGGGTTTTTTTCCCACCTTTAGAAGCTGCATTCTGTCAGTCTTGCTGATGTCTAATGTCCTGGCTCTTGAGCAGGAAAATTTTGGAGTATTACAATTTTGTTGCTTTGGAGCAGAGAATAAAATTAAGCAATTATTCTCTTATCTTTGCAAATACTTTCTCTCCTTCAAGTTTGGTGTTATTGTAAACATGTCTATTCATAACTCTACATGTGCCTTGTCGTTAATGGAGTCTTGTTGGCCTGCCTGTAGTTTCTTTATCTTCTATTAAAGAGATGTAAAAAAAATATTAATCTATTAGCTGAACTGCAACTGTACCAACTTCGGAACAGTAACACAGAACAATTAAGATAGACCATTTCCACTACAATTAAATAAGAAATATTTTTTAAATAAACTGATTGCAGTTTTCCAGGGAGCACAGACTAAGAGCAGCTATTTAAGAGGTGCTTCCATCATCATCCTCAGACTGTTATGTTTCAAGACAACTGAATTTTCTGACTGGTTGCTTTTGGTTTCTATTTGTTTATATTTCCCTTCCCAGACAACATTCGCTGTCTTGCACTCTGTCCACCTTAACATGGTGCAACTGAAGACAGACAGATCTATCTAAGGTAATATCCTCCACATCATGAGGGCCAGACTTGCTTCCAACTCTTACATGTGAATTTGCACATCATCTGACATTTACTAATGTTTGTTCTCGTTGGTCCTTGTCTCCCTCCAGTGGCAGGAGGATCAGATCTCTCTACCCTTTAAAAAATACGCACAGCCACCCTCTGACTAAACAATACAGCTGAGCCTTCCTCATACTTTTTGTTCCCCCACTGAATGAGGAATCCCAGGAATACTCATTTTTTCCCAAAAGTGTGTAACTGCACATGATTTTCATGCTAATTCCTTTCCTTCTCCAATTCATCACTATTCAATCAAGGTCAATCCTGTAGATGGTCTCCTCTTATGCAGTTCCAACTTCAAGCCATTAGGAAATTTCATTAGCACCTTCTTGTTTTTATCCTACTTTTTGGTAATTACTGAAAATAATAAATAAGATCAATGTCAAAACCAGTCCCTGAGGAACTCTACTAATAACCTCCCTCCAGCCTTATAGCTTCTTTTAACATGCTTTCCTGTTATCTCCTTCAGTCACTCCCAACAAAGCATTTGTACTAACCACACTCTCTTCCAGCTTAGATAGTACTTTTCCCATCTAGCACCATATGGAGTGCTCTGCTGAGCTTGGGACAGACTACTCTTTCCTTTTCCCACAAGGCGAGTGACATGGCTATGAGAGAGACAGAGGGCACATCACAAGAGGTGTTGTCAGGGAGAAAATTAAACAGCCATCACACCTGGCCCTGGTGGGACCTTAACTGGAAGGTTACATACAGCTTTTCAATTTAACCAAAGAAAGCCATACAGGAGAACAATTAAAAGGCCACTCATGAAAACCAACTAGAAGGACTTACTTTTAAAGCTTAGCAAAACAAAGGCATCTCAACAGTAAACGCCACAGCTTGGAGGGAGAAAACTGCTTAGGCACAAGAACAGCAATGAGAAATGCCCATGGACACATTCTGTCTGGAATTCAGAAAAACTTCAGATCATGAGAGGAATAACATTTGTGAAGACTTGTAGAGAGGAGGAGGGAGTCTAGAAACATTTAATTTTAACAGTTTAATTTGAGATGCACAACGTAGTTGTTGGCACTATCTGGTAGTAGTAGGCTCTAGACCCAATAAGTCTTTCATTTCTTTCTGAAGATCCTCAGTACTGACTACACTGTCTCCAGTGCAAGTTAGAGAATGAGAGACACATCTACCCTCAGCATTTTTCAGTACCATCACTCTCCAAGTCAGATAAAAGATAATGTGCAATGTGGTTCCTTTTCAAGCCAACAAGAATTGAAGATACCAGCTATTTTACCTGCATAAACATTCCTAGATCATTGCTGCCTTTAGCTCTTTCCTTACATCTCTGTCTGTAGAGCTTCTCAGACCAGCTCCAGCCCCTCCATGCCCAACCAGGACATGCTTAGAATTTACTTCCAACAGCCTCAACAATGTACTTAAAGCTCAGGTTGACCATGAGTGTAAATAGGTGCTGGGATGAAGAGCACCAGAGCTACTTTGTTCATTTTCTTATCTCTGTCTGCGCACAAGTCTCAATAGGCGTTCCAGCTCACAGGGGACAGCAAGACATTGCGGTTCAGTATTTTACCGCAGATAGGACAATGAAGTAGGAGGAGAGAAGAGAGGGAGAATGCTGAAGTGGGGCGTGAGGGATATTTTGGGATGTCAAAGTCTGTTATATTGTCATTTGCATGAATCAATATTTTATTTAAAGTTAAAAGATCTCATAACTACTGTGAAGAACCAGCTGGTTTAAAAATCAGTATTACCTCTGACATTTATGAGCACCCTTTACAGGTGCAGCACTCAGTTGGGGGGATTATTTTTTTTTAAATCATTTTGGAAAGATGGCTCTTTACATTATATCTCTTTAATCCTCCCACCTCCAAATTATCCTATTTAATAGACTGCAGTATCAATTCATTCACTCAAAAAATAACTTTCTAAAATTATTTAACCCCACTATAAACATTCTATTGTTGTTGTTCTACTGACATTTACCCTCTTCTCTTTTTTCCCCGATATTGATACACTAAAGGGAGAAAGAGTGAGGTTTAGCATGCATCAGTATGCCCAGCTGTGACCCCCTTCTGTACACCAGTATCTGTATTAACATGCAGGTACGGCTATCATCAGCACAAGTAAATCAGTCAGCCCTAGAATGGAAGCGTGCAGCACTTCAACAAGGATGTTCCTACACACACTTCACAAGCCCCCACTGCTTGAATGAAAGTGAAATAATTTGAAAACAGATCTGGGAACAAAACAGGTTTTCTATAATGAATATTTAAAAAAGCCCATTCCTCAGGATTCATATGAAATCAAGTCTATTAAAAAACAGGTTTGTGTTAAACAAATAATGAAGAAAAAAGAAAAAAACACCAACAGCCTACTCCTCCTTTCAGAAAAGATGACTTGACCTGCTCACTGGTTAGTAGGCTCACTCAGGATGTCAGCCAGCCGTGCTGCAATCACTGCTTTCCCTGACTGTGGGGAAGATCAACATTCAAGGAAGCATCTTAACTACCAGGGGACAGGCTGACAGTGAACAACTCAGGGAATATTTAGTTCTTCACATGAAATGAAGCAGACCCCCGACTGAACAGCCAACAGGGGCACCCATCTCAGTTGTGGGTGGTAACAGTTCAAATTGGTGCCCTAGTGAAGGCTAGAAGAGTGGGTTAAATGACTGGACTATTAACTACTCTGTCTCTTCCTCATTGTTACTTTGACTGAAAAAAAGATTTCCTGGCAAGACTTTGATTAGAATACATCTAAAGGTACCATTTTACAATGGGAGTTACACCATTCACACCATTTGTGAACCAAATCCATTCATCTAGACAGGAAAAAATGGCTACAATGCTAAAGTAAAACTGCCATTTATATATTGGCAACAGACTATTTTTTTATATAGTAGTGAGTGCATAAAGCCACCTTGGAGACTGCAGAAATAAGTTGTAGCACATGGACATTATTCACAACACTTTTTATCCTGCATACGACTAAAGACAAGAGACAGTTCTGCTTTAAATTGGGAGCCCAGCCTTGAACTTGACAACATTACTCTAAATATAATAAATTTATCATGAATCACAAGAGAAAGTCCATCAGTAGTTAATTCACAGACATACAGACCTAAAATAAAGTAGCATTTGATAAGTCTTATTCAAGAAACCTCTTGAGATTAACAGTACTTGTCAGAAAGTGAGGGAAATGAAGAGTTCTGGAGTTAACTCTCACATAACATAGGCTTTCCAACATAGCCTATTTTTTCCTCAAGAAGCAAAATGAAAGCATCTAGGCAATATACGTATTATTTGCCATGGTATGACTGAACCTTCATAGGTAAACACTGACACCTAGGTTACTGTGCAAGAGCGGCTCCCTGTCCGAGAAGCACTGAAGCAACACAACACCGGAGAAGGCCAGGGGAATAGCTGGCCACCTGCCACAAAACTTGATTTGCTCAAAGCCAGTAAGTGCGAGCTGTTCCATATGAGCAAGCAACAGCTCCTAGTAAAGAAAGATTTATTTGCTTTCTACTCACAAGTGGAGAATATTGGACCTCAAAACAACCAGTTATCTTCTCCATAGCCAAATCGGAGATTATCTGGAGAGATGGAGCTAGACAAATTTGAATACTCATGTTTTCTTTAAATACACAAGATGACAAGCCAGGGGACCTCACTACACAGGAGGAACTGAGTCAGTTTAACTAGGCAATCTATATTTATATTAACACTTGTAAAACAGTTCCTTTCCTGTGTCAGAAGGCTGAGTGAATTGTCAAGGATCACTATACGAAGCCCTGCCGTTTGTTAAGAAGGATGCTTATGAAAGAATTGAGCATGCTACTGCTGTGCAGGAGCCAGTAGTTCAACTACTTTTGCCCTCAATTTATGGCATACTTGGAAGAGTAGCAGTTTATTCCCCTTGTCTTCCTAGCACAGTTAATCAACCTTCCAAAAAATCTGAAAAAAAAAAAAAAAATTAGTACTTACCCCGCTTTCTCCTTTCTCTGGAAAGAAATGATTGATTGGAAAGGGACACACAACAGAAATGCTACTGAAATGTAAAGTTCTAATTTCTTCTTATTTAAAAATGTTATTTTAGTCTCTGCGTTTATGGCTTGGTGCAACACATTCATGAGCAAAGCTTACAAAACAAAGCATAAGGAAAAACTTCTAACAACTTTCAAAAGATATGCACCAATGAAATTCTATTTGTTTCTTCTCCAAGACAAATCTCATTGGTGTTGGTGTCACGGAGTAAAAGTAAGGAAGTTCATGGCTGAAAAATCTTTCTGCTTGGGAGCAGGCTAGAAAATAGAGCAGATCTTGAACCAGTTCAAGGTCATTTCTCTTTCCACTTGTACACTTTCTGATGCATCGTGTAGGAAATCAATTTTTTGGTACAGGGACAGCAATGCAAAAAAAAAAACCAAAGGCTTGTTGGGTCCCATGTGACACTGTTTCATATTCCCAGAGCTTATAAAATGAGGATAATTAAAAACACGGATCTCCCGAGAGTATTGTGAACATTAATTAGTCAACAAATTTAGAGCATTTTGAGAATGAGAAGTACTCTGTGCCAGTATTTACTGCTATCTTTACACATACTGACAAAAATCTAAAAGATTATTTTTTTTTAGATTCACTGGAGAAAATGCATTAAGAGCTGGAATCCACAGTAGTAAGCTTTTTTGTAGTGTAACTTTTCAAAATTATTTCAAGAAACCAAAACTGTAGACTGTTAGTGCAGTCATTACAGAAGACAGCAACTCTTGAGCTCTGAAATGAAGTATAACAGCTGTTAAAAATAGTGAGAGAAGTCAAATAAAGTCTGGAATAATAATTGGCAAATTTTTCTGGATCTATGCAGAGAAGCTTGTTTACCAATTTTCTAACCAGGAGAGCACACACGATTAAAAGGAAATATAATTCAGCATATTCAATTCTGAGGTGAAAAAAATAAGCTATAATAAATACTGTTCACTGACTTAAGATCATCCTCTGTGCATGGAAGGGCAATGAGCAGATCAGTTCCTTCAACTCTTTCACTACTTAAAACACAGAATCACAGAACTGTAAAGGCAGGAAGGGACCTCTGGAGGTTTTTCTGGCCCCTCTGGCCTGGAAGGGTCAACGACAGCAGGCTGCTCAGGGCTGTGTCTGAATTTTGAGTAACTCCAAGGATGGTCATGCCACAGCCTCCCTCTCCAGGCAATTTATTAGTCACTCCACCCAGCTTGTATCTTTTCCTTGATGTGTTTAGAAATTACTTCCAGGAGAATTTTCTCCATCTGAGTCACAGAGTTCAAGGTAAGGAGAGGATCCAGCCTGTAGTTTGCTGGATCCTTGCACTTGCCCTTCTTGAAGATGGGAGTCCACAGGAACTTTAACTCCATGACCTTTGAAAGGGAATCATAATGACGTGGGCCAGCTCCCTCAACACTCATGAGTGCATTCCTCATCAGGTCCCACCTACTTGTGTGCATCCGGTGTAAGTGTTCCCTAACCTGATCCTCCTCCACCAAGGATAAGTCTTCCTTGATCCTGGCTTTCCCAGGAGTCTCAGGGGGCTGGGACTCCTGGCAGCAGATCTTCCCAGTAAAGACCAAGGCAAAGAAGGCATCAAGTACCTCGGCCTTTTCCATATTCTTTTTCATCAGGACACCCCACTCAGTACCAGGCCCACATTTTCCCTAGCTTTCCTTTTACTTCCAATATACTTGTACAAGCCCTTTTCCTTCCCTCTCACGTCACTTGCCAGAACCAACTCCATGAAGGCTTTGGCTTTCCCCATCTCATTTCAGAGAGTATTTTTGTATTCCTCCTGGGTCAACTAACTACATGCATTGTATCCTTACTTTTTATAACAGAGTTTTGTCAGAAGCTCCTTGTTCATCCACACAGGCCTCCTGCCACCCTTGCTTGTTTTCCTGAGAAGCAGAATGGATTGTTATTGAGCTTGAAGCAGGTCATTCTTGAAAATAATCCAGGTCACCTGGATTGGTCTTCTCGCCAGGACTGTATCCCATGGGATTCTTTCAAGCACGTTCCTGAAAAGGCCAAAGTCAGCTCTCCTGAATTCCAAGACTGTGATCCTGCTATTTGCCTTGATACTCCCTCTCAGGTTTCTGAAACCCACCATCTCAAGGTCACTGCAGCCGAGGCCATTCCTGACATGTTCGTCCTTTCTTGCAAGTATCAGGTCTTACAGGGCATCTTCCTTCATTGGTTTCTCAATCACTTTTGTCAGGAAGTTATTATCAATTCAGTCCAGAAAGAATTCTCCTGGATTGCTTGTGTCCTGCTGTCACCCCTTCGGTACCAATAGGGGTAATTCCTAGTTTAAAAGGTCTCCTTAACTAGGTGGGCCAGCCTGTTGGCAAACATGGGCTTGCCCCAATTGGTCAGGAGGATCCCATCTCTTTATAGCAGTCATTAGTCATCACAGAGGGTCCCATGGTTGAGAAAGTACATCACACTTAAAGCACTCCCTACGAAAGACCTGTCCCTCTGCATTCAGCCATTCTACAAAACATACATATTTCTTGGGGAAATAGCAATTATCTCTTCACCCTACAAAGGTAGGAAACAATTTTTCAGAGACAGGGGTTTCTGCAAAAAGAATATTTGGAGCATTGTCTTCAAATTTTGACAATAGCTGAGTTGTTATAGATTTAAACTCATTCTGATTCATTCCATTTCACCGTGACCCAACCCTCAACTTGAGAAACCTGAAGCTTCAAGTTTAATGTTTTCTTCAACATTTATGGAAAGTAAATGCAAGAAATCCAGGTACCTAAACAGCTAGAGAAAGCTAATATATAAAATACAAGCAAGAGTTACAAATTTTCTTTAACACACTCTGCTTTTGAAGTACTTATCCTCTGCCCACAAAGTACCTCAGAATAAATATTCTGCTGTAATATCTCCAAAACCATCCTAGAGATCAATAGTTGTACTTCTTATTTTCAGAGATGAGTTACTCAGTCTTGTTTATTTTCAATAAAATTTAGACTCTGAAATAATTCTCCAAAGTGGGGCTAAGATACTTTTAGCAAGTCTTATCTTTTAATGCTAGAAGGGGCCAAGGACTTGAGTCATTCAGCAGTCATAAGTCTAACTAAAAATATACTATTCCAATAATTTCACAACAAGAAATTTTGGACTTTGAAATTAACAGGTCAAATCTGAACAGTGACCAAACAACCAACCTAGAATTACAATTTAACAGTTCCTTAATCTCACAGCTAAGAAATGCCCTAATGCAGTATTTCAGTGAACATCATTTGACTCCCTTGCTTTACTTCAGGTCTCTTCCTCGTTACATTTTTCCCCCAATATTATTGCACCTGCACACCAGGATCCATTTTTTGCAAATGCCAAGCCAATTCTTTTCTTTTTCTAGGATTGCCTTTCATAAATCAGGAGTCAATAGAGTTACACACACAATAAATGGATAGGTGGAGGGAAAACCCTTTGCAAGCAATTTCCCCGCCAAAGATTTAATATCAGTTGAGTTGAACAGCCAGTCTCAATTTAGAGACACTACGCACTTAAATTAAGCTGCTCAGCACCGAGTAAAATAGCATACAACCCGAACCACTAAACAGTGTGCCACTACCACCATTCCTTTACAAACAGCCAGATCACTACATGCCTTTTAAAAGAAATCACTTGACAAGAATTTTGTGATTTACAAGATTCAAGGCCTTATTAAGGTCCATAAATACTGCGCATAATTTAAAAAAAAATTCCTCTGAAAGGAAGAAAAAGATGTCATTTTGAACTTTAGTAATGCCAGCAACAGCATTGTGTTCTGAATAGGAGCCTGATTGGAGAACGTTCTAAGAAGAAAACCAGGTTGATTTAATCTTTCTATGCCAGGTGTTGGATTTTTTTCAGCACAATATACACAGTGGGTAACTGCCACAATGAAATCTCCAGCTTCAAGGAGTTCAATACATTTCAAGTTGGTTTTGTGTCAAAGGGCTGCATTTATACAAGCTGTGTTGGCTAGAAATTGTGAAGTCAGAATTGTATTTTGAGCCCACTGGAAATTTCTAAATGGATTTCTTTTTAATTTAATGACCCTTCATTGCAATGGGATAGTCACAAAGCTTCATTAAGTAGCATGTTTTCTTCCCCTCTGCATTTGCTATAGTATGTTCCTATAAACAATATTTTAGCTTGCTTACCTGTTTTAAGAACACTAATTGGGTAGGGTTGTTTGTCCAGAATTTTTTATGCATAATATGGAGTCTTCTAGCTCCTACCAGCACCAATTTCCATTGCCCTAAGCACCATGCAAATCACTCAGCCTTCAAGCTGCCTGGCTTACACGTAGAGCCCACAGTAATAACCACCAGTGGGAAAGGGATAGAGAAGCAAAACAATTTGGTTTTGTTTAGATGATCCACCAGGGTCAGAACCAAAGCCAAAGCTTCACATTTCCTAGCCAACAATCTCTTCTTCTAGACCAGGGGAAGTGAATTCCAAAGGACCACTTTTCTCTGCATTTCTTAGTTTAAGTGATAAAAAGAAAAGTTATAAGCCTGGTTAGTGACAGGTTTCTTTCTTCTTCTCTCCCCCTACTGCTCCTTCCCTTTTCTCCAGAAAGTATTTCATATATTGCCAGATTTATCTTGTGTGAAATTGCCACTGTAGCTCTGTTAGGTTATACAGGTGAGAAAAAAGCTTGACAGTTGAAAAAACAAAGCTCTACTGTCCAATCATGCCCAAGATAAAGTCGAGAAAACATCTTTGCATAGGACTTCCTGAAAAGAAATAATCACATATTATCACTTGAATAACATACTTGCAGCGCATTATATAATGCATTAGATGTAACAAAATCCTACAGATGCAAACAAGTCATTTGCACATCTAGAAATCCACCACAGAAGTCCATGATACTCAGATTCTATTATTCACCACTTTCAACTGGAAAAAGATAGAATACCCAGAAACCAACTAAGGTTATAGATCACAGTCTTTTCCTTTGACAGCAAGTCTTTAGTTTTATGGGATGAATTTGCTATGAAAAATTATATCCGCACCAGAACTCTATAGAGACTTCAGTGTAGAGGGATACTGTAGATTAATGGTTTATTAATACTAACAATATACTTTGGGGGTTTCTTTCACATTTATGGCCTTCTAAAAACATGTTTCTCAAAAAACTTTTGTTGCTATAACAGCAAAAATATCGCTCAAGGAACATATACTTTAAATTCTTACTTAACATTTAATTTCTGCTTAGCAGAGCAGAAAAGCTCAACTAATTAGGTGACAATTAGAAACTACCTTGTCTGAAGTGGCTTCAACACAGTTTTTTGTAGAACAAATGGATAGCCTATCAGAAAATTGCTGTGACCAAAGGCTCAAAAGCCAAGAACTGGTTAAATCTCACACCCCAATTTCTTGCAGAAAAAAATATGCTTCATGGTAATTAGTTGGTTTTCAGCGATCTTTGTCTCTGGAACTGTTTCCTAACACCTGTGAAACTTCTCCCAAATGAAAGTTATGTTTTCAAGGACATGAAAATGATGAAACACTGAAGGCAGGTATAAAAAGCAAAATTTGGATTTTTTTTCCATTTGTCACAGGAATGAAAACAGGACATAGGTATTCCCATCAGAAAAAAAATTGTCTCAATTTCTGAAGAGGTAGAGTCCATTGTTTCATCCTCTCATTTTCCAACTTGAAATTAAACAGCTAGTGATGCCGATTGATTGCTGAACTATCTTCCAGAAAAAAACTAAATTTCAGGTCCTGATATGGTCTTCTACATGCCCTCCTTTGCTCTTGGACATAAAATGTTCTAGCACAGTTGGAGGATGGCACGTTTTTAACAGAAAACTCTCAACTTTCTTAGAAAGAAAGTGTCCATCTACTGCCCCCAAAAATATTCTATTTCGTTGTTGGGTTTTGTCAGTACTGGAGATAATCCATTCTCACATAGATTTGTTAGGTCATTTTCTAGGTCACAGAACAGAGCTACCAATCACTTCCATTGTTCCTCAAGGCATTCAAGAGATCCCAAATGGACATTCATATATTGACTTCAATAGATCAACATTAAAAAATGCTTGCAAAATCTGGTGGAAAAATATCAAGAACATGCTGCTTTGGCTTTTGTTTTGGAGTGGGTTGAGGGGAAGGGAGGTTGGTTGTTTTTTTTTTTTATATTCCCCTTTAAGTATACATCTGCAGCAATTCCTGAAAACTTTGTATCAAGACAAAGAACAAAAGCCTAAGACAACTTTGGTTAAAATAACTGGTCTTTATAACACAAAAGAATACACAGGCGACCCTGGGGCTATGAAAGCCTTGAACAGCTATGCAAAGGTACATAACTACTGACACAAGAGAAAACACACTCATAGTTGAGTGACTTACTAGAAATGTTGAGCTTTTGCAGGAACCCAGCAATCCTCTCACCAAGAATTAAACTATTTATCAATTCCATGCAAACATACTTTGTAAAAAAAAAAAAAGGTATAGCATAAATCATGATAATGGAAAGGGACTTACATTCTTTCTTGCTGCTAGTCTCATTTTAAGAAGAACTTGCTATAGAGGAAACTCCAGTAGATTATTTTCTTTCTAGGACATTTATTGCAAACTAGCTGATTAAATAAGAAACTATTACTCACATATTTAAAGTGTACAAATAGAATTTAGGTGTGAAGACGTAGATTAACAATGCTTTAAGGAGTCATACAAACAGTAACATTTACTTGCTTGTGTGAGTAAACACACTCAAACACTACTGTACAGGCCCAGGGTATCACAGGTTAAGCCCATGAGAGCTGGCATACCTTCACTGGCTCTGCCTGCCAAAGATCTCACAGTAAGTCACGAGCAGAGATTTGTCTGCTTTCCAAGGCAGCTAGAAGCTACACGTCTGTGGTCAATATAGCATGAAACTCAAACTAATAAGGCCTAATGAGTAAAAAGGCCTGTTGCTGTGGATTGCTTCTCAGGCAGAGACAAACTTGTAGGGTTGGCCGGTCATCCAAAGAGCAGGTTGTTCCCAAGCCAGATGCAAGCAAGATCAAAAACCAGATAGGACAAATTTTCTAACTGATCTTTATTCCGTCATAGAAGTGCAATTTGTCAAATGCTAACATTTCACAGAAACACTGTCTTTTGACAGAAGACAGACAGAGGCAGGGCTGGAAATCTGTCTGGTTTGTAACTGTTTATTTACCTGGCTCCTCAGCAATAAGGAGCTAAATGCAAGGACTCGCAGGTGTCAGAGCCACCTGAGCTCCCTGCTGGGTGACTAAAGCCTGCGACTCCCAGGACAGCCTCCCACCCAGCAGGGGACCCCAGGAGCCCCAAGAAGCTGCTGAACAAAACCAGTGTAATCCTTTTAGTTTTACTAGCAACCCCCACTGATGAACAGCAGCAAAACCGTCAACCCCCATCACCTTCACCCAGCAGCAGTCAGGGGTCCTGGGGAGCACACCAAATTTCATAAGCAAAACACTGTGATATTTTAATTGCATCTTCTGGGGGAGGCTGACAGCTTTTTATCCCAGTTTACAATTGTCACTCTTTTGGGATGAAAACTGGTGAATAAACATCTGGTTTCAAGGCCAGCTCTGCCATAACCAAGTGAATTGCTCCTATTTGGATACTTCACTATTTTGGGGAATCTAGAGTGCTGTTTTCCTGGAGGTTACTAATCTGAATCAAGAGACTTATGCCAGCATAGGGGTAAGCTATGATCCCTTCTCTCTGAGTGTGTCCTTCCTACCAGAAAAACAGAACTATCTAGGAGATACAAATCCATACTGATATTCAGGGTTTCACCAATATAAACCTTTCATCTACAGCAGGAAGCCTCATTCAGTAAACAAACTTTCCATAGAAACCGCAGATAGATATTATCTGATAAAGTCTAAAAAGTACTTAGCAAACAAGTCATTCTGTCCCTGCACTGAATGAGTCCAAGCAACCAAGCTGTAGCTCATTACAGAATGATTCCCCTACAGTGCAGGGGAACGCATGCTCTGTAGCAGCTTGACAACACCTTACCACATCTTTGCTCAACAGCAAACCTTACACAGTCTCGATCTTGACTGGATTTTCCAGTAAGAACAGATATCATAATCTTAAGAAAGGCCTCAAGCCACAGTAATTTCATAATCCAGATAAGCATTGGAGGAATGTTTGCATCATTTTTATATACTTAAAGCTTTTTCAGGACTGGAAAACTACATTACAGAACCAATACAAGAGATGAAGAATTAAAATCTGATTTTTACCATAGCCGTCTCTGTGTTTAGTAACATGCCCTAAGTCTTTGAAGAAACACAGGCTGATTTGAGACTGTTCTGAAGCAGTATATTAACATTGTATGTTGGCCTGCTCAATGGTACGTTCAGTATCTGACTTAACCCAAGATGGGGTCTGTGGAAAAACAGGCAAAAAAGAAGAGACTGACTATCCCACAGTTAATACAGACATGACTAAGGGGCTGTTGTTTTACACTGTGCCTAGACTTGACTGTCATGGTCAAAGGCCTGGAGTGCTCTTGTATTTAAATGGGGACAAACACAGCAAGGTCTGTTCCCCCCAGCTGGAACAAATTGCAACCTCAATCGAGTTATCATGGATTAAAAGCTACTTCATCTCATACCTGCTGTGCCTCCTCTGTTAAAGTAATCTCAAGTACACCAAGTCTCTAGCTCTCACTTCACCAGCTTCTTCACAAACCCTACAGACCCACAGGGACTGTCCTCCAGAGACCTCCAAGTTGCCCAGTTTCACACCTTAAGTGCATGTCAGATGATGATCTTGTCTGACTTTTCTTTCCAAGGTGGTCAGGTTTCAGTTACAGGAGACATCAGCCTGCAGCATCTACACATTAAATATTTGCCAATTTTTTTTAAACCAACTTACAACAGTATATGCAAGTTATATTCATAGAAAGGTACAATAGTTTTAGGTAATATGTATAAGGAGTTGCAAATTTTGCTCCACAGAACTTGGCAGTGATACCAACAAGCTGCTGCTTTCAAAGGTCCAACCCACACCTGAGCCTGTTTCGGAGCAGTCCTTGCCATGGTTTGGCAAAGTCCAGCAGCTGCCACTAGCCCCAGTTCTGCGATAACATGATTTCCATCCACTTCAACACCATGGAGTCTCTGCTGGCATTGTTATACTGAACACAGCATAAGCAGGTCTTTTGTTTCTTTGTTTTTTCCTAAACTAACTGAAAACAAACTTAAATGTTTTGTGACAGCTGTCCTGGGAAGCTAGCTTAGCTGCTGCAAAGGTGAAGTTCTACCTTTCCACCTTCAAAATTCTTTCCTCTGCAAAAAAATCATGTTTCAATGCAGTATCTCAGCAAGATAGAAAGAGTTTCTAGAAAGTTTCCAACACAGAAAAATCATGTGACCCACGAAGAATACCTTTGGCCATAACACTTATTAGTGTACTTTTTTAAATAAAGGATGAAAGAGGTAGTTTAGCCATCTATCCTTAAGGTTTAAGGCTGATGGTTTCTTCTCTTCTCCATGCCTCTTCCTTGTTTTCTCTCACTTAAAAAAAATAAAGATAACACCAACTATATATTTTTGCATCGCTGGCAAGTCTCACAATTTAACTAAAAAAAAGTCTATCTACAGCAGATAGCATCTTGTAACACATTTCAACACTAATGTTCAATAGAGTTTAACAAACAGAAGTCAAATACCAAGTGGTTAAAGGGGAAGCGATAAATAACTTGTAGCCTCCTTTCACTCTGAGCTACTTTTTCCTACCCTTTCAAGTCCTGCAAGGCACACTGACGGCTCCTTAAAGGAATAGCAGCATAACGCTACCCTTTTCCCTCAGTCTATTACAAGATAAACAAACCAGCACAAACAGTTCTTATTGCTGAAGTTTCCAGAATAAGACAAAACTCCTCACAAATAAAGCAAGCACAACTTAAAAAATAAATAAATGTATATATGCAATAAATGCAAAAGTCTCCAAGCTTTATCGTTGGGGTAGAGGGGTGGGAAGGTGACTGAAAGGCTTTCCTGCTTACAGGTTATTTTTTTGATACTTTACGCCCCCAAATTACTTTCAGTTCAATCTATCAGCTGCCAAAGGGAATTAGACCTTTTACAGGAAAATGTAAAAAATATGGGTTTTAATTACAAGATTGTTCCATTCCAGATTTCTCTGGAGCATGGCCACTACCATGAGAGTCTGCTCTTAATATGGAATATTGTATGTTATATATAACAACAATATATGCCACAAGATACTAAATATAAATATATATAAAACAATACATAACAGCACCATATGTTGTTAAGACTTTGGAATACTAGACAGAAAGCTTAGCTCTGCTGAGATCCCAGGCCACTGTATACTATCAGACACTGACAGTTTTCTAGTGCACACAGTTACTGAACATCAACCAAATTAGATCTCCCAGATTCACAAGGAATTAAGGATTGTTGATGACTTACCAAAAAGAAAATATTGGAATGAGAAACCACCAAAATTTTCTTAGCCAACACTGAAACTACTAACAAGTACATTCAGAGAGATATGATTATGTCCAAGACACTAGAAAATATGTGATACTGGTAAGTTTCTAGATCCATATTTAGGAACCTACTTAGTAGTGCCACTGTCGGAAAAATTAAATTCTCTGCAATACAGCTGAAATAAAAGCCTTCAGTATTGCAGTCACATCCCCCTCAAATTAACTCAGGCCAGACCATTGAAAGATGCAGGTCTGGATTTAGCAGTATAATTTTAGGCTCCCAAAATTAAGAACAGCACAGTTACAATCATCAAACACTGCCAGCTGAAACTGCTTCACTTAGTGAGTCTTTCAATTAATACTGTAGTTTTCTTCACATATAAAAAAAGCTAAAAAAAAGAAGTCTAGTTCTTTTTCCTAGATTGTACAAGAATCAGCAGCATTCCAAAAAAAAAAAAGTAGTACATTCTGAATTTCTAGCAGCAATGAGCAATCACCAAAACGTTAAAACTTACTGTTTTCCAAATACCATTTGCTTCTGCTTGGATTGCAAAAACACTGAGAAAAAACAAAACAAGATCAAAGGCAGAGACCACACTGCAGAAAATCCTGAAATAGCAACAGCAATCTCAGAAGTGAGAAACAAAAGTCAAACAATAGAAAGCAACAAGGTGGTAACTTGGAACAAATCTACAAATGAGGCTTTTCGTATATCAGCACAAATACCTTTGTTCTGCTTTCCCCCCCCCAGTAACACTGTTTCAACCCATGCTGAAATGAGCCTGGATTCAGAGCAGCTCATTCACACCAGGTGTGGCAAAAAAAATATCCAGAGAAGAGGAAGAAAAGAGAAGGGTTTTGATGGCATTATCATCAGGAGTCTTATAGCTATAAACATAGCACTTTGTTCATTTTTTTTAAAATCAGAAGTTAATTCAGTTATTACCATTCAGGAGAAAACACTGTGAAATTAACTCCCTTCCCTTCTCCCCATCCCAGTTTACTAGGGGTTTCTGCAGGCCCACAGCATGAACAGGTTGCTTTAGAAAGTTTTGCAGAGAGTTAAAAGAGCAGCTCAGTTACCGTTCAGCCAGCAGGTTCCCAAAGGAGAGCCGTAAAGGCAGATGGTGCGTTGCAGCATCAGGGCTAAGGGTGGACAACCTCCATCTCTGCTGGGTGGAAAGAGCCCCTGCTCCCACAGACCTGGCCAGCCGGTCACTGCACCTGGCCACTCCCCTACCTATTTCAGGCAGCAGATTACAACCAGCTGTTAGCATTCTAAATTAGGCCAATTAATCTAGACCCAGGTGAACAGGGTTATATTCACACCAGCCCCATCCTAGAAATAGGAACTGCTGGGACACATGAGGTAGCAAAGCAGCTTGGGGTCAATAAAATCCATCTATAGCCTTGTAAGTGTGGGGCAAACTTCTCACCCAGGGCAAAAAGGGCTAAAGTAGCTGTAAACACTCAGAGAGAAGCCCTCGGCACATATTAGTCAGTAAAATTAAGTTACAGGTGGACTCCAGCAAAGTAATTCAGGGTTTCCCAAGGGCTCAGTGCTGGAACACTCACTGAGCCCAAGCCTGTCATGAGGTCCCCAGAAAGAAGGCTTTGCAGTCCAAACGCTCTTCAGATCCCACAGCCCAACATCAGAAGAGCCAGGCTGAATGGGAGAAAAGAGAGAGCACACAGATTTCATTTCAGCTGTGAAAGAAAACAGCGGCAGTGACTCACACAAACCCTTTTCCTTTTGAGTGAATACTGCAAAGAGCAAGCAGCAGTTCAGTAGCTAGAGCCACGTGTCTGCTGATTAAGGCTGCTTTGTCAGTGCCCAGAAGCCCCATCATGATTGTGATGAGCAGGTTATAGAAAGAGAGTGCTGGGAACCTGTACTGCAGCCGTGTGGGAAATGCTTGGCAAAGCAGCAGGCAAAGGGTTAAACACACAGAGAAAGTGTACAGAAATGGAAATACTTCGCCCCAGGAGGCTGACACACACACACACTCCCTAGAAACCTCCAGACTGTTCTGCAGCCAAATATCAAATGGTCACCTTTGGTTTCCTTTTTTTAGTTAGAGATGACAGACAATTGACAGACACTTAAAGTGATGTCTTCAAAGCTCCATTTAATTTGCTATGTCTGAACAGTTTGATGGCCCACTTTTTAATTGCTGCATCTAATGGAGGTGGGAAGGTAAGCTAAGCATTGAGACAGCGAAGTCTGTTCAGTTCCTATTGTTTTGCTATTTATTTCCACGGTGGAAGACCATAATTTATGTCTCTCCACCCTGCCATGTGCATTCAGAATCATTTTCTTTAATATAGCACTCTTCAGAGAACAGACTGATTTTGCATTCTAAAATACTTCATTTGCAGGGACACCTCCCACCAGACCAGGTTGCTCAAAGCCCCATCCAGCCTGGCCT
>JAOXJM010000012.1:48203727-48217703 GCA_026413425.1 Tringa solitaria | reverse complement strand
GCAGAGGGGCAGAATCACCTCCCTTGACCTGCTGGCCACACTGCTTTTGATGCAGGAACACAAGTCCAACAGCTCAGCTTTTAGTCTAATGTGCACAGGGACTTCAGACCAGGTAGACATGTTAAACTAGCTTTAAACTAGATACCTAGACGTGCTTTGGGAACTATGTTATGGCAGCAATTTCAATGGCCACTTTTTCAACAGGTGATAACCACAGGCACTCTCTGCTGACTTGTGTTGTACTATTTGACCACAAGATAAATTGCAGTCCCTTTATTAACCTTTTTTTACCCCCAAGAGGTGGAAATTGCCTCCAAGAGAGCTGGGTTCAACTATGTGCAGAAAATTCTATGTAGACCTCAGCATCCCAAACAGCTGTTTCGCAGCCTCCAGGAATAGGGAAGAAGTATTCTCCCCATTCAGAAGTCTGAAAATCCAGCTTTTTAGTTTTTAATATGTAAAGCTACACACATGCACAAGTTTCGTATCAAATGTATCTCATTCTAGTCTAGAAAAAATATCTGGGGCCAGGCTCAGAATAGGATTTATTGTTCTAAAGCAAGTCTTCTTCAAGAGAACAGATATGTTCCATCAAAATTGCAATGCCAGATAAATAAAGGAGCCCGCTCAGCTCTCCCTTGATTACCTGCACTATACCATGAAATGCAAAGCTTGCTTTTTATACAAACTAATCATGAGATAAAATAGTTCATCTTTCGAGGGAGCAGGATACCAGAATTTCCAGGCAAATATCTATTAGGACATAGGGTACCTCCTCCCTTTGTTCTACTTGGTCTTATGGATCTCTTCTCATTAAAACACCTCCCTAAACAAAAAAAAAAAAAAAACCACACACACAAAAAAAAAAAACCCACAAACAAAAAAAACCCACCACAACAGCAACAAAACCCCAAAGGGTTGAAAGGAAAGAACTGGAGAGCGCCATTCTCAACAAGACAACCTGACAAAATACCTAAATTATGTGTACAAGCAACAACGACAAGCACTTATCCTGTATTTGTCACATTTTAAAAGAAAGAGGTACCTCCATACATGCATTTTTCCTACTGTCTTCCACTCAAGCACCTCTTCATCCAGCATACTGGTTTTTATACAGGAGGGGTTGAGTTGTGGTAATTTGAGTGCCATTCTGGCACGCTGCAAAATAAGTCTACACATGCCTCACAGCTGGGCATCCTCTGTGCCTATTACCTATAAGGCAAACGCCTCCATAAGCAATAGCCCTTAACATCCTAATTTCCCTCTACTTTCTACAACCTTCCATTTTCAGTCTTCCCTCAGAGCTGGAGAAAGGACCCACATGCCTGTATTTCACTTTCAAAGGTCAACTGCAAGGTAAAGCATAGCTGCAGTTCCACAGCACTGCAGGGGGGAAAACAACAGAAACAAATGAAAATAAGAGCTGGGAATAAGAGGAAATCCCTTAATCTAGTTTAGCTTGTTTCATCTTTTCTCCTGCTGCCCATGAAGAAAGTGATCACCTCCAGGGGAAAAAATAATAGTTCAATAATCCCAGTTTATTCCTGGGACACAGAATGAGTCCCTAAACTATTTCTTGTCAACTGGGTGCCATTAGAGCACTGCCAGCCAACGTGTGACTAATTTAAGGAAACGCAGGTGCAGCAATCATCAGCCAGCAGGCACCGAGGCAAGATGGGCTCGCTGCTCTAGAAAGACGCTGCAGAAAAAAGTGTGCATCATTTCAGGCAGCAAGACAGTGCTAAGAAACAGACTGCAAAAAGCTGAGAGACACCTTTCTCACACCCAGCCAGGTCCCGATCTCCAGGAAGACTGTGCTCTCCTCTTCCTGTCACCTTTATTTCAAGAGTCTGTATGTTTACTTGAACTAAAGTTATGACACAGTGACTATACTCTGGTCATTCAACTCAATCCCTGAGCCTGGGGCTTGAGGATTTTGCGTGCATATGCATATCACCCTTGAAAGCCAAGCTGAAAATAATGATTTTTAAAGGTACAAGAGCCTCTCTTTCTGCAAATGAAAATTGTGAAACCAATCCAGTTCTTCTCTCTTGAAATCTTTAGACATATGTATACCAGCCACTAAGATCTTCTTTTAGCACTGGTGAATTAGTACGATAATATATGGAAGATTCTTCCTTCACAGGTTTTAGGTAACAAGTTTCACCTACTGATGTTTGCAGTATAGTTTCTCTCCAGGACCTTTCATGTTGTTGCTGTTCTCTGACATAAGAGATGTTCCTCACCCTGCCACAACCCCTTGCAAAGCATCTATTGCTTACGCTGGATCAGCAGCACATCCCAGCAAGGTATTTCCAGTGCTGATCCCAGTATTAGCATTAAGATTAATATTCTTCTACCACACAAAAATAGGATTCCTTTCATCCATCTCCTGATTCTTTAACTTATTGGTATTTGCACTATTGAAGTTTTTTCTGTAGCTTTGAGAGTAGAATTTCTTTTGTTACTGTTCTTAAAGTTGAGGTTGTCAGAATTATGCATCTCCAAGATCTAGGGTTTTAAGAAAAGTGCTATTGCAGTACTAAGAGACTCAGGATAAAAACTGCCTCCATCTTCTTTGTGTTTCCTCCAGTGCCACCAATGTGGTTTTGGTATTCATAACTAACTTACAGCCTTGCTCTTGGACTTTCCTTGCCAACTTGAAGCAAAACAACAAAATCATGAGGAAACAGCCACCGATGCAATGCAGAAGGTCTGATTATTTTGACACTAACAAATTTAAGAAAGAACAAACTCTCATGATAACCTATACCTATTGTAACAATTTTCCATTCAATTACCTTATATTCTCTAGGCAGTGGTAGGTATCCCTCAGCATTATTTAAGCATCATTATTTTAGCATTTCCATTGTTTGATTTCTCAAATACCTCCATGTGCAGAAAATATGCATGTAGAGAAAGAAAGCATGTAGAGAAAAATATATGTACACACACATCCACACTAGTTTATCAAACATCAATGTTATAAAACTTCTTAAAAGCACAGCAGAAGCCTGTCAGTCAATAGCTGGAAAAGACAGATTTTGATATTTCCCCCCTTACTAAATATGAATACATTACTTTGAGACAAAAATAATAATGCCTTTCTTGCTTCATGTTTTATGCAAAAAGCAGTTTTGGTAGATGAGACAGTTTTATCTAAGAAGTAGATTTAGTGAAATAACTAAATTCTCTTCCTAGCTTCTAGACTCAAATAACCTTGTGCAAATCACTTAACCTCTCTGTGTCTCCCTTAAAATACCAGAAGAAAAAATCCCACAATATCCACCTTAAGAAGATGTTCAGAAAGCCTCAAGTATAAACACTACATATATATTTATTTGAGGTTCAGTTTGATGTCACTGATATTAACAGGGCATAGTCACGTGTGGACTTTGAAAACAGCTGATGTGCCTATTTATCCGTTGGCTATTTCCATTACAGATGTGCCTCAGTAATTAATCACGTGATTGCTCCTCCTATGCCATCCAGCAATGTTTTAAATCATGCCAGAGTACTTTTCACTGAAGTGCTTTAGGAGAGCCCATGTTACAGCAGCTCTGCTTTGGGGACAATAGCAAGCTGGCAACAATCACAACAGCCATTGCTCAAGTTCTCATGAGGTCATGCCCTTTGATCAGGTACAAAATACAATACACTGGCAAGCAAGCATTTTTCCTTTTTTCAACGTCAGTGTTCATGAATACTTAATAGAAGAGACTGAGTATCTCTTTTTACACCATTAAGCAAGGATTAATGGGGTTTTTTACGCATATTCATTTCCACTGGGAGAAAAAAAAAACTCGAAAAAATTCTCTTCCATTAACATGAGCTTTTTCAGTATGTTTTCACATCATTTGGGATTTTCTTTTTCCAAAAGCACTCTGACTTTATAGCTGGCTTGACTGAAACAAACCCTTGCTGTGAGCTTTTTAACGTTAAAAGTTGAGTATTTCTGAATTCTTTCTATACTATGCCTTTTACACCCACATGTGCAGAAAACACAATTGCTACAGTACAGTAAAATCCTTCCTCCTGACCCTGCTGTTGACCCCTGCATATATGACTAAGCTTCTCTGTTTATTAAAAGAAGGTGGTGAACCTCTATTGCTGTTCCTCTTCCCCAGCTGACTTCTTGTCCGACCGCTGATGGCTCAGGACTGAACCTGACTATTTACTTCCACAGGAGCCCAATCCTGCTCTCCATTTTGCCGAGTTACTAGGAGAAGGAGAAAAATGCAGTTTGAAGGTAATATACATATCAAAAGGTATCCAGAGCAGGGAACATCTTTGGGTTTTAAGACTATTTTAAGAGTATTTTGCAGAGGAGGGCTGGGACCATGTAAAAGTGCACACTAGTGATACCTGAAAGAAAGAAGCTTTACAGGCAACAGTGAGACAAAGAATAAGCTTTCAGTGTCTTTTGCTTCTCTGTCAGAATATACAAGTTACAATAGATACATCAGCCTGAACTTTTACAAAGGATAACTGGTTTAATTACAATGATATTTTTTAATCTTTCTGAAGAACAATATAGACAATTACTTCCATGACTACAAACCACCATAGTACCTCTATCCCCTACTACAATACATCAAAGTTAAGGACAGCATAAGACAAAAGTTCAACTTTCCTTAACCCTCTTGTTTTAGAGCTCCTAAAATTTATTGTCAATGGGTCCTCACGTTGACATTTTGGTATCAAATGAACATGCAGAAAAATCACATTGTGAAAATTTTCACTTTGGTACCCTGCTCGTTTTTCTTTTTCATGGTTTCCTGTTGGAGGGTAAAAAGCAGTTGCTACCTCCATCACAGAATGGGATAATGACTGTCATGGTTTGGGCTGGGCACTAAACAAACAACAGATGCCCTGTTTCAACCTCTCTCCCTTCCCTTTCTGTGTCAACTCTTGTCCCTTCTCTTAATGTGTTACACTGTAAGAGTAAAAAAAAAACAAACTGCTCAACATGCTGGCCACGTGGTAGTTCTGAGGCAAGTACTGAATTGGTTCTGCACCTGATATACAACTCGAAGTCCAGCCTTTTAAGGCAGCTTTTAATTCCAGATGATTATGGTTCTAAACAACTAGGGCCCTGAATTGCCATCATGACAAACAAGTGGAAATCTACCCAAGCTCAGTCACTGCAGGTACTCACTGTCTCTGAAAATTCAGATAATCTTCTACCAAGTTCACACACAATCCGCAGTAGCAGAAAATAAAACAAGAGGACATTCTCTTTACATTTTTTATTCACCTTAAGTATTTTTCAAAACTTCAGAGGCTTAAAATCTGTATTCTTTTCCCCTCTATAGTCAGAAGAATAAAACCAGTATCTTCTTCCCACCAAAATTCCTCAAAACTACCAACTAAACCTTCTTTCACGTTTACCCTTACACGTTTACAGCCAGTAAAAGAGCTTGAGAGATGTAATACAATACAAGAGTTCTGAGTTTTCCTGCGGTGAAGGAAGAGGATGGAGTATTTGACAGAGTTTGTGTCCTGCTAGCTAACAGTGACAGCAGGCAGCACTGCCCAAGCCAGTAACAGACCACTAGATCCTCCATAGGAGCCACAGCACAGGAGATATCATCATAGAGCACAACTGGGAAAGAACTGAGCTGGCCAAATGGAAAGCATGTAGAAAAAAACCCATTGTTTCAGTTTTGATATGTATGATTTGTAGCAGGAATATACAATAAGGCAGGGGAAAGAATATTGAGTGAAATGAAAAACATCCATTGGCAGTCAAAGGGAAAAGTTACAAGAGATGTGAAAGGTTTGTTTTGTTTGGGGGTTATATGACCATTTCCTTACTGATTTTCTCCATCCTTTTCCTAAATAAAGTTTTTTAAAAAGCTAAAAGCTATTTTGAACCAAAAAGTTTAAGAGGGCTTAAAAAAACCAAAACACCCACAACACTAACAAGGAAATGAAGTAACTCAGCTTACATTTCAAAGTAAGTAATTTTAACATTTCTGATAGGTGCATCTTTTCTCCTCACCAAAACCACTTGCTCATTTTGACCTGACTTCACAAGTGATGTTTGTATGTCTCCCCCCAATTCCAGTATTGAGTACATTTACCTTTTGTCAGAATAGTTTTGCTGGGTGTTACCTGGAGGTGAAGATGCCCGCATATTCCAAGGTCTTTTGTCTTATCTTTGGAGGAAAAGCATTTTCTATGGAAACAGAAACAGGGTCTCAACCCAGCTGCTCTGAACACCACTACAGGTTCCCAGCCATATCTACACTCCAGCAGGTCCTGGTGCTGGCTGAGAAAACACACTTTCCCTGTTCCCAGACAGCTTTCTTGGCCCAGGATCATCAATAGCTAGGGAGCTTTGCAAAGTTCAGAACTCAGACAGTAAATTCAAGATCAAGTCTAAAAAAAGCCATCACCACACAGATACATATCTTCATCTCAAACTCAAGATCAGCAGGTGGGAAGTCTTAAAAGAACAGGCACATGAAGAGATGACCCAGAGCTCTCCTTAGTCTGCACAAATGTTGAACAGGTATCACTAAGATTAGCAAAAGCACTTTGGCCTGGATTTTTTTGTTGCTGTTGTTTGACTTTTAGTGGGTTTCTGTCTGTTTGTTGGATTTGGTTTGGGGTTGGTTGTTTTTTGGTTTTTTTTCCAAAACACACCAGCACTTCATCTGCTTTTCCTCCTCCATAGGAGCTAATGGAGTCCACTCTGGCACACAAGCGGGCTGTTTCAAAACAAAAGCTTTTCTTCCGACTTCAGCGTGATTTTTTTCTCCATGCCATGGCCAATCTGTGTCCAGATCCTCTGATGCATCCTTGGCAAAGTGCTCAGCTCTGCAGGACGCATGCGCAGCAGCGGTTCTTTGCAACACAGCAGCCAGCTGGGCAAACACACTACATCCTATTCATTTCTGGTCTTGCCAAAGGATGACAGAGTGAGAAGCAAGAAAGAGACTGGATCAACGTGGAAACAAAGGAAGGTGCTATGCCAGGTGTAGCTTAAGCACTAATGGCGTTAGAAAAACAGCTTCAGCCATTGCTTCTGGCACGGAACACACCTCATCCCTTGTCTCTCTAAAGCTAAAACACGGGGGTGAGAGGGAAAAGAGTGTTGAAAATCATCCGTCTCGTCAGACCCAAGGGCCAAAAAAACCCTGAGAGCATTTAAATCGGCCACTAAACCCACAGAAGAGTGACGCTTTGTGCCCATCAAAAATTTGGTCGCAGATTGTCTCTGGCTTGCCGTATCTCTGCCTGCAGAGGAGCCTCTGCTGTGGTATGCGTGATGAATGCATATCACTGCAGGATGGGCAGGAATCCAGCTGCTCAGCACTGGACAAGGCAGGGAGAAAAAGAACATTTTAATTCTTTTTATGCTTGTTGGCTTTGAAAATATTTGTATTGAAATAATTATTGTTTTATTTAATAATGCAGCTTCATAATTACAACTTTTACAACAAAACACATTTATTCTCCAGAGAATCAGAAAAGCATGCATGTGAATCAAACTACATTTATAGAATATCCAGACACATTTCTGAAAAGGCATGCAGAGGGAGATATTTGTGGATTATTTTTTTTCTAAAATGCTTTGCACAGAGGCAGCAAAAAATCACTTATGTACTTTGTGTAACAATAATAATTAGCTCTTATGTAATCCAGCATAGAAGCCCTGCACGGATACTGGCACACCAAATTAATCACAGGTCCTTGTGGTCTAGACAAGCTAAAGAAAGATCCAGTAATGCAAAGACTGCGGCCAGCTCAGAAATCCCTCTATAATTACATCTACAAAGCAGGACTCAGCTCCCAGTGTGGGGCTGGTGGGAACGCCCTACCTTGTTCTGATCATGTACTAAGATGAAAGTCAAAAGGTTCATGTCTTTCTCCTTCCCAGCATCTAGGGAGGAAATCCAGGTTTGTGAACCTGGGGATATCTCCTGTGTCATTCACCATCCCCAAGAGGGGATGAAGCCTGCAAGAAGATACCACACACCTGCTGCACATGTTTGTGCCTGCTGTTAGATGAAGACTGAGAAAGGTACGGTGGAAATACTACTTGGAAGTCTAGATGCCAATCAGTTTTTGCCTGACAGAGCAGACACCCCCAAATTCCTTCCCCAGAAGAGTTATTTCTACCTTTATGAACTTCCCTCTTGCTTTAAGCTCTGAACAGTGCTATGCAATGACCTTGCACAGCACCTACCACAAAGATGGGCCTAAGACCACAAGCTCCTCTCATACCACTGAGCCTGTTCCAATTAACCTTGTGGATACTACTCAGTCCTACACTGCTAGAATTCCAGAAAGTCCATGAAAGACCTTGCCCACAGCTGCAAAAAAAAAAAAAAAAATCCAGCAACATTTACAACCCAAAATGCCTCCCTCGGAACACATACCTTTGCACCGCACTCGATATTTCTTCGGGGCCCATCTGACCTAGTGCTACCTGTTGACTGTTGCTATCTGTTACAGACAGCAAATGGTACTTTTCTCCTTCCTGTACTATGCCCAGAACAGAAGTGGAGTGAAATTACCAGGGCAATCTCTGAATCAGAGCTAATAAACCCAGATTGTCTCTCTACGTAAGCACACAGAGAACGCTAACATACTTGGATTGTCTCAGATTTTTCTGCTACTTAGACTATCCCAAACCATTGTTATTCCAGATGACAGAGCACTAACAGAAACTATTCAGTCTTATATTAAGTTGAGCTAGCCAAGCAATCATTAGCCCCAGAACGGGACCCAGTTTGGAGCCCTATCAATGCTGAACACAGAACTTCTTTATGCACCTTCCATGTAATGCTCCCCTGTCCATTTCATCTTGTAACACAATTCTTTGATTGTTCCCTCTTCTCCTTCTTACAACCACATGGTGTTTCCTGCTCATTAGTTGAAACCATCTTGCCCATGTAACACCGGCAACACTCTTTGCTTTTCAAGAAAGCGTTAACTGACTTGGCATTTGGTTGGTATGTCTACATAATCTTTGTATCAAAATATTTCCTATTTTAAGATAAAAAAAATATTCACATGCTAAAGACAATATTGGACGTTCCTCCTCTCTGTTCCAGCTGAGCATCTCCTTTTGCCAGAAGGGAGAAAGAAGGGAACGATAGAATGCATATTTTTCCTCTCCTCTTTCTTTTCCCATTAATACCTACAGAGATATTTCTCTCTTGTGCTTTTTCTTAAGTAATAAGGAATTGTTTCTATTTTCAGCAATGAGTAAAAGCACATACCTCTAACTGCTCCCATCCTTCTCCTGGTCAAAAGGCAGGTAAAATTTACCAGAAAATTCATGAACTTTCAACAACATGCTCTCATTGAAAACATCAGTGTGTGGACTTGGGCTCATTGATTCAAAGTTAATCTTTGCAGTTCATCATATCCCAGCTAGCTGGGCAGTTCTGGAGTGTTCAGACCAGCCTGGCTCTCTCCAAGCTCATGGCAGAAAACAAAACCCATGCTGATCTATTTCCATCTCTGTAACAGTAACAGAGATCTTTTCCACATGCACCAGTCTGTATTTTATGACTACTTAGTTCAGCACCTGTGCCTATGCACAAGCCCAAAACTCAAACGTGCGTCTGTCTGCCTACAGCTGTTTAGCCTATGACCGAACCACCAAACAACTCCTAGCTTACCTTTGTGCATCATGACATGGTAAGCTCGCCATTTGAAAGCAATTTGGGTAGTCAGTGAACCACAGTACACTGTCTGCCAGCTCATGCATAGCACAGGTAGTGTGTCAAATTATCCATTACAACTACCCGTGGCACCATTCATTTATAATATCACATTGCATTATGTCAGGTTACATTGTGCCCAGCCGCATCATTTTCTCTAAAGGAAACTCATGTCAGACAGAATTGCAATGATAACTTCCATCCTTTTTTTATTTCATTTAATATGAATGGCCCATCTGTAATAATACCAGTGACCTTCCCCTTCTTCTTCTATCTCTAAGGACTTCAGAGATTTTTGTTTTCTTTATACAAATGCTGGAATCAAATACACAATTTCTCATCTCAAAATACGTGCTGCCAGTTTAATAATCGCCCTGTCATCCAGTCCTTCAGGAATATCCCCTAAAAGAGCAGGAATGCAAAAAGATACTTTATTACTTCAAATCAATAGTATTAATATTTCCTGTTCTACAGTGCATCCACATCTTGTCCAAGTCGATTACAGCACTTTGCAAACCTTAGCTTTTCAAGAGACCAGTCTGAAACAAAGGCTGGCTTGCAAATACATTGGGGCAGCTGCCCTGCTTGCTTGTTCATTTAATTTGCTCCGCAGCAAGGTGGAATACACACACACACTGTCTGGGGCCACTGGGGCGGGGTGGATTTGGTGGGAGATCTTAGAACCAGCCCATGCCACCCTGCATAATGCACTTTTCCCTGTTTAGTTACCTGTTATTTTCCCAACAGTCTTGTTGGATTGTCAGGATATTGGATAAGGGACCAGTTTTACATCGGGCATCTGGGTACCTGACACACAAACTTTGCATTGCTGGAGATACCAGACCATGAATATGCATGTATATATATGTGAGTCTTGCCTGAAGCAGGCCTCTACTCCTAATTAACCATGCAAATGACCCCCTTTTTCCTCCATCTTTCTTATGCAGCCAGGCTGCAACTATCCTTAAGCAGAAGGCCTCATAGTCATAAATCCACAGAAGAGAATGCACGGCTCCAGTACAGCTTCTCCACAAGGTCTGCCTCATATTGAAATTCTACAATGAGCTTCTTAATACGGCGCAACTGCTGACTCCAAAAAGGTAAAAAAGACCTGTGCAAAAAGCAGTTGTCTTCACCAGTGAAGGGGAACCCCAAAGGTGCAATGAGGGCTCAACAGCCTGACATGCCCTGTCCTCCGTGTGGCACTCCAGTCACCCTAGCCTAAGCACCTGGGCACTGCTCTAGTCATCGTGGGGGAGAAATCCATAAGAAAACAACAGCAACTGCAATCAACTGTATTTAAGATAACAATCACCTTAATCTTCAATAAGGACTTGTATTGAGTTCTGCTACATTAATTTCATACATAATTGCCAGAAGTCTCAGACTTTATGCTCACTGTGCTTATTGTACTGACAACTCAATAAATTTCCTACTTGTAATATTTCTCAAGTAATGCATAAATTTTATCCTTTATGAAAACATACTGTGAAGAAACAGGGGTTACTGCTGGTTTTATCAAACTGTAATAGGATGCAGCATTCAAGTGAAAAATACAGAGTTTATTACAGCTTAGATATTAAATAGTTTCAGTGTTCAAAAGGAATATATTTCCTGTACAAATTTCATTCTACAAAACTTATTCTTTAATTAAGGCCCCGTTCCTTGTTCATCCAGCCAATCTAATGATTTATCTTAGATTACTAAAAAAAAAAAAAAAAAAATAAGAAGTATTCCTATTGAATAACAGGAAAAAAGCTAAAAAAAGACCAAGAAATATGCAATTTTTGCTCAAATAGTTCAATAAGTATGTATGCATGTAGTACCGGTTTTTACTACCTATCACTTGAGGGCAGCGGATAAAATGCGTTCTCTGGTCATAGAAATCTCTTCTCATCCAAGAAAGAGTCCCAAAGCCAGAAGATAAAAAATTAAAACTTGTATTTTACAGCTCTAAGCAGTGAATATTTAGGCCCAAAAGCTACATTCATGTTTTACAAACAAAGGATGAAATATACCTGCCATTATAAATATATATGCACAGAGATCCCACTGCAATCAAGAACACAGGATATAAGTCATTTGGAGAACTTCACCATAAAGTGCAAATTTGACATTATAGTACACCCAAACAAGACCTATGCTTTTGGATGCATTTCAGAAAGATTAGATGTGAAAGATTAATGTGAAAACTAGAACTGCACATTTCTTTGTTCATCTAAAATACTTCCACACACACACACACAGAGTCACAATAAGGACAGGCTTATAAGCTTGCAGAACAAGAGATGAACTGTTCCCCACCTTAAGGTGGCTTTAGCTAAATAAATATGAAGACAACAACTTTGGGCAAGCAACACTCAAAAGGAAACACGCACCCAACATTTGGGGGTACCTGCAATATCAAGTCTTGACAGATGTCTTGTCAGGAAGCCATAGACCTGTGAAAACTGCATTTACCTCTTCAGAGGACTGGACAACATTTACACCCACTTTCACACACCAAAACATGTCTGTGTGGTGCCGAGAACATTTCTCAAAGAGGTAGCGAGTTGTCAGTATTTGTATGAATGCTGTATCCTGTTTACCTGTTTTAAGCAGCATGGCACCGGATTTGCAGAACACAAGATCACTCAGGACTTATACTATAATAATAATAATAATCATCATCATCAGCTTGGTACATTTCTATAAAGCACACTAACCAAAAACTCGGTTTAAAGTTTCAGTTTGGCTATCCCACCTTCCCAGATACTTTAAAAGACATAATAAAACATTTTATATTTAAAAATATTAACACAGCCTCTGCTTTCAGGCCTCCGTTCCCCAGGATTAGGGTGAAGGAGCTCCCTCACGAGCACTAACCAATTAATACTCACAAGACATGACGCTGAAAACCCTTGAGAGGCCCCTGAGGCGAAGCAGCCATTATGCACTGGTTCGGGCAGGGTGCCCTCACACAGCCCACAGCCATATACAGGCCTGATTGAAGGCAAATACTGAAAAAGTAGCTATGAGGCAAAGAAAGTCTGTGGAAAGGGGTTACTACCCCAACCACTAATATTCACAGAGGCTGAAAACATCACCTCATAGCTCTGGAGGGCTTAACCTTATAGCCATCACCTTACACACACACACACGCACCCCCATTTCAGAGGGAGTAAGGAAACATGGCGCCCACTGCTGCGACCCACACAGCCCACAAGCCGAGGCACGCAGCCCCACCATACCTGAGCAGTTCCAGGCTGGCAAGGGGCTCCCTCGGTGGCTCCAGACACAGCAAGGGGGTGAGTTGGGCCCCAGAACAGGAGAGGAGGGTGCAGGCAGAGACAGGAGCCCCCCATCCAGCCCACACTGGTCCCCAGCACACCGCCAAAGAAGGAAGCCAAAGCCCCAGCCCCAGCTGAGCTAAAATGGCACCCCTCAGCCAGGTGCAGGGGCAGGCAGGCCCCAGGTGGAGCCACTCAGGGCTTTTCAGGCGTATTTGTTCCACCAGGGAGTTTGGGGTTTTTTTGGTTTTTTGTTTTCTTTAAATCAAAGAACTGGGGAGTAGGGGGAGGAGGTTTCATTTTATAACAGGGCAAAACAATATGTTCCCTCCAAATTGCACACTGAGAAATGGCTGACTCACCTTCACCTGCAGCTTTCCTTACAAAAACATTGCGCTCAAGACGGAGAGTCGGCATGGAGAACTTCAGCCTGAAGGGTTAAAATCATGAGCAGCAGACAACAGGGTGTGAGAATAGGAAGTCTTTAGCCAAAAACATCTTCTCCTGTCACACACAAAAAAAAAAAAAGGGGGAGGGCAAAGACTCATTTCTGTGAGGAGAGTTATGCAAAATAACATCTTTCATAGCATCACACTGCTAAATGAACCTCGTTCCAATGCCACTTACACCAGCGTGGCTTTGATGTAATGCCGCTGCTCCCGATTTATTCCAGTTCAAGGGAAAAATGAATCCGCCCGTGTGTGTTTGGGCCTTTTTGTTATTGAACTCTATCAGAAAACACATCAAAACATCAGGACCGTATCAGCCTGTCAGCTTTGCTTCTCAGAAGCCAGAGCAGTGCATAAACTCACAAAAGAGCTTACAGCTCAACAAAACTTTTTTTTTTTTTGTTTTTCCTCAGAGATTGACTCTTTTCTGATCCCCTCAGCAGCATGCGTGGTGGAGCCGCATTGTGCACGGTTGCTGTTGGTACCAATCATAGAATCATAGAATTATTTAGGTTGGAAAAGACGCTTGGGATCATCGAGTCCAACCATCCACCCTACTCTACAAAGTTCTCCCC
>JAOXJM010000012.1:48169178-48185209 GCA_026413425.1 Tringa solitaria | reverse complement strand
TTGAGTTTGCATGAGTCCTGCAAGAGAAAGGTCCTTGAGCAGTCGCGTAGAGCATTAAGTTGCTGGGCTATGATGGTGATGCAATACTTAAACAGGAAATGTTCCCAATCTGGTCACCTATGAGCATATGCCTTCCTTCTTTTGCCTTTTTTTTGGAAAGCAAAGACTAATATTTGCAAGGATATGCTTAAAAACCATTTTACTTCTCTATATCTGCAATACCTTTAAAGAAATTAAGGTTGGAAATTCAAAACGTGAAACTTGGGAAATCTGAGAATTAAAATAATTTATTCATTAACCTTTATTTACCTTAGTGAACATTTATTAATTGCATGAGTGCATACTGGTTTTATTCTTATAGAGAATTTATTCACTCTATCTCCTAAATTTTTCTTTATACATTGTATTATTATCATTATATATAGGCCTTATTTAATTGATCTCATCCAGCCTTACAGTGATACAGTCTTACTTACTATTGCAGTGAACATACTAAACAAACTATCAACAAAGATTTTTCTCTCCTTCTGGCTTAATAATTTGTGAGTTTTCATGGATATTTGAAAGGTCAATTGTTATTTTTAGTATTCCAGGTAACTGTTGGAGAACCAAGAAACAAATATTATTATAAAAAATTTTCAGAAATAATTGCAGGCTTGAAACAGCAAATTCAATACATTAGTATCTAGTTTTTCAAAAGTCTCTCTATGCCTTTAAAACAATTAGATCTCACATCAGTTTGAGGAATGTTTATGTTGGCCACAGTATACAAGTATATAGTATTCTTTATGATGGGCAAATGAATAAGGAGCATAAAATTATTAATTTCCTGAAAATGGCTGGTTTATGACTTAGATCCTTATAGCTGTTTAGATGCTTAAATCCCATCAATGAGAAGTCAATGAGAATTAGGCTTCTGACTAGAACTCGGTTTTTTACTTTTGAGGATTTAGCATAATAAATCTTGTATTAATCTGGGCACCATGAAAGGGAGGGAGGGAAAATCTGTTTATACGGGATCGTATTCAGCTTCCTTAATGTGCTTGTTCTGCAGTCTTCTGCCTCCTTCATTATAAACTTTCCAGTATCTACAACATATGAAGTAGAAATCTTACTTGAAACAGCCACTTTTCCTGCACATTTTTGGAAGGAATCTAGTTCAATGAAGCAGCATTTACCACGGGGAAAAACATAAAATGAAATCTAGAAATAAATTAAAACATACCATAGTCACAAAGTGATAGACATAAATTTGCTTTGGTTTTGGTGGTCATTACTTCATCCTCATGATGCTGTTGTAAAATCATCTTTTAATGTAATGTACATGTATACTCTTTTATTCCTATACTTATTTGTGCTACCATGGTGCATTGAAACCTTAGATAAAGCATGTGGTCTTCAGTTGTTATGATTTATGAAGAGAGGACTTTTACAAGGCTTAATATATTAAAACTAATTTTGTCTGCCTGCCCTTTGCAGAGAATGAGTTAAGATTGATTCCTCTGATCTAGTTGTTAAGGAGTGCCATGCTCCTTTCTTTGTCTTCAATATCCACTTACACTGTTGTTTCCCTGGAGACATGAAATTCTAAAGATATAAAAGGGTTAAAGGGATGGAAATACTGTACTGGTTTAGAAAAAATGGAATTTGTGACATGGAGAGATAAAGTGAATGGTTTAGTTTTTCAGAAGAAATGTGTGATGAAGCCAAAAATAGGAAATCAGATATATTGAGTCCAAAATACAAGAATCCCTTCTATATAGTACAACTATCATTATCATGCTTTCCATGACATTAATTCTTAATTTTATACAAGAATATTAGAATAATTTTCCCATTTATGTTGCCTTTCTTAAGAGAAACCTAGGAGATGTTCTATAAGAGTGAGGCTGTTCATCTTAGTGAGAGAGTTAGATATGAAATCCTCTGTGATATTGGCTCAAGCCCTATTACAACTCCAGTGAATTCATAGTAACTATAGTAGAAAATTAGTTTGATGAATATATTTATATTTCTTGACAAGAAAAATGCTTTTTCAAATAGTTATTAAAAAAAGAACACAAAGCAACACCAAAAAAAACCCCATAATCCAAATTCCAAAGCTTAAAATCTGCCTGTATATATTCCAAGTCTTTGTGCAGATTTGGAGCTCAAAATTTTCAAGTATCATTCTCCAACTTTGAACAAAACTAGTGGCAATACCAGATTGTTATCCTTATAGTGAGCAAAAGGCATGAAGAGGCTGTGACACCCCTCTGATCAAACAATATCACAGTTGTGAGATAAGCAAGACATTCTGGGAAGCATGATTCCAACTTTGTTTTTCCTTATGCTGGAGAGGGAGAAACTGTGTTTATACCCAATACAACAACATCTGCTAGCCCATTCAGCTTTGCTTGATTGTTCATAAGTAGTACAGACAAATGCATAACTTGGTGCGTTCTCCCTCAAAGTCAGTGGAGGTTTCTTCATATATACCCTTTCTTTTTTTTTTTAAAAAAAAAAAAAAAAGAAATAAATAAATAAGGCAAGAGGCAGATGTCTGCCAGTCTGTTCCTTTGTGACACATTGCAGCCTTTTCCTTTTTTTTTTTTTTTTGTTATTTTTTTTTCCCTTGCTGAAAGAGCAAGGCAGAAGAGGAGGGAGAGGAAAAAATCACGCAGACGGCGTAGGCTGTAGCTTAAGTTACTCTCTCCCTGTGGCACTGCCTCCTCCTCAGCGCTCTCTGCCCCACGCCCCACCTCCCAGCCCCACACATCCTCCGACATGCCCCAACTGTAGCATCGCAGCAAGGGAAAGCTCTCGAGCAACACAGGCAAGGTTTTTGCCTGCAACCTTTAAAACAACCATCCTAATGAAATATGAAGAGAGCTTGCCCGTCACATAGGTGCTTCCAGAGGAGTTCGTCCTTTCCTGCTAATTAACTGGATTAACACAGATGCTGACAGGCTTTGCCAGGTCCTCCTGTCACTACTCTGTTGAGATGCTGATGATTAAGGACGGCTTTGTGCATCTCCCCTCTTGAAAGCCACACCATATTTGCAGTGTCATCTTTTTTTTTTTTTTTTCCCTCCCGTTAGCTCCCAAGATCAAATCCCAGCTTGATTTCACTGATTAGTTTTTGATTGCACTGTGCCTATCAGGTAGGGTTTCGAGGTTAGCGCAGATGCTGGGAGAATTGGGGCATTTGTCCATTGTCTGGGGCGTTTCCCAGAACCTGCTGTTGAAACCCAGTTTCAGCTCTGTCAAGCAGGAATTTAGCTGGGTTGGCACCGACGACTGGAAATGAGAAGAGAGAGTGGGACAGGGAGCTGAGAGTGACAGAAATCTATGTTGCATCCAGAAATTACAAAAATAAAGGATTGTTCAGATTGACGGGGGGATGAAGTAAGTGATGTGTCTGGAGGTCTCTCTGACATGTTTTCAGTTCTTACCCGCCAGCGAGGCTATCATTATGTCCACTCAAGGGAACTCAGGGGAATCAAAGAAATTTTTTTTTTCCTCTTTTTGTTCCTGTCCAATCACTATCACTTAAAATGTCAGGTAGACATTGCCTTTCAGTTAGAAAATCATGCACGTAAGGGTCAGATCTGAACACCGATACTTATTTGCCAACAGTCTTATGTACAGGCAGCTACCCACGAGCACAGGTTTACGATGAACCCAGCAGCACGTTTCAGCTTAGGTTAAAAATTCAGTTCCAGCCTTTCTTCTGAAGAAGCACAAAGGTGTTTATGTTGCTCTAATTCTCAGATACAGACAAAAGGATCTCTGCTACATAATTATGAGGAGGTAATGCTATCTAATTTTTGCTGTAGCACACAGACACCTTTTGCACAAGAGTGGCTGCCTGAATGATGAAGGAGGCAGCGAAGACCACTTGAGATTCCCGTATGAAAAGCAGGTTCCAGCTACACCAGATGCAGCTCTGAAGGTGCTTTAAGATATTCAAGTGCCATGTAAACACTTCTGTCTGAATGGAAAAACCTCTCCCCTTATCAGCTGCAACTACATCCCAAACCTAACTGCCCTGGAGCCCACATGAGTGGAGTCAAGGGATAAGCAGCAATAAGGAAAAAAGGGCTGGATGCAGTATGTGCCAGTCATCCTCTCTGGTTTATTGCTGTCTTTTATCCTTTCCTCCTGTCTTCTTGCCTGTCTTTTGTTCTTTGCACATTTAAAGCTTTTCCTGTTGGTTAGTGCAATACTGGACAGTATAAAAGTAGGACAAGCAGAACCAGCAGGGAGATGCTTAGGTAGCCAGAGTGAATGCACCTTGCAAGGCACAAGCATATATATATGTGTGTGTGTGTGTGCACCTTCACCTCTGCCAACTTTCCGTCCTCTTTGGGCTCCTTGAGGCTGCCACCACCACTGCATCACCCCAAAGCCAGGCACTGATGATCCCAATGCCCTCCCTGATGATAGTTCTAAAGTCTAGGGATGAAGGTTGCCCCAGAGGCCTCCCAGCTCAGGTGTTCCAGAGGCCTCCCTATAGGTCTGCAAACCTGTAAGAAGCCTTCGCTACGTATTTTAACTTATCAAAACCCTGGTCCTCCATTTTCCCTGGGAGCTTCTTTTGTGCTTGTTCCCACGTCAGAGAAATTAGGCACAGGAGCATCTCCTGTGATAGCCAGGTCTAAAGGGCCTTTGTCCTTGTCCCTCACATTAGCCTTTCTAAAAGTTGGTTAGTAATTCTGAAAGAAAATAACACATTGTAGTCAGAGGAGCCAGAGGGAGACCAGGAGGTTTGCATTTCAGAAGACTTCTCAGCATGCAAATAAGAAAAATTCCTCAGTTGGTAAACATTTACCTGCCTCGGTTCTTCAAGGGGAGCAAAAATGGATCCAAGACATCTCATAAATAACATTTCGAACAGAGCCAGCCTACATGTTTACAGTGCCCCGAATGGCACATTGTTAGAAGAACTTCTGCAGAAGACTTGCCCCCACAGTCAGCAGTGGGAAAACTAAAGTGGTGGGAAGCAGGATGTGACCCAGAACCCAGCCTCCAGGATGACTCTTTATCTACAGCTATTTCCATGAGTTAAATGCAGAAAATAAAAACCCGAGAGAGATTCAATAAGAGGAGCACTGAATAGCACTTTCAAACCCCTGTGCTCTGGTACAGACAGAATCATCTACATTTTTTAAGTGGTGCTTGGGGATCTGGCTATATGGTTCCCATATACCTTAATGGGACTCAGCCAGTCAAACCCCTTAAGCAACATTTCAACAACATTAAAAAGCATGCCAGGCTCTATTATACCCATCATGGTTATTTGCTGCAGAGCATTAAAAAAATCAGCTGGATTTCAAACGTTCCTATTATAAAAATGTTTCCTTAAACAAAAGAGAAAAGAGGGACTGAAACAGAGAGGTTATTAGCAGGAGTGACACCCTGACAGACCATGACACTGCTGCACAGCAAGCACTATCACCACCATTACTTCAACACTAATGTTATTTAAGCATAAGCAGGACTGAGGATAACAAAGTAAACCCGGTTCTTAGCTTTCAGTATAGTATTAAGAAAGAGTAATGAGTTGATCCTTCTGATAGTGGAAGATGTAGCATTCCTTCTTCTCTTTTTTAACCATAAAAAAAAAATGTTTGTCATTACATCCTGGATTATTTCAGATCTTCAAATATCATGATTTTCATATAGGATTTCTTGAGCTGGTTATTTGTGTCTCAGAACAGGTATGCTTCTAATATGTCTGTGCGGACACTGAATGACAACATGTTAAAAATGTTTAGAATATCTCCCCAAAACAGTTTATTTGGACTGCATTGAGCATCCAGTGCCCATGAACGCCTCTGGGTTTTGGTGAAGAAAATTTCCCCAGCATTAGCACAGACTCCTGAGACTGTTTACTTCCCTTGGTGGTAGGTTCTCAGGTTTACCCAGACCCAAACCCCCCAGTTATCTGACTAGGATGTCGACCACATCGAACCACATTTTCAAAATTAGACAAGCAAACTCTTCTACTAAGGCAAATCTGCCCCCATGAGCTTTAATAAAGCAATGCCAGTTTTTGTTGACAGGAGTCTTATTTCAATCATATTTGTATTTGTAGAACATCCGTCTAAATAACAATGTAACAAAATCCTCATAGCAAACTTAGCCCAGGACAAAGAAACTGAATTTTCTTTCAAGTTTAAACACTTACTGCATTTAAAATGTTTTTAAAATAAATGATAGATATGAAATGTTTCAAGAGCCAGCCTAGTTGCTGGGAACAGCAGTTAAACAATGACTCTGATGAGATTTGAAGCCCACGTAATTAGGTTTTGCATACATGAGCCTGGAGTTAATTTTTTATGCATCATAATGTTTCTGGAGAGTGCTTCATTTTTTATTGGTCAGTTGTGATGTTTTAGCCGCGCTCTTTTCTTGTTCACACAGTAATAAAATATACTGTATCTATGAAAAACAACTGACGTTAACGCCCTGTCGTGGTGTTTGGTTCCGGAGCAGTTCTGCTTTTACAGGACCAGTTGTACTGCTCTCCCAGCCCAGTCCGTTTTCACCACGCTTACTTGCTAACACAGCCACAGCCATAGACTCAGGAAACCAAAATCTTTCCTGGGTGTCTGGAGAGTTAGACATAGCCTGGGTTTTTCAGCAGACACTTGTCAAGCCGCCCTCTTTCTATGTTCCTACTGCAGATTTGAAGAACCCGTTCAGGTGTTCTCACGTGGTTTATCCCAGGGCATTAAAAAAACCTGTAGGGATCAACAATAAAATTCTAGACATAAACTGCACCGATATTGGCCTATGCTTGCAGTTTCCTCTTCGGCAATCTCAGGGTTCACTATTCTGCCTGTTGTTACGGAGAAACACAGAAAAATCCATCATGTGTATTTGAAGCCAAGACAGTAAACATAAATCAATATTCCTAATGATAAAAGCACATTCTAGAGAGCTAAAACCCAGGCAAACCAACCAAAAGCTCCTGCAAAATGCAAATGTCTCTGCCTGGAATAAAATTAATACCAATTTAATACCAAATTAATTACCAATTTAAGAATTCAATGGGGGTAGATTTGTATTACACGTATGGTTACCAAAGTAAACATGGGCTGAGAGAAGCCATGAAGATAATTCTTGGATATAGTTATATGTGTAGCATTTCTTAAACTAAAATAGCACATTGTCGAAAGGAACAACTCAGGCTAAAAATACTGATTTTTACCTAAATAATGCTGCCAATATATTTCCTCTGAGCTCAGAGAGTATTTCTTACAGTATCTTAAAGACAATCCACAAAGGGCAGAGGAAAGTGCTCCCTCTAATTTTATAAAGATACCTTGAAAAGTTTTTTTATTTACTGCTAACGAATATTTCCCTCCATTAGCGGTCTTAATATTCAGATGAAAATCTTGGATAAAAGCCAAACCATCCACTCTATAAATCTTCAAAGGTATGTGGGCACTCACAGAGGCGTTTGGATTAGCTATCAAAAATACACAAGCACCAAAATGCCTTAAGAGTCTCAGGGAGGTAATTGTGAGATCAGCTTCAGCCTCGGGACGTGAGTCTTCCTCGGTTCCCTCTGGAGGACAGAAGCAGGCTTCTTCAGGAGCAGGACAGACTAGCTAAATCTCAGCATCTCCCCCAGTTGACTGATCTCCTTTAGAGGTTTCAGTACCTGCAGCACTATCGAGTCTAAGTAGCTTTGGGACAATTTTAGATGTTTGTATCCTCCAAAAAACTAAAGGTAAGTGCCTTAGAAGACTGATAAATGTCTCTTGATCGGGTTAGTGTCTCCCTGACACTGATCTCAATGGTCTCAGTCCTCTCTCAGCAGACTTTCTTTTCAGTCTTTTTCAAAGCAGATCCTTGGAAAAAATGAATGCCTTGGACTGCAAGTCAGATACCAGGTTTCTTACACTTGAAACAATTTAAAGTGAAGTAAGAGCTTAATTAAGTTATGAATTAGAATGAAGTTATGAATTACTTCTAGAACAAACCTCACTAATGACAAATCTCTGTCTTGACTTACATAAATACTTTCAAATACTGTTCCTCATCCAAGAAATAGCCTACAGCAAAAAAGACCGTGTGCGATACCTCGACTTCAGTATGTAGAAAGCATTATCCAAAGAGGGAATCCAGACAGAGGGGAAATACTATTTAGCCTGCCTGTTTTAAATACCTATGGTTGTTGAATTGCTTAGGTTTTTTATACCGGTATTTCTGCTAACATCCATTTTAACAGCTGTAGGAAATCCGAATGCTAAAAATTCTGTACTCAAGCAGCGCTTCAACAACTAACTTGAGGGGACAAGACCTGAGATTCCAGATCATTTTTCCTGAGAACCAACAGAAAGAAAAGACAACTTAAAAAAAGATCACTCTTCTCTCCCTTCTTCCCGTCATTTATATATTGTACGGAAGCCTAGAGATCCTAAAGCCTGGCACCAGGGCAGGTCTTTCTCACTGCAAGTCAGTTATAACAGTTTGCTCCCCATTTTGTCCGTCTGTCTCCCTGAAGCCCTGGCGCACACCGAGTGCTCAGCCAGCCCCTCTGCTGAGCCCCCACCATGGCTGGTGTGACCACAGAACGATGCCAGATTTGAAACAGGGGAAACGGGGAGGAACCACAGTATTTCTGGACCAGATTTGAGTATGTAGAGGTGCAAAGCAGTGTGTGGCAGGATTTTTACAAGTCTGTCGACAGCAAGCACCCATTGGTATTTCGGCATTTGGGGCGATTTTAAATCCCAGAAGACTCCCATCTGCCTCTTTAGGCAGCTAGGTCTCGTTGCAACGTCAGCCTGCTTTTGAAACAACAATTTCAGAGAGGAATAGAGCTTAATCACCATTTATTTTGGCTGCCTGGCCATCGGCTTCAACATAAATGTGCATGATATTTTATGAACACGCATATACATCCACTTGCACACGCACACACGTGCACTCAGAGCCTTGCAAGCCATCAGGTGGCATTTTCCACGGTGCCTAAGGCTACAGACGCATAAGGGGAAGGGGGAGAAGCAGATCCCGTGGTGGCAGCTACCCACATGCGAGCAGACTGTGCTGGCAGGCAGAGAGAAGAGACTGCGGCAGCAGCACACACAGGAGAGCAGGAATTTGGAAGGTGAGAAAACCAGCCCCAGTTGAGTCCCGGGAAGGCTCACAGATTTCAGCGCAGGGCCGGTGCGCAGGCAGAGGCTGCATCGTTGATCTGCCACTTTCCGAAGCCAGGGCAGCTCGTCTCATCAAAGAAATCCATGGCACGTGTCACTTAGATGCCTTCGGGCTCCTCAAGATGTAATGTAATGTGTAAAGGCTCCCCAAACAGAAACCCAATCATGATTGTGGGACTGTAAATTGCACTGAATTCAGCTGCTACACACCAAGTCAAGACCCCCTCCCCCCCTCATAAGGCTACAGTTCACAAGGCTTTCATTTCAAGGTTAGGTTTTCCTTCACAAGGAAAATATTTCCCCATCATTAGCAAATACATCCCATCCCCTCAGTTGCCAAACTGATGGTGGCTTCCTGTTTGGATACCATTATTGCAAATTAATTATTTAATCCAGTCTGATTGTCATGCCCACTGACTGTTTACTAGCAAAGGCTGCTTTCATTTCTCTCTTTAGATGGTATTATACCGCCTGAGAAACTGCAGTTTGCAGATGCTGATGTACGTAGGTGGCAATACATGATTTTGAAACAGAACAGACTTGCCTCAGCCCCCCCCCTTAAACACCATTAACTGCCAGCAACCTGCTCTGGTGGGAGGTGTCCCTGCCCAGGGCAGGGGGTTGGAACTCCATGATCTTTGATGTCCCTTCCAACTCGAACTATTTTATGGTTCTAAGATTCTACGAATTGCACAGAATAAACTTGGGCTGACGACCCTGACAGTACATAACAATAATGGTGACAGAGTAGATGGGTTCATTGGGTCTTAGCGGCATCACTGACTGTTGATGGGCCTATGAAACTTGCCATAGACATGTCCATGGACTACCTGAGATGGATCCAAAATTCTTGTAGTAAATGGAGAAAGTGAGAACGTAGTGCAGCAGACAACAGTTATAGTTGCTATTTGAGATGTGTGCTGAATTGATTCTCATTCCAAGTTTAGTCAATGCAGTGGAGTTTCTGTATATGCCAAGTTCATGGTGAGAGCGTATTTGAAGAAAAATGTTGACATAGGCTTGAGCTCATGACTCTTTTTGAGTACAAATAAACAACTGCTGAGGATTTGGCACTGCTATTAGCAACCAAAAGAAACCATTCTTTAGGTCTTTGGCTAAAGAAACTTCTGACACTTCTGATCAGTTAAATTTCGACACCAGCCTCAGTTTGGTGCACATTTTGCCCAAAGCAGGCCAGCTGAACTGAGGTAGATTTCATATGTGAGCGAAGCTTTGCATTTATTATTTTAATGATTAAAATAAAACCAGATATTTAAAAAAAAAAATATGTAAATTGAACAGTTAAGGCTGTATCATATTCTATCCAGTGCTTCACTGAAAACTCAGGAAATCAAATGAAATGCATTCTATGCGAAGCTTTGCACAAGAGTTAAATAAGCACATACCTGTATATGTATGCTTTGTCCAGAATAGCTTCCAAACGATCATTAAACTCAAAGAATGTGTTATGCTGAATGGAAAACAAATTAAAATAATCCAATCACTATTCTTCACCACACATCCTTTCCTAATACTACTGACATTAGTTCACATACACATCTTGAAAACAATGGATTTTTCAGTAGTCTGACTTTCTTTAAGCATTTAACCAAAAGGTGAACTGCAAAGCAAAGATGAAAATTGAGTTAAACACTGCTTTGGGTGTTGAATGTTCCATTAATCTGATTGTAGAAATAGCTTTGCTGTTTAGGTCAGACTGCTGCAGATGAATGACTTCTGTTTCCTCAAAGATAAGTAGTTGCTTGGGCAGCTTTATCAGAGAGGATTACACGCATGAAAATCCCTTTTTATGCTTTCTGAAATTCCAGGAATTCTCAGTAAGCGATCATATGTATCAACAACCTCATACTGGACAATTAGTAACAACTGCTGCTATATCGAATTCCTCCTGTTAATTATCTGTAGCTTACCTTTAGTTATAGCCCTTCATATTCACATGTATTTTTTTTCTTTGTATTTGTTCAGTACATATCTGTTTGCCTAATACGGGGTACTGTTTAACTTTTCATCCTTTCGTAGTGTTTTGGTTCTGATTTATGGAATTTTGAAGTTTTGTTGAAAACTGAAGAGTACCCTCATTTAATTCTCAGAGTTCTTTCTTAGAGTAAAGTTGGAGCGTTCTTCTCTCCAGCTTTCAATGAAAGCCAGTTCTTTGTCAACACATTGCTTGTATTTAGCTGTAGCATGGTAAGGGACCACAGCACCAACTGCTAGGTACCATGAAACGCAAGGAGAGGGCTGTGGCCTAATCCCTTCTCAGCCCCTTCACTGCACAACACCAGATGTCTTTGGAATTGATAACAAAAGTGGGTTTATGATTCTTAAGTACGCTGGGTATAGTTTATGTCCTTAAAATTCCCTCCTTTGCTTTTAAGCACCTGACATTACCAACAGACGAGGAAAACACATTGGCAATTATTAGTGATCTTTGAAAACTGAACAGGTAATTGAGAATTTAGAATAATCTAATTTAAATAATGGAAACAAACCAGTGTTAATCACAAAACACCTTTCAAAAGCAGGAAATAATGAAGTCAGAAGAAAAATAAGAGAATAAGGGCTTCATTTGGCCAGATTATATCTTGTATTTTTTGTTGGCTTGTTTACTGATGTATCTTATGCTGAAGATATTTTCCAATTTCTAAGTTTCATAATCCTACATATTATAAACAACTTTCCATTGGGTTATAAAAGCATTTTCGTGCGGGTAGCCATCCATCACTAACACAGATCTTACCTTTAGCATCCTATTTGCTCTAAATGCTGGGTTAAATCCAAAGAAAAAGTATAAAACTTCAAATGGCAATACCGATATCACATCGAGCTGTTGAAGAGCAGAGAGGTCAATTTAAACTTCACAAGAATCATAATGCATTTACTTGCTGTCAAAAACCTACTTAGATTGAATCATGATTGAGTATAATATCTGAACAGTCAGCATGCTAAGCCTGTAACTTCCAAAGTACTGGCAGGCAAGATTATCTCTCTGGAAACACCAGCAGCTTTGCTCTGCCCTGCTTCTAAGTCCCCTGTGCCTGAGGTTTTCGTCTGTTTCGTGGGGTTTATTAACAGTATCTCAGATATTTGAGCACTTATACATTCTGTTATTTCAATTCTAGTTCTGACAAGACTACAGTGGTAGGCATGTGGCTGGTGAGTGGAGGTGGGGAGAGCACTCCACAAGCACTTCTTAGTAGCCCTATGGCTTTTAAAACCAGGCTGCCTAAAGCAATCTGGGGGAACATGGTGATTTAGACTGCTGGCTTGCAATCAGAAGTCATGTGTTGCAAACAACAGATTCGTGGTAGGATGGCAAGTTCAGATTTGTTTTTTTTTTTAACAGATACTGTCTTTTGCTAGATTTGGGTGCTTCTCTTTCCCATATCACTAAGATTTTCAACATCCCCCTGCAGCACATCACTGTGTCATTACTTTTCTTATCTGCCTACTCTATTCTTTCCAAGAATTCTGTGGAGAGAAGTAAAGCTGTGGCAAACTTGACTTTGCCTTTTGAAAGATCCTGTGATGCCTTGCTCTGTTACTGATATCCTTTGGGAACAAAAGAGGGATGTGGAACTGGGCTTCATCTCACTGTAACCAGAAATGCCTTTGCCCAGGGAGACATAACTTGTGTTGGCAGCAACTCGTCTGCAGCACTGACCTTTTATTCCATGCAAGCAAGATGCAGTTAATACCTGAACTCTGTACAAACCAAACCAAAAGTCTGATTGAGGACAAACAGCCTTTTATGGCTTCTCTCCCTCTCTCAGACACACGTCTAAGAGGAGGCAAAATTTAGTCAGAAGTGCATTAATATCAGTAACTGTTAATTAGTACTTAATCATATGTCGAATTCCCAGATTATATCTGTATCTCGCACATGGTGAGAACACTCAACTCTCAGTTTCAGTCAACTCTCATTAGATTCTGCAGAAATCAAGAGCACTAAACATACTTTAAGTGTGAACTTAAAATAAAACTATACATACACACTTAGTTCTCTTGCTGTAAGTTTGACTCTGTCCTACTTACTTGCCTGTATAGTGTATATCCTGCACTTTTTGATAGCTTAACCTCAAGTATGTAACACCACAAGCATTGAGACAAAGTTAACTCTGAAACAAGGCAGGTGCAAAAGGATTTACAGGAGAGGAGGGGACAATAGCTGAGATTTCAGAGATGTGGGCTTAGTGTCACAAAGCTGGATGTGTAGCAGGAATGCAATAGATTGCCTATCCTCTGTAGGCAAAAACAATATTTAGGAACAAAATTCAAATTTCTCCTAAATCAAATGCATCTTTGTTTTTACAAAGTGCAATCAATGAGCATCAAAAATCTTAGTTTGTTTACTTGTGTGAGTGATGACCTATTTAGTACCACACATGGGAGTTAACCAAATAGAGTTATCATATGACTTCAGGACTTTTTATTTTGTTTAATGAATCTCTGGCAAATTCTGCTATTGTCTTTCAGTGTGTGCGGAAGATGGCAACCTTCAGCTGGTGAGCACTGACATGCCATCAAGCCAGTGCTTTCTGGTGATTTTCAGTGAACGAAAAAACCCCTGCGAAATCCTACAGCCTTAGGTGAATATGTAAACTTACATATTCACATCAGTAACACGGGGTCTGCTCACCCGAAACTTCGTAGTGCTGTGGTAGAATTTCTTCATTTCTGCTCTGTCTGACTAAAGTGGTAACAAAAAGAGAAAAAGGCATAATCAAGAACAGAATGCGAAGAATGAGCCTCTACTACTCGACAATAATAATAATAATTCTTTTCTGATAGTAGGGATGATGACAGTAAATAATGGTCTAAAAGTATGAATGGAGAAATATCTGGAGGAAGTAGTAATTTTATTAGACCAGTTTACATTTGATCAGATTTTATGAGACCTACCTGAATAAATCAGATTCCCAAACCCCTTCAATTTCAGGGCCAAAAACTCTATTTGACTTCAGTGGTTCTAAGAAAAATGCAAAGAATGTTTCTGATGGTGTTGTACAAATTTAGCTCTTTGAAAGCTAGCATTAACATGCTAGCATTATTAGCATTATAATAATCAACATTGCATTCATTAGTAATGATTAGCTATTTATTTTTAAATTGCTCTCCATGGGAACTGATGCTAATACCTTAATAAGAAAGGGTAATCACAAGTATCTAAAGAAATGTATCTATTATTATACTTTTTGTATTCATAACAGGGACACTTTAAAAATAGCTTTAAAATCTTAAGGATATTTCCATGCCACCTTTGCACTATTATCAGTTTAAGCATTAAACTAAATGCAGGAGATGAGGCAGTAGATGATCTCTTCACGCACTAAAATCTCTGAATTGTACAAACAGCTTCAAGGGAAGTACATGGTAAGCTTCCTACACTAGAGCTTTAACCTTGTTCATAAAACTTGAGTTTTGTAGGATTTAGGCAACATTGCCAGTTACTGAATGTCTTGGCATGGAAAAATACATTACACTGCACTGCATTTAATATCTATCCAAACTATATTTGCACAGTTTTATCTTGAGATTCCTTTGTAAAGGTATCAGTGATATCTTGTATGCACAACGTGTAAAATGTTATGTAAAAGCACTGAACTAAAGCTAGTTCCAAATTAAATTTCAGGATATATCATTTTGGATTTTCTGTCTATTTGGCACAGTAATGTTACTGCAGTAACCTAAACTAATTTAAGATTTTGAAGAAAAATTAATGTTGCAGATGCCCTTTTGATATATGAAGGGCAAGCTTTACCTTTTTTAAGATACTCGCTTAGAGTTTTATTTTCCATTTTTCTATAAAAGATGATAACACAGCACTAGTAGCAAGAAACAAAATTGAATGTACATATGTATATATGTACAAAATATCTCAAATAAATTATTTTCAAAGCATCCTGAAATTAAAGGAATTTGTTCTGATTTTGGCAAAACCCCCCACAATCTCACTCTCTGTAACAAAACACACATATTCTGTGCGTTGCAAGCAGAATATGCACTGTCTTCAACCATGATTCTTGCACAAGGTGAATAAAAAGCTTGAAGTTTCACACAAAAATGCAAACACATGCATACATGTATGAGTCCATAGATTCTAGTGAAGCAGTCTACGATGGCATGACTGCATAGACAGATGGAGGGAGAGCAGTGGATGTTGTCCACTGCTGTCCACTGTCCAGGTTGTTGAAAGCAAGGCTTTCAACACAGTCTCCCACCGCATCCTCATAGGTAAGCTTAGTAAGTGTGGGTTAGATGAATGGACAGTGGGGTGGATTGAGAACTGGCTGAAAGGTGGAGCTCAGAGAGTCGTGATTAGGGGCACAGAATCTAATTGGAGGTCCGTTACAAGTGGTGTTCCCCAGGGGTCAGTACTGGGTCCAGTCCTCTTCAATATATTCATCCATAACCTGGAGGAGGGGACAAAGTGTGAGGGGACCCTCAGCAAGTTTGCTGCTGGCACAAAACTGGGAGGGGTGGCTGACATACTAGAAGGCTGTGCTGCCATACAGAAAGACCTGGACAGGCTGGAGAGTTGGGCAGGGAGGAACCTGATGAAATTCAACAAGGGGAGGTGTAGGACGCTGCACCTGGGGAGGAATAACCCCATGGACTGGTACAGGCTGGGGGTTGACCTGCTGGAAAACAGCTCTGTGGAAAAAAGACCTGGGAGTCCTGGCAGATAACAGGATGATCATGAGCCAGCAATGTGCCCAAGAAGGCCAATGGTATCCTGGGGTCCATCAAGAAGAACGTGGTAAGCAGGTAGGGGAAGGTTATCCTCCTCCTCGATTCTGCCTTGGTGAGGCCACATCTGGAGCACTGTGTCCAGTTCTGGGCTCCCCAGTTCAAGAA
>JAOXJM010000012.1:48115983-48128008 GCA_026413425.1 Tringa solitaria | reverse complement strand
ACCAGCTTGGTGGCTCTCCTCTGGACACGCTCCAGCAGCTCAATGTCCTTCTTGTGGTGAGGGGCCCAGAACTGAATGCAGCACTTGAGGTGAGGCCTCACCAGTGCCCAGTACAGAGGAACCATCACTGCCCTAAAAATGGGGTGGCCACCCACACAGCTGGCCAAAATTCAGCTGTGGAAGGAAGGAGTAGGCTCTGAAAAAAAATGACCAGATCTAGGCGTAACTGGACATAATGGAAAAGGCTGAGGGACATGAGAATCCGCACAGTGCCTTAGCAAGATTTCTCATGGAGGAGAGTCTATTATTTAAAAGAGGCAGGATTTGAAGAAAGAAATAATACCTTTTACTAGACAAGACTTCTCTCAAGCAAGATCTCATACATGCTTCTTCACAATTTTTTTCCAATTATACCAGTTGACCTAATAAAAGATATCATCATTCCTTCCAAACCATCTCTCTTTCACATCCTGAGAGAATCATAAGCACAATAACTTTTTACTATCGTGCAGATTTTAAATATCCTGTTTAGGCTTTTCTGTAAAAATATCTGGAATATGTGGAGAGTTGATGGATATTAAAGTCGTGTTCTGATGCCAACACTCTCCTTGCTAAATATTACTGAAAACAAAACTAATCAGACTGGGATCCCTTTTTTTTTTAATCAGCCCCTTTGGTTGTAAAGGCTTTCTGTTTTGTTTAAAAAATAAAAATAAAATATTGAGTAGGAAGAAGCAATATAAATGGATAATGAAAGCAAATTATTATAAAAATGTTTCCCTCTTCACTGCTACAATAAAAATAAATTGTATTATGCTAACAAAACCAAATTGTCAAATACAGAACTACAATTTGGTTTAATATACCATCACACCCTGCATATTCAAAATGTCCCAAAGTGTCTTGTAACAGTAAAAAACACAGCCTTATTACTATATGTGTCTTTCGTTACCGCCCAAGCACTGAATTGAACAATTAACCATCTAATATATTTATCAAAGCTTTCTGGGTTATCTTCCTCCCTCAACTGTACACAGGGCTGTAATCATGCAATTTTTATTTTGTTTTGGTTTAGACCATAATTTGGGATATTAAAGTGCAAGAACTGATCCAAACCCACACATCATTAGCCTCTGAGGCTACACCTCTGCGAGTGCCTTAAAGAGAGTCTGGGCAGGCTCACAGGCACCGGGCAGTGATTGCCCTTTGCCCACCCACATCCTCTCAAAGAGCTCCTAAGCCCAGTTTGTGGCACAGGTCGCTCCCACCAGAGAGGCTGCATAGAGCTACCCTATTCCAGACCCTAAAGCACTCCAGAGTCTACCAACTCTGGAGTCTGCAAGACTTCAGTAGCAATAGGTTAAGCTCTAAACAAGTTTGCTTTGTTTACAGAAAGAGTTATAACCCCTGTGCCTTTGAAATATATATTTAATGACAGACTTTCCAGAAGAGACCTACTGTCATGTAAAGACCAAAATATTCAGCCAGATTTGCAGAAGAGTTTACCATAACGATGTCAATCAATTCTAAAAAAAAATACTTTTCTATTTCATTCCTTTAAGTAGGAAAGAGTTTTTTACAGATCTGACCCTCCAGTACACTACAGTATAACTTCCAGTGAAACAGTAAAGAATTCAGCTGAGACTAACATATATAACATCTAACCAAGTTTCATCTGAATTATTTAAACCCTGTCTCACTCTGTGCAAAATGGAGTTCGGAAATCTCCCAGACAGAGGAGCTCTCCAGCTCGCAAACTTGTCTCATTTCTGATGCATCTAACTTTTTTAGCTGCCTGATCACAGTCCTTGCCAAAGTGTTCTCCCAATTCAAATTTGGGCATGAAATGGACTTTTTTTTCTTTCATTTCAGTCAACAAACAAATGCTTGGGCAAAAAAAAAAGAAAGAAACAAATAATTTGAGCCACACTGATTTTTTAAAAGGAAGTTTTTAGCATGGTAAACTCTAACCCACCTAATGAAGTTAATTCCTAACCCACTGAAATTTGGATTCGCCCCTTTAAACTAAATCCTTTTCTGCATCCACAGCTAATCCTACAATATATTCTCCCGTGCTGCTTACTTTTTGAGCTCTGTTCACACCTCCAGTATGAATCATGCAACTGCCCATTGTATCACACCCCATTCAGTACTTTTGTGACCTTCCTGATAAAACTGCAGAGGCTAATACCAGCATGCTAACTTTCCTCTTCCACACAGCTACCTCTAGTACTTGGGAAGTTATTTCCAGCTGCTGGTATCTTCCATCAATGATGTCTTTTTACAGGTATCATTTTATCTTCATTTGAACATACTGAAGTCTTGGCAACACACTCTGTAGATGCTTGATCACATTCAGCTATGGATCTTTTTCTGTACTGGGTTATCTTGGCAAGACACTCTGCTGCTTTTCTTGCCAGCAGCTCACATATGCTACCAGCCTCTAAATGGTTTCCTTCCACAGCAGTAGCATCTACTCACCTTTCTCTGATCTAGTGCTGCTGCTCATCAGTACTGCCAGGATTACACTGAAGCCGGGCCACCATGCAGATGAAATCCATCTGGTCACTGATGGCTGTTGGCCCCTTCTTCAGCCAGCAGCTCCATTAGGACACTTTGGACCTGCCAGAGATATAAAGTTCTCTAAACACATTGAAGACATCTTTCACAGATGTCACTATGGTGTCTAAGAAGTGCAGACCAGTCAGCCAGGACACCTGTAGCTCAGATGGAATGTTCATGTTATTGCATGACTGCCTACCAGTGCTGTCCTATCTTGCCAAATACAATATAATAAGGAACTTCTGTGACCAATTTACCAACTCAGTATCAGCCACCTGCTGGCACTGCAAGGGTAGACAATCTACTTCTGAAGTGAATTTCAGGCAAAGAAAACCATGCAGCAGCTTGTATGCTTCAGCCCATACTAAGAAATAATACAATCCAAAGCCTTCTCTCCAACCATGCTATAAACTCCATTCAAAAATTCTAACAAATGCCACAAAATGGCATTTAAACAACTCTTACACAAGGGAAGTTCAACTTGAGCACAGCTTCAGGGCCAGAGTCAGATTACCATCAATCCTTTCTACACTCCGCTGCTTTTTTCTTCCTGGGATAGCAGTAGCCACGGTCCATAAAGCTGTCCCGTTTCCCACTTTATGGACCCTTTGATGGTGGCCAAGCCTTACTCATTCCATCACTTTCCCCAGCCCTCACACTCAAAAGCAAGGCATCTGCGTTCTCAGCCTGTCTGTCTCAGTCTTGTTGCCATTAAACTTTGATCTTAAGCCGTTGTACTCGTTTTGCACTGCTTGCTTGCCTTGTTTAATCCTTTTTTTCTAGACAGCTAAGCTCCTCTTGTTATTTGCCTGCCTTTTTCTAAGGCTAAATATGGTTTTCAATAATCTCTCCTGTAAACTGATGTCAGTGGTCATACAAATGATTTTTCTTGGCTTTAATTAGTCATCTATTATGTTTCCAGAGTTCCACAAGGAGGGCAGAGATCTCAGCTCAGTGACATACACATCAATTCACCCTGGGTATGTGGGATGAGGCAGGTGAGTCTGGTCCATCAGGGACAGCACTCTAAATTTTAGACAAAGTGTCAAATAATTCCTTTCATAAATCCATCAAACTTCTTTTTAAAACCTTGGGGAAGGGGGTTTCCCCATTGCCCTGATGGTTGAAAACCTTTTTCTAATTTCTATCTTTGGCTTATTAACAGCCAGCTAAGACCTTTTGTCCATTTGCCACCATTGTTCTTTGTCTTCATGTGTTTTTATCCCTCTGTAGTGTTTACTCTTCCGATGTGTGTGTAGACAGCAATCAGCCCTGCTCGGCCTTAATACTGCCAGTCTAAAGACAGCATGTCCCTTTAATCTCTATTTATTAGATAAGGCTCTCCATTCTCTCAGCTACTCTAGTAGCCTTTCTCTGTATCTTTTCCAATTTGAATTTATCTTTCTTGAGTATGGCTGATCAGAAGAGCACACAGACTTCCACTTCCCTTGTGGAGAAGCATTAATGCTTCCCCTTTAGTGGTAATTTCTCTCCCACTGCAATCCAGAATCATGGTGCAGCCTCAAAGCAGGACCCCCGGTGTCTCCATGCTATTCCACAGGGAATAGCACACTTGGATCTTTGTTCTCCTTGGTCAAAGAGTTTTTCTACTTCTTGGTTTCTAGTATGAAGTTGGTTAAGGTCTTGTTATCTGGGATCACTAGTGTTGGATGAGTCCTACCAGCTTTTCTCTTTCTCTGTTTCTCAGTATTATTGCAGGGAAGAGTCTCAACTACTTTTCATCTTTTTTACCAGCAGTAACATGAAAACAATGTTCTATGTTCCTTTTTTTCACTCCTACCTCCTTTGTCAACTCAGTGTGAAGACTTACTTTTTCCTCTTCCATACAGTTGTTGGGAAATATAGTATCTTCACAGACCTAAAATCTTAAATGCTGCCAGATTATTTGCTTCTGCTTCACTTATCTGCTAAGCCTGCTCTCACCAGACTGACCACAGTCAACAGGCTTCTCTTTCAGACCCTTAGCAGTGTCCCAGTGCAAAAAGATCAAGTCTTAGCTGCCTTTTCATAACTCTCCACTCTTTCATCCGTGAAACCCTCCCCCCCCAACCCCGCCTCCAAATCCCTTGCTCACAGCTACAAAGGAAAGCCAGGGTCTTGGCTGACAAAGAGACACACAGCAACATGGAACAACTCACCCAAAATGTTCTGATACACATATAAAGGCATTTCTGCTTTTCAAGCCTCCACCTGCACTTTAGAAGACCAGGGGGAAGTTCCTTTACCAGAACCATTGTTTGCAGCAAACTCTCCCCAGTCCACTCCAGCCCTGAAGGACAGATTTTTTTCCCCAGTATTTTCATTCCTGCTGCCTTCAACAGCTTCCAAACCAGTCATTATGGCATACATCAAAAAGCTTTTCATCTGAAGTTCTGATAGATTTCTGCAGAAAGGTTGGGGTTTTATTCATTTAGTAGACACCAGGGAAGACCAACTCCAGTTTTAAAAATCTCGGAGTGGCCTAAATGAAGTTATTTTCTCCCACTTTAGCCTTAAAACCAAAATAGTGTTATTTGCTTAATAGCTTACCCCAGCTTGTTTTTCTTTCACAAGCAGCAGCACTTTAAGTAGAGAGCCCACGCTGTAATAATTTACTTTGGGAGAACAGATGGAAGTGGAGAGAGGATCAAGGCTGAGTTGTGTGCTTTGGCTTCTTGTGTGCATTCATCTGTGCTATTTTTCATTTTTGACAATGCAATGCTAAGAGTATTGGTATTTTTTTTCAGACAGGAAAGTATAAAGTTAAAAAGGTAACGCAGTGGTTAGCAAACAGATCAGTAATAAATGAAGTTGTTCTACACTGTGCTTTCTTATTTGAGTTGCAGGGTCAAATTCTTAGCAACATTTAAGGACTTCAGAGAGGAAAATGGGGAGAAAATAATTTACACAGTTTTGCCCATGCCTCTGGTTTGAAAAGTGCCTTAGTTAGTCCTCTAGCATATATAGAGTTGTCTGAAGACTGCTCTTCTTCCATCAGCCTCCATCAGCTGAGAGGAGCCACAGCACAGAAAGGGACAGGAGAAGCACAGTGGGATCCCAGCCACACCAGCAGGTAAATAATGCAGTTCATCCAATGATGATCCTAATCAATATTCTCCACTGGCTTTTCAGAAGGATCATATATAAAGAAAAGTAGGTATTCCTGTACAGAAACAACTAAGATGAATGTATTCCTCTATCCTTGCTTTATTTCTAGAGAAGTTGTAGAGATGAAGAAAGGTTTGTGTGGCTGTCTCTCAAATGTATGTCCAAATTGTGAATGCTTTTAAGTCTATGTAACTCTGGTGTGCATCTGTGAGGGTACCTGTCTATGTTACCCAGCTCTTTTTATTTCTTTTTTTTTTTTTTTAAAGAAAGAGGAAGACTAGCATAAGAGCACGGATTGAAAGGGTGTACCTGGTTGTTATAGTAACTTGACTTTTGCAAAGCTCTCTTTGTACCAAAATAGAGGTCTTTTGCATTAGTAGAGAATCTTTTGAGAAAAGATGTAAAATTATACGTGCAAGATATATAATTTGAGAAGTTACAAAAAATCTTCCCTTTGTCTTTCTAATCAAATTAAGACAGAAGACCCTTCCTAACAAAAGCAACAAAGCACATTAGACTAAAAACTTTTTAAGTTCTCCGTAGATACAAATGGAGGAGAGACTTCTGGCTTCCTAGCAACAGAAGTAGTTTAGCTGTTGGGGGTGTTACAGTCTCACACACATTCAGATTCGATATTCTGCCAAGTTCACTGTCACGTTGCCTTTTTCTTAATAGGCAGGGTGGCAGGGGGAGGATTAAGCATTTTATCAAAAAGACTGATAACAAGGTCTCCTTGGTTGACTTCCAAATGTCCTTTTTAAGGGATCACATGCTTCTTTCCCCACTCCATAATTTCTTTCTGAAAAAGGGAGACTTAATACACCTTGGGAGACATGAGCATGTGTGAAAGTCTTGTCAACTGCTAAAAAAGTGTCTTGATGCAGACATTAATTTGTACAGTGTACTTGCTTTTTGGGGAAGATCAGAGTTTCACGCATGTCTTGCTTATTTTTCTTTGACCTTTCAGGGCTAATTCAACACGTATACTTGATTAATTTCGTTATCCTATCCAATCTGAACAAAGTGCTCTGTTTGAGATCTGTAATTAGCCATCTCTTCATTGCTCTATTCCTATAGTCTGTCCATAATGAGATACATAACGCTTTGCTAATGTGCTAGAAATTTTATGGGGTTTTTAACTGTCAATTTGATTTGCCGTTACTGTATGTTCTTTTTGTAAATTGATCCATTCTCTGTCTCTCAACGCCTAAGAAATTAAACCTTTCAAAGAAGCATCCTTCTCAACCACATCTAGCTAATACATAAAATTTATATATAGCCCCGCCGCAGAATACATATGCACAAACACACACATAGCATATGTCTAATAAACAATTTCCTCTCAGCATGCTTCCCTGATGCCATATTCGGGTGTGAAATTCAAGTAAAATTCCATAGGCCAAACATTTTTCTCCAATTCAGATTTGCATACTTAAAATCAATGGAGAGGGCGGTCAACACCCAATCTCCCACCTTGTCTACACAAAACATGTTCCGCTTCTGGGCCATACGTCTCAGTTTTGCAGTCAGTTGCACATCCACGAACCAACAGACAACGAGTGCGAATTTTCCTGTAGTGGCTAGCGCAGACTTCTCTCATGTCAGCTGAAAAAGCAGAGCTCTCCAGTTTGGCAGGAGAAAGGACTCCATTGTTATCTGCTCAACAGACATGATGCAGACCACGTGTCTCCTGGTCCAGATCTTCACTACACTTTGAGCCTGGGATGAAAACCCTGACGGAGAATTGTGGACTGTAGTGACATATTTTCTACAGCCTGACCATGGGTAGGGACAATAGTCCTCTTTTTCACAGCTTCACAAGCTTCTCAAGTAGTTTTCCTGAACACAACCTCCTTAAGCCCTTCAGAAGAAAATTACACAGATATCACCATTACTGCAGCTACACCATGACTAAGGAATCTCCACAACAATCCTTAAGCTCATAGCATTAGGATCAAATGACAATCCCCTCACCAGCGTAATGAGCGCTTATGCAAATAAAAAGCCAATTTATTTTTTTCAAACCTTCTCTAGCAAAAGCCTGTTCTTTACACAAACCTATTTCCTCACAAAAGCCAGACAGATACAACAATATTTAGCAACACCATTTGCCCAAGACTCTATACAGAGTGTAAGACAACACGAGGAATAAGAAATGGGACCTCCTGATTCACGGGCTCGTGGTCCAGTCTGTAGATCATGTAAGTAGATATATTTTGCATGTGCTTGGGAAGAAATATTAGTTCACGCAGAAAGTTGTTGTGACCTTCTGAAAAACGTCATAATTTCTGGCAATGACAGTAAAGGGACTAAATGAAAGAGACTGTAAATAAATCTCAATTCCTCTGAAATAATGACTAAACAATCAGGAGATTGATTTTACAGTTTAACGTAGAAGCAAAATGACTCATGCTCAAAAAATAAATTCTTTGTCTAATTCTTAATCAGCTCTAAGCATGATGAACCACACCATACAATCTTTCATGCATCAAACTCTTCTGCATTTACATCACAAATGCTCTAGCCTTCCTCAGGATTAAAACGGGCATCGTATCATGATTGCAGATTGCATACCTACAGCACCGACTGTATCTGTGGTCTCCAAGGAGTGGAAGCTTTGCTTCAGCTTAGCCACCTGTAAGATGGTCATAATGATACTGATTTATTCCTATCTCTCAAAGGGCCAGAGCTGCCTAGAGATACCAAATGCCAGACTGTTTCCCTACAAACAATCCCGTAGTAGTTTGCCAATACTTATTTTGCTTTAAAGAATTCCACGTTTAACTACGTTTCATTTTGCTAGGAGAACTTCTTTTCAGAAGAACTGGGTGAAATTTCTCTCTTATCTCTTTCTACTTTTAATGAAATCAACTCTTACAAGAAAGAGTTTATTTGAATGACAGTTCCAGAGGAGCAGTATGGACTAAAGGTTCATGCATTCCGTCTGCTGGCAGTGAGAAATTACACGTAGATTATACATACGTATAACCATGTGCCAAATCATAGGTTCTTGTGAAGGTGCTTGGCTGTTCTGCTAATCCAACATGGGAGATAAACAACATGTTTCTTATTGATACTGCTCAGAAACTAGACAACACAGAGAGGTTCTTTCAGGCAAGAAAGGCAGGAAGGAGCTGGGAGGAGGGAATGAAAGAAAGACTACTGACCCTGAAAGAAAAGGGGTTAATCATCACAAATCACAAAGATATGGAGAAACCAGGGTATATGTTTGTAACTACTTGCCCACCATACACATTTATTACTTTAATTACAAAAATAGGCCAAACCTCAGAGCCTGGAGGTAGGAATTTAGGCAACACTCATTGTTTCTGTTCTGGTTTAAAATATTTTATCTAATCTGTTTTTACATTGGCACATGGCATGTATTTGTCTTTGGTTTCTCCTCGTGCTTCTCTGCCTTTCTAGTCTGTTAACCTGTTCTTTATTCTCTCCGGTATCTGCTTTAGTTTTTACTCGGTTCGTTTTCTTGCATACGTTTCTGTCACCCTGCACCTACACTCCTTTTCCCATACAGTTTGCAAAACGCAATGCAAATTTTCATACTCAGATTGTGTTTGAAAAAGAGCAAAATAAATTGTTCATCTCTGTTGCTGCCTTGAGATCTTCGAGACAGCCGAAGGGAGCATTTCAGAAAATAGCATAGCTTCAGTTCAATCATAGCACCCTTTTGGCTAGGCTACATAAATACCTCCATCTCTAAGTAGAGATTACGCTTCACTTTCAGGTCTGAATATCCCCCTCATGTTGTTTGTCACTCTGAGACAGCGTTGGTGCTGGTTTCCGTCTGTGCAGGAGGAGAATCAGTGTCCCTCTCTGACATCTGGAACGCCTGGTCCCGCCATGCGCTGCTCTCGCTTTTCTGGCGTATCTGGCTTCTGTCTGCAGAGGAGGAACCTACACCAGTGCCCATCTCTACCAGACTCTTAAATCTCTTAATCTTAAAACCTGAATGTTTTCCTTCCCTAATTTGATCCCACTCCTTCACCAAAATGCTATGTCTTTCGGATTTAAGCACGTTGGCTGCGTTACGGTTCCAGTCTGTTTTGTGTGTGATAGAAAATTTGCGTTCATGATTTGCTCAGTTCTGCCTTTGTTTTCCTCTGGGCTGTAAATAAGCAGTGCAAATGGTACATCTTTCTGACCTGCTTCTCCCTCTCCCATGCCAAGGACAGGGGGAAAAGTGTGGGAGGATGTAGAGAGAATCCATCCACAAAGTAAGACAGGACAAGTGAGAAACCCAGTAGAGAGGATGGCACATTTTTGTGCATCTGGTGTCTTCAGGAACTAGATAAGGACAAATGTTTTCTTTTGTCAATCCCTGCAAATGCAATTTCGCTGTCAGAAACGGGCTGTTCTCTTGGCACATTAAGAACTGAAAAACAGGAGAAACACCAGCAGAGGGTACAGCATCCAGTAAGGTGGGGGGAGGAGAACGTTAGCTCAGCTCTCTACTACATGACATATGACTGCCATCTCACAAGTGAAAGCCATTCATGATCTTCATGTGAGAAACTTATTCCAAAGGTTTTTTTAAGAAGTACTGCAGGGACTTGGTCTAGGAACACGCAATTTTTACTGGGGTCCTGATGGCATTACACCTATTGAAGGTGAGGGACAGATACACAGCTCTTCTGATACTTGAGCATACATCTCCTAAAAGGACTTTTCAAACCTATTCTTCGAGGCTGCTTTGAATACCTCTCCTTGTTGCATTACATCAGCACTGGGCACTGAGCTCCCCTTGAGTGCCTCCCTTCCCTTAAAACCAAATTCTACATTGGTTGGACACATTGCCCATCAGTTTAAAAAAAAAAACAAACCTGAAAAACAAAAAGGGACAGCCAAGGTCCCTTTGGCAAATTTTGGGAATGTTCTGTTTAGCACCGAAGAACATAATCAGTAAGACCTGACCGTTAGAAACAACAGTGACCAGGTCACTGACCAAAAGGAAAAGGGATCTTTTTAGCTGGAGGTCACCAAACATTTTTATTTGCAAGATCAGCAAGTATTAAGCCAGCTCTAAGCACTAGAGGCCCAAACATTTTGCGTAGTGGCTCTAATTTTCTGTTTGTGCTGGTCATCAAGAGGCGATGAGCTGAAAAATCAACGTGTATTGGGTCAGTTGTCACTGTACGTCATAACACAGGTGATACACAAAATAACTTTCAGGCACAAATTCTATAAACTTTCCCTGTTGGAGTTTAAGGCACCTAGCTAATACTTGGGGAGTTAGCATTGAAGTTAGAGTAACTGTAGAAGTTGAGTAGTAAAATAGAGGCCCCTCCAGTAAATCCTCTCAATCTCCAGATTCTGCTAACTGATCCATGACAAGCTAGAAAGGCTTTAGAATTATTATCATTCTCCTTCATTCATAAAATCACTGCTGAAGGTGGTGTATATTACTCTAAAACGTGTAAGATCTTTTAAAGTGTGCCCATACTTAAAACAAAGCTTCCAACCAGGAAATATATTGGTCGTTTCCTCCCCGTGGCATACCAATTTCTCAGGTCTATCAACTGCTCAGCAGTTCCATAAGGTAAATAAATTTCTGCTGCTGGGGACTTAGGTCCACTGATCTTTTTCATTTGTGAGCTAAGACAGATTTGAGGCCTGAGTTTATTTTGATTTCCCTGATGGATGATGCAACGTCCATGACCTAAAACAACTTTAAGAAAATTTTATATTTGGCTCAGCAAATCAGTATTTCCCATATTGAAGCATCAGCATTTCAAGCCGTGCAGCAAAATGAAAGTTGTACGTGGAAAAAAAAAGAACAAAACCGCCTCCTAATATCTGTAAAATGAGGAGAAAAGCCAGTGTATCTGTAGCTGTTTTGCTCATTTCTTGACTGACTGCTATTTGCTATTAAAAAGAAATGCGGAGAGGATTAGTCAGAACAATTTGTTAATCATGCAGGCATCTTACATTCAGTGCTCCTCTCTATTAACGCACTGGCAGAACACGAGTAGCAGGGCCACACGCTGCTGACTGCTGTATACGAAGCAAGATTGGCTTTCACATTTCTGCATCGGTAATGACCAGAAATGGAAGGAAACAATCAACTATTATTCAGACTGTTGCTAGCTAAAGGGATGCCAAGATATTAATCTCTTATTACGATAGCTAAACTAAGCAATGTTTACACAAACAGTAAGAGACTGTGTTCCAGAACAAGAACTAGCTGCTGATGAGATTCAGAAGAAAAGTTCTATGGAGAGGCTCATACTCAGAATCACAGAATTATAAAATTTTCCAGGTTGGAAGGGACCTTTCAGATTGTCCAGTCCAACCATCAACCTCACTCTGATCAAAACCATCACTAAACCATGTCTCT
>JAOXJM010000012.1:48081067-48096608 GCA_026413425.1 Tringa solitaria | reverse complement strand
GGGGGAAGCTTGTCTCAGCCCTCGTGGTCACTTCCAGTCCCATTTCTCTGTGCATTGCTCTTTAAAAAAAAAATACTTAAAATACTTTTTTCCCTCACCCACTCTGTGATTTGTAGTTGGACTTAGCTGGTCTTCTGAAATCTATGCATGTTGAAGAGCTGAAGAGGATTTTGCTTTTCATTTGCACATAGCTTTTTCAGCCCTTCTCTCTGAACCAATTAAATTATAAATACCGATATGATAAAGACCTGGTATAAATCAAACAGTTGGAATTGAGACTTCAATCCAGTTAAAAATATGCCTATTACCAGAAAATAAAACACCATAGCATCAATAGATGTGCTTTGGCTATCAGGGACTTTAAAACAAAACAAAGCAAAACAAAGCAAAACAAAAAAAAACCCAACCAAACAGAAAAAAATCTTGTTACAGTAACAAATTAATCCATCCACAACGGAGCAATATCTCATTTGCTTCTATCAATACTACAAAGATTTATCTTGCATTGTCTTCTGTGATGTAGTGAATCTTCTCATATATTAGCACTAATCTCAGCAGACAATGGTTAAGGAGCTGCTTAGGAATGGCTTGGAAGATATTGGGAGAAGAGCTTCATGGTTTTGAAAATCTTTTGATGAAGGGAGATTCAGTCTCATAATGTTATTGCTTGTAATAAACTATGTAGTTTTCTTCACCCAGCACTACTGCATAAGGTTGGTTTTTTTCAATCTGACTTAAGGCCAAAGAGGCATTTGATATTATGGGTCACCCTGGGGAGTACTTGCTTTCATTTCTTTTTACATTTCAAAAGGAAGAAAGAATTTCTCAAATTTTTCTGCACATTTTAGCACCAAGAATACTCTAATTTACAGGGGTGCCAGTGAGAGCCGACAGATTATATCCTGGCTGGCCACCTTTACCGTCAGTGCTCAGCAAAACTTAGACCTTTCTCCTCACGCAGGGAACTTGCCTTCATCATGAACCCACTTGTTCTCAGACAAGTGATGAAATACATGTAAATGAAATGGACCCTCAGTTGCTGGCCATGTTTTGTGTGCAAAAACCCCATGGATTAAACAAAACCTTAAAAAACACAGATCTCTGATTTATGTTAAAACGCTCAACAAAAGATAGCAGAGGAAAAAGAAAATGTGAGATGAGAGAGAGGGAGATTTTTCAGCAGGATGAACTGTGCTAAAGCTGGCAGAGAAATTCTGGTGCAGAAGTCAAGTGGGAGAAGCATCCTGCCTAAAAACCTCCCCTTACCACAAACCACACGCAGCCAGGACTTTGGAAGGGCTACCCCTGGCTCCCCACAGCCCACTCTGGAAAAGAAAAGTGGGGAGTTGCAATAGCCCAGAAAGATATTCTAAGGGCTCTAACATCTCTTCAGCATTGCTCCATCCTTCCTGTCCAGTTTTGATTCCTCTTTGGTTTAAACCTAGCTGAATCTTAACTCTTGGTTCATTATGATTTTTGTCCAGTTAAGGTTGGCTTTTTTTCCCTCTACAGCACTTACTGCAGAGAATCACAGAATCGTAGACTAGTCTGGGTTGGAAGGGACCTTTAAAGGTCACCTAATTCCAACCAGAGTGTTACCAGGAACAGGATATAAAGGAACTCAAGGCCAAAAGAATTGTGTGTAACTTGCACCCTCAGAGAGATGTAACAATAAATTGTGAAATTGTGTTAACAAGGAGTGAGAGGGTGGTATTTTAAGGGACCTCATGAAATCTTTCCTTCAGTCTCTAACCCTGCAAGTGTCAAATACTTGACCAATGATGTAAACTCCATTTGCTTTGTGTTTTCATCAGATTGAATCTCCCATTTATATGCAGAAAGGCAGATTCCTGGGTTCATCCAGAATTTCAGCTAGGTCCTAGCACCCCAGATAAGCAGAGGTTTCTACCAGACCATGTCTCCTTGTAGAAGGAAGGCTTAATTACCTGCTTTTTAAACCTAGACCCACAGAGCAGACTACCATACCACCTGCCCCAGCTACAGTCATGGGGAGTCCACTTCTGACATGGTCCAAAGGGTGGCCCATCCACTCCAGGAGCAACAGTGCAAAGCCTCACTGGTGTGATCCTGGTATACCAGAAGAAATCATTCAAAAAGGAATAATGGCCATCTACTGCTGGATTCCTGGAGTACTGACAGAGGCTTTGCTGAGGGCAACTAACTTGAAATCCTGCTTCTACCCTACCAAAAAGATAAAGCCAAGCTGAGCGCTTCCTTTACAGCACGTTCATTTATGCTCCAAACCCAGGCTAACCTGGAGGAGCGTTCTGCTCATCCTAAAGCCATCTCTACCTTTCCCCAGCCTCCCTCCCTCTCCACCTGCACGTGCATTTTGTTCTGGATGGAATGGAGCAGCCCAAGAGTTACAGAACAAGGCAGGGAAAACACTGACAGAGAAATAAAACCCGTCTGTCAGGTTAATCTGCTGATGTCCTTGACAACATATTTCTTTTTAAAAGTAAAAATGCACACTCTGTGAATGCAGCTTACCAGCAGCTGGCCTTTCTCTTGAGTTGTCTTTGAGAAGGCAGATATTTAAGTCTTTAACCACCTTTCTCTAGAGTTATAATGAACCCTTAATCAATTCAATTTTTAATAGCTGTTTGATATCAGGATATCAACAGGAGTGATTTTACAGGCTAGCTTCCAACTTTCTCTGCTGGCTACTGAATCAACATATGAGATCATGTTTTCAGCCATGTGTGTGAAGCAACTGTGAAGAAGTCCTTATTTCACAAATGCAATCCTGTGATACATTGGGTACTTCTGTTCTGATCCAGCAATGCATATAGAAATGTCCTTCATTTCAGCGACGCTTCCCTCAATTGAGTAGCGCTCTTTAAAAAGGGAGGATAATTGATGTGCTTAAAGTTATGTGTGTTCTTGAGCTCTCTGCCACAACAGGTGCTCTGCTCAGGTGCGCTTGGACAGGATCCAGATACTTGGAGCTTCTAGACTGGAAGTACATCAGACAGTTTAAAAACTCCTTTTTTTTTTTTTTTTTGTGAATCATAGCAGAGCCCCTGGTTGGGGCTTGAAGCCCATGCAATCGCTGCAGCTATTTAATGATCATATCAACAGAATCCATATTCTAAACTCACCTTTCTCATTTGTGATGTACCCAGAACTGGAAATTAGACTCCTGTTATTTATTCTTTCCAGTGATCTTTTCATATAATCTTTACACAGAATTTTTTAAGCTCTTCTAATTAGACCAGAAACATTTCAAGCCATGCAATGTGTTGCTATGTTGTAGATGTAGAAAGAAATGACTATCCAGGCTTCAATGATACGTGGCTGATGCTGTCTTAAACAGGAATGATGATTTTGGTGAGGTTTTAAGCCAGAAATCTGATTTTCTATCTGCTTTTATAACACAGCAAAATGAGCAGTCATGAGGCAAGTCCATGACAGGTTAGAAATGAGAAATTTTAAGGGCTATTAAACTTTCTAAAAATGTTCCCAGTGGATCAGCATAAACTTACTTAGTGCCTCTGTTTCTGTAATTGTGATATAGTGGGAGCATTTGCAGTGGTTTATTCAGTGAACTCTTATGGTTTGGTAGCAACCTCAGCTGACACAGTAACAAGGAGGGGTAATTGCAGCATTTGCATACCTGAAACAGGGTTCCAGTTCATTTTGCACCTATTACATTTTTTCATGAGTCTTATTTTGCAGAGTCTTGCCTTGCTTTAAGTTTCCTTGTTGTTCATTTTTAGTGGCAATTCTTTTTTTTAAGAAGGGGCTGCTTGCTTTTAAATTAACTGGAAAAAAAGCCACCTTTGAAAGAGAGGCTAGATCACTTTTTTTCCCCAATCTCTGGGTAAAATCAGAGCCACCCAAAGCAGAGTTAATTTAGCCAACACACCATCCAAGTGAACGTAGCCAGGTGAAGAAATCAAATGCAAAATATTACAGTTACTGATGGACAGTCTGCTCAAATCCAAGACAAAGCATGGAAACGAGCGTGGCCAGGTCGTATTTCGCACTTGAAGGCAAGTTTGGTTTTGCACCACAACCACAAGAATATGAATCCAAAGGAAAGGAATGAGTCCATGCCAAAAGTTAAGAAGATGGGCCATAAGAGACACCTTCTAATCATCAGAGCCTTGAATTGACTTTTGGGCACGACTTGCATGCATAACTTATGTCCTGAATAGCATGTATAATTGCTGTTGACAATATAAATTTTTTTCTAGATTTATGCTGGGGTTACTGAGAGCAGAAGCTGGTCTTTTAATGTGAAATAGGTCCCCTGAGAGACATTGCTGGGTAGCAGAATGTGACAATTTGCACCATAAGAGCTGCAATGACACTGCCATCAGTAACTGCCCTCTCAGCAACTGCCCTCTCAGCATTCTGAGAGAAAAGCAGACACAGAAGTATTCAGATTTTGATTTACTGTCTGAAGTAACTTGGCACTGGAGAGAAGTGCCAAGTGGCACTGGAGAAAAGGTTTGGGTCTGGGCACCAAGGAACCCATAGAGGTCTTTGCCTTTCTGCCCCAGGTCCTGCCCCACCATCACCACCCAGTATAAACATCTGAATAGCCCCACACCTGACCAACACCTTTTACAAGGAACAGTGATGAAAATCCCATTGAGCACTCTAATACACCCTTCATGGATGGTCCAAGCTTCTTGGAATGAAACCTGGAGAAGTTTATCAGCCACATATCTCTGTAGAGGTCTCAAAATGCAGAACTAACTTCACAGCAGCCTCCTTGGGTTCAAGGAAGGATGGAAATAGAAAGAATTAGCTGTGCCCTTACAAGTAGTAGCAGCCACCTTCTGCTTTATTTCAGCCCAGAACTTGGCTCTAATGTGTACCTCTGCAGTAGCCTAAAGGAGCCATAAAGCCACGCTGGCGGACAAACCAGAGATTCCCCTTGCACAGGGAATTCATGCGCCACAAAGCCAGAAACACCAACTCTGTATCATTCTTCCTCCCTGCAGTGGTGAGGTAGGCAAATGTCAGCAGCAGCTCACAACCATGATGCTCCAGCTGCTAGAACAGCTGCTTGGGGCCAGTGTCGACCTGGAAAATATTAGAATAATCTTAAAGCTGCTTTGAAGCATCCCAAGGCCTGAACCAGCTGGCTTAATTTTCCACAGGTGACCACTCTCACCCCTTGCAGACCCACTGTCAGGATTTCCTTTTCCACAACTCAAATCCTTCCTCTCATGGAAAGAAAACCATAGGTGCAGGTTATCTTCTCCAGAAGGCAGAGCTACAAGGCTGCTGGAATATGTCCAATGCTGGATTTGAGGGGGAGTAAAAGGGAAGATTACCCAGGTGCTGCTACCAGCATATTTTCTTGTGTCATGAGCACATCTTTAGTAAGTGACTGACAGTGCTTCAGGCACTTGAACCAACTGCTGCCCTCATTTAATGCCAAGTCTGCCCAAATCCTTTGCTTCTGCCAATCAAACCTCAAGCGTGCCTTCCAAAGTTTGTCTTGGAGTAAAATCCCTCTTTCTTGCCGCACTGATTCGGAAAGTCATCCGACAGAGCTCTCCTGATCAGCAGGAGGGGAACAAGATATTTCCTGGAATAAAGCTCTTCATTAAAGGACTTTCCCTACCAGGGAAACACAGTGTGGTTGTTACAGCATGTAATTAGAAGTCTGAGGACTAAAGCTTAAATAAAATAGCTGTGTGACTAAATTATTAACTTCCTTAGCTATTAATCTGCAATATATATTGACTCATCTTCATCATAGGGACATTGAAAGGCTTTATCAGTGAATATACCTGAACCACTATAAAATGTTGAAAAGCTGAATACTTGGGTTTGTGGAGGTGACCATTTTAGTAAACACTTATATATTATAACACTTTAGTAAACCAGGGAGTTGGTAGGTTTTGAGGTAAAAAAATAAAATGCACCTGTTAAAAGACTTCAACACTTCCTTCTCTCCGGACTTGGAATAAGTTAGCTAGGAGCCAGTTGCACCCTGTTACTGAACAATACTGCTATTTGAATTATTTTTTTAATACTCCTAATAGCATATCAGGCTATCATCAGACAAAATATGTGAGTATTTGGGCACAGGATCCTTCCCCCTCAAGCAGAGAAAATAATTTTCAGCTTCTACTGAAAGCCTTCCCTTACTTGTCAAAAAAAAAAAATAATTGAAGAGGGAAAAAAAAGTCCTCAAAAAAAGGATGAAATTTACAGAAGAGACCAATAAAGCACATTCGGGAAACTGAGCTGTTTACCTGGTGCTGTATTATAACCATTGGAAGAAACACAAATTTCTGTTTTCCCTTTATAAAAGTCCAGTATCATTTAATGAGCCATTTAAGGTCAACTTAATGTCAACACAATCAACAGATTCACAGCACAGTTGAGGTGTGAAGGGACCTCTGGAGGTCACTCAGTCCAACCCCCCTGTCAAGCAAGGTCAGCTAGAGCAGGATGCCCAGAACCACATCCAGTCTGGTTTTGAATACCTCCAAGGATGGAGATTCCACAACCTCTCTGGGCAACCTGTGCCAGTGCCTACAGAGAAAGAGTTACGCTTAGATGGAATTTCCAGTAACTCAACCCATGCTTGTTGCCTCTTGTCTTGTTGTAGGACACCACTGGGAGAGTCCTTACTCTCATCTGGTATTTATACACACTGAGAAGATCTCCCTAAGCCTTGTCTCCAAGAATGAAGGATCCCAGCCTCTCCATGTGTAAGCGATGCCCCAATTCCTTAATCATCTCTGTGGTCTTTCACTGGCTTCATCCCAGTATTTCCACATCTCTCTCACACTGGGGAGACCAGGAGAGGACACCAGTCCAGGTGGGAGCTCACCAGTGCAGAATAGAGACAGAAAAGTTTATATTTCTCAAATCCTTAGTAAACATATTTAAGCAAGCACATTATTCTTCCATATTCTCTGCCCCATGATCTAATGGTGCCTTGGTACCTCCAAGACTGTGCACCTTAGCTCCTATATGCATGGATGTTTACATGACAGGTCCCATGAAAAGGCTGTCCTATCAAAGGCTAGGAAGGAACAGCCCAGAAGGAGTGGAGGCTGCAGATGGAGGAAAAGCAGATGCTGTAGACTGGAGCCACATGTAAAAGAGCTTCTTAAACACACCCCCTGCTTTCCTCTTTAGGAGTCAGCAAACACTGTAGTTTGAAAACAATGCCCAGCTGTTGGGAGCTTTGTTCCAGGCCAGTCACAAAATAACATAAATGAGAAGCTGTATTGTCCTCATAAGAAGAACTTGGTAAGGAGATTCATATGTATGTTTTAAGGCACAGATTTGATAGTGCATTTTAGGCAGACTGTGTATTTACCATTCTTCTAAAGAAATGGTGAACTTAATTATGTATTGCTGAAGTAGAAACTAACTTAGACTACATTCCCTCTGTGCCATGTGCTACACAAACACACCTACAGACTGGCCTCAAGGAGCTTGCAAACCAAACCGAACAAAGGAAAGTAGTGTTACGCAGGTTGGAGAGATTAGCTATTTCCATCCAAACAGTTCAACAAAGACTCAAACTTCCCAAAGTCCCCAAACTACACCTATGTCCAGAAACAAAAATCTGTACCCCACTGATCCTCCTGTAAGATTTGTCCAGAGCTCTGGAGCACCAAGATACTGCAAAATGCTACAAGGCAAGTGAAAAAGAACCCAAGACTCAAGTTCTGTGCAAACACCCAATGCCAAACTCATAGGTGAGAATAGATATTTTTACCCTGGCCTCACAAATGACATTAACTCCCAACTTTGCTTCTAGAAATTTTCCAGAGCTGTATTTATCTCTGACATTTCTCTGTTTGCCTTTACCTTTTACTACAATGTCTTTCAGGACTTCCTTGCTGTTCAAAACAGATTCTAATGAGCGAGAAAATGTTTTTTGAGAAAGAAGATAGATCTGTAAGAAAGAGGGAACTGAGTATGAGATGCTCATGGGTATGGGAGCAGTGCAAAATGCTAAAGGTTATGAAGAAAGAACAAAAGATCATCTTTTCATCACAAGCATGAGGAACCGGCACATTTATGATAGAATTCCTGAAAATGCTAAGCAAAATCAGAAGTAAACAATGCCAGGAACTTGAGGACAGGGTAAAAAAATTAAATGATTCACAGCAATTTGTACCGAATACCATCAGGTTACAACCCAATAACAGCACAGGAGGCACATCATAAAAGAGACAATCTTATAAACAGAACAACAAATATAGGAAAGGCTGCATCTTATGGTCACAGCACAGTTGGGGGTAGCTGATGGAGTCCCTTAGCTGTGGAAAATCCTCCCCTATTTTGTAGCTTTGCATGCCATTGTGAATGCCCTTCAGGGCAAGAACTAATGCAAGCACTAGAAAATCATTTGGCCTGTGGACAGCCTTAATGTGAGATAAGCTGTACAACGTGGAAACACATCTAACATGCTTGGAAAGGAGCGGGGACTTGAGGGCTTTATGGCATGCATAGAGACTCAGCCACTGAGACAAAGGTCATCTTGCCTTTTGGTCCATAAGACTTCTCAAGACAATACAGCTTTCACTAATCAGTAAACAGCATGAACAGCATGAACCATGAAATCCTGGTTCTGACTGGCTTCAAGACACTTGAGGGGGAAGAGCAGGGATAGAGGGGCTGAAGAGGTTGTTGAATTAAGTTTGCATCCTACAGAGACACCCCACGTTTCAGATGCAACCGGTGTGGACCAGAGAAAACGGCCTGCAAACAAATCGGAAAATACTTGACTTCAAAATCTCTGTCACTGGCAAATGCGAATTAAGGTCTAATTATTGCACTGACATGTTTCAAAATTTTAAAAAATACATTTTCTGCAACTGTTACAGTGTCAAAACAACTATCTGCATGTTAGAGCAGATGTCAGATATTGTAGAGGCGTATATATACTTGCAACTTTAAACAGAAAATTTTCTAAAATTGGAGGCATAATCTGTTGCCCTAATTGCAACATACACATAAATCTTGGTTAGAGGGAAAAGTGCTGATTTCATCTTTCTCTTCTTCTGTACACAAAACCTGACTTCTGAGTACAAATAAACTGAAATAAAAGAATGAGTAGCATGTTTAGATGGATCTAGGCCCATCTCCGAGGGCTATTATTTTTCCTTTTCATCCTAATACTGTTATTTTCAAACATAAAAAGAGTGTTGTATAAATTATTGCATTTGTATTGCAACTAGGGGTAATAACAGTATCCTCTGCTGAGACTACATAATGTCTCATTCCTAAAGAGGTGGACTATTTTTCAACAACAACAAAAAAAATGTGGAAAGTTCCCACCACTGGCATTTATTTAAATACTCCATAGAAACTGTGGCTTAATGTTATTAGAGTCACAGTCTCGAGACAAATGCAGATGTAAATGAAGCGGGTTAAGCCAAAGATAAGGTTCTTCAAGAAGAAATCCACCTGCAAAACAGTACAGACATTACCTCCCTACTATAACAACATCAGACTTCTTTAAGGCATCCTCACAAAGACAGATCTTTAAGAGATACCTAAATATCAAGAAAACGTATGCCCTGGAGATTTGTTTAAGAAAGTGCACTCGTTTACCCTTATACGACCAGCAACTGCAGGGTTTGACCCTAAAGCTGATGTTCAAGTCACCTCCTTCCACAGCATCAGCTGGTAAACAGCTGTGCCCCACGTAGGTGCAAAAGCAGCAGTGGGCGACAGTGCATCATGGGGTTTATAACCAAAAGGGGCAACACCTCTTAGCTGGTGAGAATCATCAGCAAATTTGAGATAAACCAAAATACCTTCCCCTTTTTTCTATCACACAGAACAGGTTTTCCATTTTTCTTTCAATTCTCTCTTATGGCACGTCATACAACCTATTGGTTTAGCCAAGAAGTTAAAGAGACTCCAAATACCAGTCAGCTCCTCTGTCAATGCAAAGGGTGATGGCTCCACTGACATCCTCAAAGCCAAGAGCAGCTGACTCTGTTCAAACTTTGGTCTGATGTGTGTGCCAAACACGGAAAGCAGCTCTCAAATAACAACCTGCAGTAAACGGGTCAAAACCATATCCTGTGTCAGGTGTGAAAGCAACAATGAAAAGTGAGGTACGTGAGCTAAAAAAACAAAAACCACATTGCTAACTTTAAAGATCTAGTGATGGGCTATGAACTGGCTATTACAACTGTGGACAGAGATATTGAAGTTATAATAGACAGCACTGTGAACGTGTCAGCTTGGTGCTCAGTAGTTGTCAAAAAAGCAACTGGAATGTTAGGAATTATTAGGAAAGAAAGAGGGAACAAAACCCAAAACCATCATTACGCCCGCATCTTGATTACTGTGTTCAACTCAGCTCCCTTCTTCTCAGAAAGAATATAAGTTGAGCTACAAGAGACACAAAGAAACATGATAAAGACGATCAAAGATGCAGCACAGCTTCCAAACAAGGAACAACTAATGCATTCTTCAATCCAAAAAATGAGAGACTGGAGAGAGAGAATAAGAGGGGTTAGCAAAATCATGAAGGGCATAGAGAGAAGAGGGAACAATTGCTTTTCTTGTCTAGTAAAAGAACTAGTAGGCATCAAACAAAGTTTTCAGAATATACCTTCAAAACAAAGAATAAATAGCTCAACTATAGAAATTGTTACCAAACCTGTGGAATGCTAAAAATACACAAGTGCAAAAACTGATCAGAAAAAAAATCATGGACGAGGAAATCAACAAATAGCTAAAAAATTCTATCTAAGCCTCTTAAACATGAAGACAGAGTATGAGGCTGAGGACTTCAAACCACTGGAGTCTAGAAGAGTTTGCCATCATGGAGGACTAAATGCTCTGTTGCCAAAGCTGATCGGTACTACTGCAAGGGAGTTTGTCAGGTTCTTATCACCTCTGAGGAAAAAATAACTTTATCCACAGTTCTTAATATTCACTAATAGTATAATTTTTTTTATATTTTGCTGTCACACTATAATTGAGCAGATGCAAACGTCCAAAGGGATTTTCTTTAAAAAATCAATTATTTATAACTGTCAGCAAGTTTAAGGTATATTTTCATTTTAAAAGTTCACTGATTATGTTCCATTCAGAAGATATAGAGCAAGAAAAAATAAGGACCTAAGGGGATTTGTGTGTTCAGTGCTGCTAATGACTAAGACTCTAGTCATGTTTTCTAGATGTAATAATATATCCTATAGCCTTTTGGACTAATCAAATGAAAGTAGGGGATTTATGTTCCAGTGTGCTTTAAGAAGTGGGCTTAGAAGATTCCCCAAGTAATTTCATTTGACATTCAAAGCTATTTGATTGCAGTTTCTGAACATTTCTACCACATTTGTATTCAGCATGTGGCAATCTGAATTTTGTGATGTTTTGAAGCTGACTAATACATGGGTATTGGCCTTTTCCTTCTTTTTTCTCCTGTTCTATAGTGCAGTGCTGATTGCTTTCATATCACTAAGGCAAAAATATTGTGAGTACATCGAAAATTGCTAACATTAGAAAAATCCCAGAGTTACCAGCATATTGGAGACTATTATGTAGTATTTGAGGATCTGAAATTTAAGGGGAAGAAATGGAAACCTTATTGTATACTAATGGTAGGCAATTTTCCACCACTGCAAATCTTGCTAGGGTGGTGCAAAAGCTGCGGCTAATATATTTTCAGAGGACAAAATGCTGATGTCAATACATTTGTGAGATTGTATTATTCTGATCATTTTATTTTTACTAATATGATATGGCACAGCTGACAAAGACAACTTTAATCCTCGTTATAATCACCTTCTTCCTGCTCTTCCACCTCACTTTTCAATCATCTTACAGGTACTGTACACAAGCTACATTCTGCTTTATTATTTGACTGCAGAGAAAACTAGTATCTTCAGCAATTTCTGATGGCTAAAGGACTGGACACTTTTACAGCATGGTGACAGAGTCAAGCTACCAGCTGCTGCCTGACCCGATGATGTGACAAATCCAAGAAACAGTGCAGATACTCAAAAATACTGAAGGCACCACCACGGAGCATCTCAAACTTTGAGTCACCGCATCGATTTTGACAGGACAGGGACTTTTTAGCTCTGTGGGAAAAGCACCGTTTGTAGTTAAGTGGATGCTCCAGTTCACCTGCCAGCTATTTTTGCCCTCAGGATTTCTAGCCCGCATTTGTTCCATCACTGCCCTAAAAGTGGCTAAGGCAATAAAAGCCATTTTGCTCAAAATCTACACAGATATTTCATGATAAATGCCCTCATCTCCTCACTACAACCACTGCTAGCCCTTATTATAATGGGAACTAAACTAGGACCTCTGCTGGTGCAGGAGACAGCACTGGATTTGTCCTTGCCTGTGGAACACAGTTCTTGCAAGTGAGAATCAGCCAACCCTGACTTGCTTTGCAGATGCCAAAAAAAAAATCTTGAGAAAGAAGTCCTCCTTGTTCTGCTGGCAGGGAGGAAAGTAAGCAAAAGCCGAAAAAAAAATAAAATTAAAGAAATGCTAGATTCTGCCTATTCACTGGTAGAGGCTTTGCCTTGGTATGAGTGCTGGTGGCTCAGTGGGACGAGGGAGTGACACAGCTAAACACAGCTCTTGGCTATCAAAGAGTTCAGGAACTGAGGTCTCTCATGATTCACTGCTCTGGAGGCCTCGGAACAAATGTGTTCATACACGTCTCATTAGTTCTAGTTTCTGCGCTGACTCTTCCTCACCCTCCATCTAAAATCCAGCAGCACATGAGTTGCTGCACAATGCTCCTGACAAGGTCCCCACATCCGCCAGCGAAGAGGTCCTCTGGCTGGCTGCTCCATCCCAGAGCCAGCGAGTGTCCCACAGGACCATCTGCAAGGGCTGCTTTATGAGGAACAAAAGAGAGCTGGGGAAAGGTCTGCTCTACACCTTTTTAATCACTGGCCCCTTGAAAAAGAACCCTCTGAGACCTCCGAGCTGGCAGTTGGTGAGAGAGAAGGTCAGAAAACCTCAGTTTCATGCAGAATTTTGCTTTGAAGACTTGGGAAGGGGTAGGCTGGTCTCTCTCACATCACAGAGCCACCAGCTGGGGGTGCTTTGTCATGCAAGCAAACAAACAGAACAGCTTTTAATAAATGGGGTAAGTCAATGCCTTTTTTAGCACTCCTGTACCTAACTATTGTCCTGAACCAAAAGCAATTAAAACAGGGATTATACTACAACAGCTGCGTTTGTGGTGATAGGTACGCACAGTAGAACTCAGCCATGCTTTCAGAAGCTGATCTATTTTTTAACACCTTGTTATAATTAGAACCGCGTGATTTACAATGAATTATTTATTTGATTAATTTCATCCTTTTTTTCTTTTCTATCAATGAATTGTCCGCAGACAGCACGTTGAATTCTTGAATTCATTTTTAATTTAAATAGTATCTTTGATGATTAACTCCGGGTCTGTAAGTTATTCATCATTTGTTAATATTCACAACTCAAATTTTGTCCAGTGGCATGCTATTTTATGAGGCCCAGAAGAGATATGGACTCTTTCCTCCTCCCTCTTTGGGACAATATGCATAGGATAGTATTATGTACAATTTGTAAATGTTACTATTAAATATACAGTCTTATATTGTCTTATAGTTAAAATTTGAATTAAAAAAAAAATAAACCAAAACAAACTAAACCGAAGTCCTGATGTTAAGCTTTACAATTTGAACCTTATTGTGATTTGGAAAGAAACTTAAAATAAAATATCAAGAAAGAAAAAAAAAAAAGTTTCCAGATATTTAGAAAATAAATTCTGGTAAGCTGAGACAAGATACTGTAACAGGCTAGAGAATTTTATACTATTTTTCGAACCAGATGTTTCCAGTGATTTGTTTCCTAAGAATGCTTCATCCAGTCCCATCCTTCAGTTGGCACAACAGACAATTCCTAACCTGCTTCTGGAAACACAGACAAAAGCAGCTACAAGCACAGAAATTCATCTTAGTTATGGAGGATTTATAATGTTATGATATATGTCACCTCATGGTAAAATACCTTCTTTGTCTCATCTCATACAACCTAAAGTCCCATTCCACAAAAATCTGCTACCCTAAGAACATTTACAGTGAGGTAAGAATGTATTCGGAATTTGAATAATTTATTTGGTGGCAATTTCCTGGTCTGCAGCGACTCATTACTTGCCAACAGCGAATATTCCCAAGTTGCCACGGTGCAATATGGCACTTTCCAGGACGGACAGGCCTCCAAGCCTTCCCCTCCACCTCTCACATACAGCTCTCACACTTAGGTAGCTACAACACTCAGGTTTTACACGACTGTTAGTACAGAACTCTGCTTGTCTTACCAGGTGAAGAAGTTTTTTAAGCCTCAGGATATTTTTTAATCTTCCGGATGTTTTTGAGTCTTGAGAAAGGATGCTCTGTTAATTTCCCATTTTAGTCAGCAGGCGAGAAGGCAGAGGATATAATAAGCACACAGCCGACCGCACATATGATGGCTTGTAAACTTCTCTGTAAATTCTACCACAAATTATTAACAAGCAGCTGCAATGTTCTGAGAAAAAAAAAAAAGAAAAAAAAAACAAACCCAAACCCAACCTACTTACATAATAGTTCATCACGATAGATGCTGAGTGTTCATACAGATGTATTTTTAGCCGGTTCCTATGGAAATGTGACTTATGTGATCACGCTTCATATATGCTCCTCAATAACTTTTGACCCCATTGGCTAATTCCAGCTCCCTCACACTGAATGATGGAGAGCTTAGGATAAGTGAAGTCCTCCCTTTTGTGCAAGGCAGTTTGTTATCCAAGTAGTTGCCCTCACCAGAGAAGGACTTCTGGATGAGCTCAGCCTGTATTAGCCACCAGAGAGTCTACTGATTAAAGTATGGAGCTGGTGCTCACAATCTCCTAAAGGACTCTTCTCTATATCGCTTAAAATCTATCCATGGCCTGGATGGTCTGTAAGTTTCCCTCACTGAGCCCATCAACTTCAGCTGCTCTTTCCATGCACAGACCTTTCCACTCTCGTGAGGGGAAGCAGCCTGGGCAGCAGATCAAACCGTCAGACTTAGGAGAATGTGCAGCTTGGACAAAGTTTCGCCTCTTCTTCTAAGGAAGAAACAGAGGACAACTGTGGCCCAAGGGAATCTCTTATAGTAACCCCTTCCCACCTTCTGGCCAGGCACCAGAACCAGAAAGGCAGCAAACTTGGGAGGGAAAAAGACCCGTCTCCAAATGAATGCTGTCCCATCTAGTGGGTCACACCGGGCAGGTCCCACCAGGAAATCTGAGTAGAACAAACCTCCTCTCATATCTCTCTTCTACCCCAATTTTCTCAGTGAATCAGTAAAGAAGATATATGTTGACAGGAGTCTACCTTCCACCTGATTGCTCTTTCACAGCTTCAAAGTGAAGCCCAGTCACAGCCCTGAAAGGTGTCTCCCTGTTCTCCCTGGTGTGAGAACAGGGGATCTCCTGCTGGGCTGGAGCAACTGCCTAGATCCAGGCTCACTGCCTTGTACCATAGAATCATAGAATGGTTAGAGTTGGAAGGGGCCTTAAAGATCATCAAGTTCC
>JAOXJM010000012.1:48027130-48044739 GCA_026413425.1 Tringa solitaria | reverse complement strand
TGAGATCCCCCCTCAGCCTTCTCTTCTCCAGACTAAAAAGCCCCAAGTCCCTCAGTCTTTCCTCCTAAGAAAGATGCTGCAGGCCCCTAATCATCTTTGTGGTCCTCTGCTGTACCCTCTCCAGCAGTTCCTGGTCCTTCTTGCAGGGTATCCCTTGCTTCTTTCTATAAAGAAATATCTATAAAGTGTTTGTTCGTTGCAGTCTCCAAGCCAGCCCTGGTTCTAGGCAAGGGGTATACACAAAGCAAGGGTAACCCTGACAGAGTTTTTTATTTGATATATTTGTTTGATGCCTCTGGGCTGCCAGTATAGCAGATGGGTTTCTGTTAACATTGCCTGCCCTTTGTGATGCCCTCCAAAATATCTGTTGGGTCTGGAGTATTCCAAAGTAGGGCAGAAGGTGGTCTTGTCTGCTAAGCACATGTGAAGGTTTGCAGAACAGGTCTCTAGGGCCGTGGCTTCTTTTTCCCTGGTGTGGCTGACTGGAGGCAGAACGATAGTTAAGGATGTAGCAAGGTCTTAAGAGAGAAATATCATGACTAGGGGAGCCTAATGGAGCATAGCTACAGCTGGGGTGGATCAGGAAATTCCTAAAGGGCCTACAAACAAATGCATAAAGGTAATCTTTCCTGGGGAAGGTCTGCCAAGCAACCTTTCATGGTCATTGCCCTATATAGGTCTATTGGTATTAGGAAAGCACTCCTCTGTTTCCAAAAAAAAAAATTACCATCAGGATTTTATGTAGGTTTTTATATATGTTATAGCTGCAGTTCTTTAGTTCATGTTTCCTTTCAATCCAACCTTTTATTGATCAACATAAACAAGTAAAAAACAAATAGCTCCTTCAAAGATGTACTTTTCATTTGCACTCATGCTCAGCTGGAGAAGGAAATGCATAATAAAATTAATGGATTTTTTATGAGTTCCTTTTCTTCCTATTGACAAAGTGTATTTTAATAAGGACTTTATCTCCTCTTGCTTGATCCCACACTAAAGTCATGATCCCATGTTTTGGACATCAGTCTGTTGCCATGGAAATGATTGTAATATCACAAAAAACGTGGCATTATGACTTCACTGCAGGATCAAGGAGAGAGAAAAAGACAGGCTGTAAGGGATCAAGTCCTTAAGTAGCAATAGCCTTAGTTACTAACACAAAGGAAGAGAACAATTATGAAATATACATCCAAAGCAAATTCACCTATGTTTTGCAAGGTTCAAAGAATATTTTCCCTAGAAGGTAAATGCTTTTTGAAGCACTAATTTCAAAGAGATCCTAAATGCCCATTTTCAGTTTTTTCCAGCCTGTAATCTCACATTCCATTTGAAACATGCCCTTTATGTGACTGAATCCCTGGCCCTTTTACATTCCATCCCTTCCCAGTGCCCATTCAGGACCTCCTTGTCAAGTTCGTAGTCCCATATTAGTAGTGAAAGGAAAATGGAAATAGCATTTGTCTATCATAACATGCAAATCTGATAAGCTCTCTCTAAGCCTAAAAGTACATACTTGCAGACACTGAGTATCCCTGAGACTGTATTTTACCTCTAAAGAGGTAAAGTGAACTTTCCCCTTCATTTTCACCCTCTGCTATAGCACTTCCCTATGCTGGTTGAGAACAATTTTAATTCTTACCCAAGAGGAGGCCAAGGACTTGAGGGATCCTACCAGAGAAGGCTTCATAACACATCGTCAATTTCAAGAGTTACACATAAATTCAAAGATGCAAACTTTGAGCTCTTCACTTGTACCAAGCATTTGGTTAAACCTGAAACTTCATCAAGGACCCTCCACATCCCAGCAGGGCTTCATGAATACATAAAAACTTAGGGGAAAAAAATATTGATACTTTGAAAACTTCAATAGCTCAAGGCGGTTGGTGCTACCATACCCTGCTGATGTAATTCCTGACAGGAGCAGCAAACCTACAAGAGTAATAGCAACAGGCACCCTTTGAAAAACTCCAGAAGAGTTGTGACCTTAATAATTTGCTTTCAGGCCATCATTTTTCTTGTGAGCCGTGTTCCAGTAGCCATTTTTGGGAGTTGCCTAAAGCTAGAGAAGAAAAAAGGTGCCGCTACAGAATTCAAATGCAGACTTTGAGCTTTAATGAGTATGACTTTCTCCCAAAATCTGCCAGCTTTAGCAGCTCTCCAAGAGCTCCTTCCCACATATCACATATCAAACAGTTTCTGCCTGCAACCCTATCCCAGGAAGAAAATATGATTTGCAGTAGTCACATACAATACAAAAGGTGCTAGAAAAAAGATTAGGGACAAGTTGGACAAATTTGGTGACCTTCTGTGATGGTGCTCCAGCACTGATAGATAAGGGGAGAGCAACAGACATCAGCTACCTGGATTTATGCAAAGTGATTGACACAGACCCTCATGACACCCTGGTCTCTACATTAGAAAGGCATGGATTTGATGGATGGAGCACTCAGTGGATCAGGAACTGGCTGGATGGCTGCACTCAAAGGATTGCGGTCAACGGCTCTTTGTCCAAGTGGAAGCCAGTGACAAGTGGTGTTCCTTAGGGGTCAGTACTGGGACCTCCTCGGTATCTTGCACCCTCAGCAAGTTTGCTGATGACACAAAGCTGTGTGGTGCAGTTGACACGCTGGAGGGAAGTGATGCCATCCAGAGGGACCTGGACAGGCTTGAGAGGTGGGCCCATGCAAACCTCATGAAGTTCAACCAGGCCAAGTACAAGGTCCTGCACCTGGGTCATGGCAAACTCAAGCACAAAAACAGGTTGGGCAGAGAATGGCTAGAGAGCAGCCCTGAGAAGAAGGACTTGGGTGTGTTGGTGGACAAGAAGCTCAACATGAGCCAGCAATGTGCACCGGCAGCCCAGAAAGGCAACCCCATCCTCGGCTGCATCAGAAGAAGCGTGGCCAGAAAGTCGAGGCAGATGATTCTACCTCTCTACTCCACTCTGGTGAGACCCCACCTGGAGTACTGCATCCAGCTCTGGAGTCCTCAACACAGGAAGGACACGGACCTGTTGGAATGGCTCCAGCGGAGGGCCACAAAGAAGATCAAAGGGCTGGAGCACCTCTGCTATGAGGACAGGCTGAGACAGTTGGGGTTGTTCAGCCTGGAGGAGAGAAGGCTCCGGGTAGACCTTATAACAGACTTCCAGTACCTGAAGAGGGCTACAGGAGAGATGGGGAGGGACTCTTTAATCAGGGAGTAGAGTGATAGGACAAGGCGTAACGGTTTTAAACAGAAAGAGAAGAGATTTAGATTAGATATTAGGAAGAAATTCTTTCCTGTGAGGGTGGTGAGACACTGGAACAGGCTGCCCAGAGAAGCTGTGGATGCCCCATCACCGGAGATGTTCAAGGCCAGGCTGGATGGGGCTTTGAGCAACGTGGTCTGGCAGGAGCTGCCCCTGTCAACCCAGACTATTCTATGATTCTATGAGAAAGAAAAGAAAGCAGTGGTTGCGATAAGAGTGTTCCTTCATGGTTTCACCTATTTTCTTGTGGGTGAAAAACTTATCTTTCTTCTGAACTCCAACATGCACACACCATAAACTTGTGATTTCTTATGAATTTGCATGTATACAACTCAGGTTTCTGCACATTACTAAATCTTCCAAGTGAGAAAGCCTAGAGCATCTGTACTACATACCAAGAGACTATTCATTCCCATGAAGAATTCACTGATTTTTTGCCTCCAGATGTGTTTTAAGCTGCTGGAAAGCCTCAGAATTCAGCAGATTAATGTGCTCTAAATGTCATTTGGTAAAGGGCACTGCTGCCAATGGTTCACTCACACTGCACAGATTTAATTACCTAAATGAAGTACTCTCCAAGAAATGCCTGTTGGGTTTAGTTGGGGGGTTTTTGTGTGTGTGATTGTAGTTTAAGATTTTTTATTAGTAACACTCCGGTTTGTATTTTTTCCTTTGTGATTGAAATTAATTTCCCTAGCTGTTTTATTTTAGAAAACACCTGGAACAGGGCTCTTATTTCAAAGAGGTAATTATGAAATTAGAAAGATAACTATGATACTTATTTCTTTAATTACAGATATAAATAGGGACTATAACACAGAAACTGCTTACAGACATCTTCTTGGATTGTGCTGGAAGAAAACTGCAGAATCTGCTGCTCGTCTAATTCCAACAAGACACATCCAAGTTAAAATTAAGAGGTTGCTAAATCTACTAAGTTTTGTCTGAAACTTTGACAAAGCCCTTCTCTGTCATAGCCCTGTTTGTGCAACCAGAGCAAAAAATATGAGGGGTTTTTTTTGTTTTGTTTTGTCTTGTCTTTAAAGCTTCCTCAGGTTTTAGTACATCACTGAAATCCAGCAACAATATTTGCAGGTCTTATTACAGAAAGCAGGACTTCTCTGATCCTGGAAGAAGCATAGCAGGATAAAAGCACAATAGCAGCCCATATCCCTCACCAGAAGTCTTAGCCACTTGCCTTTTTGTCAGCTGGAAAAGTTAATCCTGTGTTGAAATGTCTGCAGATAAAACAGTGGCAGCACCAGTTGCTACACAAAAGCGAGCACATTGGAGGAAGGTGGCACTGGACGTTTTTGAGAGCAGGCAGGATAAGCCCATTTCAGGAATAAAATGGCTGCAGTGAACCTCACGTGGGACAAGAGAGTCTCTCGGAGCCTCTCCCGACCCTACAGCATTAGGAAAAGACAGAGCTGCACCTTTGGAGACCCGGGCCGAGCACAGCCCAGTGCAAGAGAGAGGCAGCAGCAGCACCACCAACAACCAGAATAAAAAGCAGTTATTCACCATCCCTGTCGAAATCCCTCTGCTATTTTAGCTGGCCACAGCACCAGCTATAATTAGGCACTCTTAACACAGCATGATGCTTTTTAGAAATCAAGGCACTCCCCCTCACCTCCCCCGAGAGTCATGTCAAGGGGCAACTTCCACAACTGCTGCCTGCTGACCCTTCTCTGACACGACTTGATCATTCTCCCTTATTGATCTCAGCCCTTTTTTTTTTTTTTTTTCCTCATCCATGCCTCCCAAGCCACCTGCCAGGTAATAAAAATCTGCATCAAAATGCACAGCACACAGGGTGCTGCGAGCCAGAAGCGACATTTGTCTTACAGACCTGGAAACCTGACAGCGTCGATGGAGGCCAGTTATCACAGTGCTGTTTGATCTTTCTGCTGAGGCTGTAAATAACTTCCATGGGCAGCCAAATGGGGATAGAAAGAGAGACTCTGCCAACATTAACTATAAAAGGAAGGTGCTGCTGTGTCAGTGGCAGAAGACATCGTTAAGCAGCATAAGCAGCCCCTGCTGTCTACAAATCTCTAAAGACTCCCTGAGTTTCAAAGCAGAGGTTCAGGATTGCTGCATTTTTCTTGCACCATCATTAATTATGTCTTTTTCTTTTAATGCCTTGCCGTCCACCAAGAGCTGTGTTCAGATGCATGACCAACACAAGCACCTTAAAATGGGTTGATGGAGCCCCATAAGGATATGTGACATTTCAAGCCCAGTGCTGCTCAGATAGGAAAATTCTGCTTCCCTTTGCTCTCCAAAGCACCTCCAGCCCCACGCCAGTAGAAGCAAACTTGCCCAATGAGTGTGGTTAACAGGCTTTGGGGGCAGTGGAGATATGCCTCTTCTCTCACTCCTTCTTTCCCCCCTGCAAGGTGAAACTCCAGAATATGCCTTGCGTGGCTACGTAGGATATATGTGAATTACACCCTGCTTCCTAAAAGCTGGTTGTGCCAGGTTGACACTGAAAAGTCAGTGGACCAACCCAGCATACTACTGAAATGGAAGTCCTGAAGGCCTTGAGCTAATGCCATGTGCTTTGCCAAAGAGGCGAAGCTTACAGATCTGATTCTGGCCCACTGCTTTTCCATACCCATTCCAGGTCTCCAACCCTAAATGAGGAGTTAAAGCAAACCACAAGAGAAGAAAGACTGGAGACAAGTTAGGCAAGAAAAATAAAAGGTCAAAGGGAATAAATGCAAGCCAACAACAGATCTTCTCCAGTGTGGCATGCAGACTTAAGCAGGTCTCAGGTGGGGAAATTCTAACAAAAAACAATAACAAAAATTATTCTATTCTTCCAAAAGAAACTTACTCTGTTGGGTCCCATGTAGCACCAAACGGACAGAGCAGTTTCTGAGCAAAACTAGAACTCCCAATGCACGGTGCTAATCCTCAAATCTTTAAAGATCTTTCCAGCAACTGTGCCCACCTCATCACTTGGTGTTTAGTAAACATTGTTCACTGAGCAACCTCTTTGATGTAATAATGACATTTTCTGAACCTACTGAAATTTCCTGAGTTTACAAGAAGTGCCAACTCAGTTGCTGTTGTTTATGACAGACTAGAAGATATGTCAGGACAGCTTGATCCCATTTTCCTACCCGGAAAGGTTTCAGCACTTTCCACTGATCAGCTGTAATTTCAAAGGTAGAACAATTTTCTTACAATCTCTTCATTTTCGGCACAACACATTGAAATTAAGCCTAACTATGATCACATTTTTACGGCAAATATATTGGCTGGCTTGGCAAAGGGAAAACACATATACCAGGCTTTCATTTCACCTCAAAACGACTAGTATTGATAGGGATTAAAGTGCATCACGGTGAAAGAGGTTTTTTAAGGCACATATGAAATGAATTAGTAGTTTCCATGCTACTTTTTGGATGACAGTCGTCCTTTTCAAATACCACCAATGAGTTATGTGTGGGAGGGAAAATTCTTATTTCATCTCCAGGAGGGATGATCCCTCAACAACTACCATTAACATGCCAGTAATGTTGTAGCCAGTGAAGTTGCCCAAGCTACAAGCATTTCCTTATTAATTAATTCAAACCTACAGTATTTTTTTCCTGCTATCACAACCAGTCCCTTTCATAAACACTAAAAGTAGCCGCTTAAAAAAAAAAATAAAAATCTTTGTTTCCATCCATCTGGTTTTCTGCCAGAAGACTTTTTATTCATCTTCTTTTCTCAGGTATGTATGTGATACATATGTAAATAGATGGTAATACATTTAGGGAAGATTTATATGCATTTTTCACTCTGTTTTTAATAGAAAGGACAAAACAGATTGCTTTTTATTTAAAAAAAATGGAAAAAATGGAAACAGACATGGAGAAAAGTCTCGCTTGCTGTTTTACCAGATCACAGAATAGTTTGACACAAGCTGAGAAATTTTTCTAATTGCTCCTCTATGCCATCCTTCAATCTTAGTGTAGGACAAAGATTACCTTCCAAACTTGTCCCCCATAGTATTTAAGCTTTTCTGACTAAATTCTTCCCCTTCTCTCTAAATTATTACTGTACAGGTATAAACAGATTTGCAGCACTAGAGCTAAGGACCTAGTTCTCCTCTACTTCATAGAAAAGTAAAATGAGGAATAACTCCAATGAGAACACATCTCTAAAATTGACTAAATTGTACCAAACACATTCCCAGTCTCGAGGCAACATTTTTCTCTTGAAAAAACAATAAAAGCCCCAAACTTAGCTAACAATTTCAAATGGGTAGTTTATGAGATCTGGCACTTTTGGGGCCAGAGGAAATATTATTTTAATGAATTGAATTTATGGAAGCGCTTAGGTTGGATCATTACTCTCAGAGCTACAATGCTTAACTTGAAATAGTGACTTGAAGCTAGATTTGCTTCTAAAAGCAGGATTTTCTGTTGAACGTAGGTGCCTCCCTGCAAAGTTACAACCCCAAAAGACTTTACTCAATTGCAACCTTTCCCTGGAAGCAGTTCAACTCCTTAAGCACTTTCCTTTTTTGCTGAAAGTTGTCATGTGCCTTACGTTGTTCTTCCAAGCCCAGGGTAGTCAGGGGGGCACCCAGCTCCGGCCTGATGCAAAGCCAAGCTGGAGCAAGCGCAGCAACAAGAAGCTGCACCCATTGCTCACCTTTCCAGGGTCCCTCTTTAGGGTGAAGGAATTCAACACTGCGTTTCCAAAATGAGTGCTCTAGCCACTCCTTTTGGGAGAGAGCATGCACTGCTTTGACTGCTGAAGTTGCGATGCTGCCATGTGGGATGGAGTTTGAGGAGGAGGAGAAAGAACAGCAGACACAGCACAGCTCTGAAACCCAGCAGTGAGGACACTCCTCTGGTTAAGAGACCAGGACTCAAGTCTCTGCCATGTCCTTCCACAGAAGCAGCTATCATAGAATGGTTAGAGTTGAAAGGCACCTTAAAGATCATCCAGTTCCAACCCCCCTGCCATGGGCAGGGACACCTCCCACCAGACCAGGTTGTTCAAAGCCCCATCCAGCCTGGCCTTAAACACTTCAAGGAATGGGGCAAAAGATACCTATGAGAGGTATCTTCTTTTCCACATCCTGCATCAGCAGCATCCAAAGCTGTGCTTATGCCCATTAAGTGTTCTCCCTCCATCTGACAGAAGATACAGCACATGCAGAAGCCTCACCATCCAGTACCAAGGATCACAGAGGTGAAGAACCACCTCACCTACTCTTCTGGACTTGCTGCTCACATGTAGCAAAAGAGTTTTCTCCCATCCATATTATAGTGCAACACAGCAGCACAACAAGCTTCTATGTGAATAAAATCCTAGGGGTCAGTGAGGGTTGCAGTACATGGACTAAAATACCATGAAATGAACTAAAGAAATTTAAGATTTTAATTCAGATTTTTTCCTCACAATCTGTCCAATACAGAAGATTACCATGATCTTCTGAAGTAAGTTAAATGAAGTAGCACAGGCCAATCCAGTGTCATCCAAGAGCTTGTCCAGTGTATAAAGTCTACAAAATCATCAAACCTATACTGATTTCAGTAGCTGCACCTTCAAAAGCCAAGATAATACATGTGCTACACCCCATCACGTCACTGTCTTACTGGGATTCCTTTACCTCTACTACCCATTGTATTTGAAACTATTTCCTGTCATTACTAATGCCACAGATTTTCAAGTTTCCATCACCTTTTCTTTTTGAGCTGTTTTGATGGCTCATATTATCAATGTTTATTATCAACACAGAAATATAATTCTACTTTGACACTTGCATTCAAACTGGACCCCCAAAGAATTCGAAGTTATTGCTTCGCAAACAGCTAGACTCCAAGGCAGCTCCTGTACTGCAGTCACTGCACTAATATTGCATCACATCCAGCTGGGACTCCCAGCCAAGACAATATTAGCAGAAGATTCACTCACTTAGTCACTTACTTGGGCATGGGGACACACATACACACACACACAGAGAACCCTTCCAACTTTTTTCTAAAAACCACTTTTCAATTTCAGGGATTTTTACAAAACCATTAAGCCCTTTTCTTTAAAGTGATATGTCTGACACCAGCTGACAAGAAGGAAGGAAAGTTAAGTTAAAGCTGTTGTTCGATCCCTGATCTGCTGCAGTGTGATTAGGACGATACACTGGCTGGATAACTGCATCTGTAGCATTGCTATGTGTCCTGCAGGTCTAGGCAAAAAGCAACAAACTCCAGGCACCAGGGATTATGATACAGCAATATGGGAATACATAAATTACTATCCTTCTCTCATCTGTTTCAGAGAATTAATTTTTGTTATCTTGATATAGTCAGAAGGGCAGATACAGGGCAGGCAGAAGCTATATTTTCATATATTTTTCCATGTATTCAGAGGTGGGCCCATGCGAACCTCATGAAGTTCAACCAGGCCAAGTGCAAGGTCCTGTGCCTGGGTCACAGCAATCCCAGGCACAAATACAGGTAGGGCAGAGGATGTATATCAATATATGAAAAATATATGTTCATATACCAGAAGGTATATCTATGCATTACCAGCACTGCCGTGCACCACAGCCAGACTCCCAGACTGATGGCACTAGTGCAGCCTATGGAATGTCTTAAGTTTGTGACAAAGACTCCAAGTTAATTATACAGGTATCCTTTTTTTTAATTTTTTTTGGTCTTTGTTCATTTTACAAAGACCACTCTAACAGAGTTTCATAACAACAACCAAGGGGACAAAGTTTTCTATCCTTTGTATCATTTGGTTCCCTTAGATTTGCTAATTCTGCTGAATTCTTCCAGTAACTGCCTCACTATTTACCACGCAGCGGAGGTCTGATACCTCCCCTACAGAGACAAGGAGCTTTGCCTTCTCCTTTGGGCTCCTCTTACTCCTCCAAATTATTCTGATTGATATAGACCTCAATCCATGCTAATTATGCAAGAGCTTCTCTTATAAACTGAAGTTCCCATGGCAACAGCATGGGGCGAACAGGTGCGTAGAAAGCTGTGATATATTAAACGACAGCTACCCTCTGCCTCGGCGACACAGATTGCCAGTCGCGGGGTTTATTTATAGCAGGTAGTAATTAATCCGCGTGAATCTCATTTCATTGAGAAGGAGAAAAATAAAAATGCACAGAATGATTAGCAAGAGTCCTAATTATCCCTGTACCTTTGATTCGGAGAATTTCGTCACCATCAGATAAATCCAACACAGAATTGTATTATCATTTGTGCGGAGACGTCCTTATGAGAAACGCTAAGCCGTCCCCCGACAAACACCTCGGATTCTCACCACTCCGGGGCTGAAACCTGTGTTAGCGTTGCTGCAGGGGAAGTGAAGCAACAAAATGTAGACATTATTCTGAAAAAAGAAGAAAAATAATATATATATAAATATATAAAGCCTAGAGGCTTTATATATTTTTATATATATTATTTTATATGTATTATTTTATATATTATACTACTAGATATCGGCTTTAGTTGGCTTTTCTTGAGGGTCCTCAACACTGAGTCAAGTGGGAATGAAATACACAGCACGGGTCTTCAAAACCTTTGACAGGAATGACAGAAACCAGATTTTAGCCCTGGTTCCAGCTCCCTCTGTGGCCTGAAGCAAGTCCCTCAACCTCTCCTTCTGAGATACAAACTTCCAGAATGCCTCTTTTTCTGGGACTAAAAGCAACCAATCTGAAAGCACTTCAAAGATGAAAAATGAGTTCTTACACTGCAAAGGGGGATAGGCTCTGCATTTTAAAAAATCTGCAGGTAGTCGATTCACCTGGACTGCTCTCTGCCTAGCTCAGCCTTGCATTTTAGAGCTCCTTGGGTTACACAGGTAAGCTTGGGAAGCCAAAACTTAACTACAGCATTTTTGTGTCTGGTAAGAACCACAATTCATACTGCGATGCAATACTCATTCTAGAGGGAGTTCTTGGATCTTGACTATGTCTCTGTTTTCATTTTTTTATTTTTCTTTTCTACGACTCGGTGGAGGACCATAGTTAGCAGAAAAGGTTCCCCCCCCTTAAAAAAAAAAAATGAAAAAAAAAAAAAAGAACCAAAGCTAGAAAATCAACACCTGATCAAAATAGCCTTCCCAAAAAATCAACACACATCTTAGATGAAAGTGTACAGTTTGGAGCATAAGGTTGAGAAGGTAAAGAGAAGATCCCCAGTTGAAATAGAAATATAGAAATATTAATAGAAATATTACCACTAGAAATATTTTATTACAGGCAAATGTTACAATCCCAATTACTGCAAAACCACTCCAACCCCCCCCCCCCCTTCCCCGGCTCTGTTGTTTTTAAAAAAGCACCTGGGAAAAGTTAAGCAACCAGTAGATGTGGGCCAGATCATTCACAGGCAGCACAGCCTGAGCTACCTCTCAGGGCTTTCTGAAGCCATCAGAGAAACAGGGCTACAGATGACAACAACTGGCAGGTGGAAAGCACTAAAAATGCAAGCTTCCCCCTCACAAACACTTGTCCCAAGAAGCCGATAGCCCAGGGACAGTGGCTGAACGTCCCTTGCAGCAGGACTTGCCAGAGCTGCTTCATCCTTAAGGATGGTTTGCTAGAACAGCACAGCACTACTGGGGCCATGGGGTCTGAATGGTCAGTTTAGAGGACTTTTTGCTAACTTGGAAGAAGTCACCATCCTTTGAAGTTCAACAGCTTTGGGGTTGGAGACATTGCAGATTATTCCAGAAACTCATGCAAAGCCATCCAAGTCAAGATTCAACTTCACCCACCGTCCAAGCAGCACCTTGTTCTTGTTTGATCAGGTTCAGGTTAGAACTTTGCAGGCAACAGCTAAACTTGTAATTCTAAGAGAAAGCGAGAATCACGATGGCATAGCCATTACTCATTTCCTGAACAGACCTAGTTAAATCAGAGTATGAAAAATGAAAGCTGCACAGCTATGTGCCTAACCTGCTGGGAAATCCTTCCATGATAAACTTCTTCTTGGTAATATAAATATTTCACAGAAATGGGTTACACACGGTTTGAACCCCGATATAAATCACTGTCTACTCAGACCCAGACCTAGTTCTGGGGCCAAGTGCTACACATCCCCACCCTTGCAGAAGGTCCTACACCAAGCTCAGTTAGGAGGTGATGTTGACTAGTATAGAACAGGAGAGAGGATATAACTTTGGCTTTTGAGAGGCTTAATCCCATTTTCCCAAGTCTCATTCTAAACCTACCCATATTAGACCCCTACACTAGCAGACCTGATTAATTTCTCTGAAATTCATTAGCTGTACTTCCATTTTATTCTAGAAAACATGCTCTCAGAACGATGCAGGTGAAAAAATTACTCTTGCAAACCAGACTAATTTTTACAGCAAGGTCTGTTTGTTATGGCTTTCCAACTGCCCAGGGATACCTGAAGCATTCTCTAACAGACACTACACCAGAAGACCAGGAATAGCTGGATGATTGGACACAATAGCCACGGCTGCTGTTTGCATCCGGGGTGTGTTGTCAGGGGTTCACAGCACAGCACAGATACCATTTATATGTGAGTTGCACCAGCTAAAGTTCTGCTAAGCTGGAAAATCCCAGCTGGAAAATCCAAGCAGACCTCAGCATTATTTTACCACCTGAACAGGAGAGAGAGGCTCAAGCATCTCACCAGCTGAAGTTTTACACTAACGTCAAACCTGAGCCTCTCACTGGGTGTTCAAAACCCCAATTCAGACCAATTTTTTTTTAAGTGTTCTCTGCCTTGTTCAAGAGCCTAACCCAGGTTCTAAGTCTGAACTCCCCTTGCTTACCCAAACCTTTCACTTTCCAGAGGTCTGTGACAGGACACAGAGGCCAGCTTAACATCAGAAGTCCACATCTACTGGGCATTAACATTTAACCTCATAAGTTACATCAGTTCCAGCTATACCCCTTAACTCATCTTTCAAAACTGCCTCTTTTACCATCAAGCCCTTAAATACCTGCCAGCAAGGAGGAGAAGAAGGTACCGGCAGCTTCTGAAGTGTACTCCAGCACATGCCCACTCCTTGAAATGAGCTGGATGGAGAGCTGACCTATGCAAACATGCTTTTTCAGCAATCTCTCCCTGGTGCTCCCTCCTCTTACACCTGTTATGCTTCATGGGGGAGTCTGGCTTCCAATTAGACTGCAGCCTCTCCCAGCAGGTTCCACCTCTTATGATATATTTGCGTAGCACAACTAAAGTACAATTTCTAGTTAATGACAATGCATATCTCAGCGCGGCTGGAGTTGTGGGGATCTCAGGACATAAGCAAGACAAAAGTTTAAATGGGAAGAGAAAAATACCTTTTTTTTTTTGGTTTTTTGAGACTTATTAGGAGAGGTGGAAAAAGCAGACAAATCCTTGTATGCCCAGGAGCTTGCCTACTTTTTACAGCTCTACCAGTTAGTTTAATAAAAGACAGTACTTGCTTTGCCTAATAATTATGTCTAATGTCAAGAGAGTTAAGGTCTCAGTTAAACTCTATTTAAGCAGGATTTTAAACTAAAGCATGCAAACTTAGCACTCTTTACAGTGAGAGATCCCTTGTGTGCAGAAAAGGAGGTGGTGAACTACATGGGTCACCGCTAGAACTCATTTAGAAATAGCCACTGGATTTTTTTCCCTCACTTAGAAAAGCTGTAAATATTAAAATGCTATGCAAGGCTTCCACTAAGTCATCCTCTTTTTATGTCAAGCACATCAAGTTCTCCATTTCGAATGCCTTTCCAGGGTCTCAATGGTAAGGAAACATGAGGTTCTTCTAACCCAAGGAGCCTATAATGACCCTCTTCAGCAAATTCACCTTCTGCTCATGTTTTCTATGTTACTTTTTTGTGGGTACTGTCATGCTTCTGCATCCAGAGGACAACAGGAAAACTCCTTTTTCCACTTATGCTGCTTCCAAAGATCTGATTCTCAGCAACCTCTTAGAAGCACTCTCTCAATAATAATGCTGGATCAAAAATTAGCACAAACTGATGGATACACTGATAGGAAAATAGACAGTCAAGAAAAAAGGGAACCACTACAATAACCTACCATCCAGATGCCAGTGCACGGCCGTAAAAAAATTCAGCTAGAACAGAGTTCAAACTAAACTCCTAGATCTCTCAGTCTGTGGAAATTTGTAATAACCACCCAGCAAACCTTTGGAGAGGTGAGGGAAAGTCAGGAGTCTTACCAATGGCATTAACGTTGCACAGGAAACTGTCTTTATGAAAAAAATCAGGGTCTGCCAATACAATTGTCTATAGAATTCATTCTTTAGCTTACTTCATGCTAGCTTCATCATTCAGCCAAGCCTGCAAAGAGTTTCTCTCCATCTCCCCCCAGTGCATAACATGTACAAGAGAAATTCATTTCATTCCTCTCCTTCCCCCAATCCCAGAAGAAAACTTCTCCTTTCTTCATTGAACACACTCCCATTTATGCTGCTTTGGTAATCCCCACTTCACGGACTTTGTCAAAACTGTCATCTTTTCTTCTGGGGAAAACCATACCAGGATGTATCTGGAGCGTGGCACTAGTGACACTTAGGGGTTTTGTCACACTAGTGACACATGGAGTTTTCTGTGGAATGAGACCAATCTGTTGACCGTCAGATTAAGTCTGGTACCACAGCAGGGCTCTGCTAGAGCTTCGAAGCAAACACCACCACAACAAAACCCTTGGTGAATGCCGGAGAGGTTATCACCATACACCACACTTTGAATATATGCAGAAACAGCAGGAAAGCTGTCCATTTCAAATGTTTTATAGCTTTACAGGTTTATTTCCTGAGCAGCCCTATCTTTCTCCAGGCTTCCAGGTCACTGCAAAGCATAGCCGCAGGTGTTCCAGGGCTCCTGGGGTCTGGAGGCAGGTCTTGTTGAAAAGGATGGGCATTCCTCACAAGGATCTTCACCCCACTTTTAAATTCTAACCTAAATGGTATTTATGTGCCACAGACCATGAACCACCTCATCTATGCTAGTTTAGACAAAGACAGAGGAGAGAAAAGATGACTAATTCAAATTTCAACACAGTATTTGCAATCACCAAGGCCTCCTGGTCCCACAGGTATCGAGCTTAAATGAAACAACTAGTGAAAAAAAAAAACAAACCACTAAGGGCACAAATATCTCAGAAGAAATAATTATTACAAGGTGGAAGACTAAAGTATCCTAAAGTTTTATGAAGTGAGAGACTGTATTATTTATTTTTTTTTACGTTGGCATACTAGATACCTCAACAGAAGAGCTGAGAATTCTTGTGCGATTTAGGCCCATCAAGCTAATTATAATCGGTCTGTCAAAGATTTACAAGAGCCTAAGTGATAAGTTTCAAAGTGACATCAACAGCAGGGCACTAAGTTTAGTTCTGCAAAGCTGAGAAAATAAGCTGTAATAAAAGGGAACTTGTTTACTCCATAAAATCAGTTCCAGTCACTGGAGATCTCACTTGAGCTCAGCACTGTCTGCAAGAGTGGGACGCAATAGGACTGACTGAACAATATTTCCAGTTTATCTAGCATTTTCCCCACCAATTGTCAGAAAACATAGGGGTACCTTCCCTCCATTATTCAAACAATTTTACCAAAGAGGAGGCTTCTTTAAATATGCACACAATTTCAAGTGCATTCAAACTCCAGCACTATCTCTCCTCCATTCTATACTTTAGATCAAATCTATATTAATCTGGAATTACAGCGGCACAGTGAAGGCAAAAACATTATAGGAATATTGTAATAATCCCTCAACCAAGAATCATAAAGCTAAAGAAATTCCAATTTAAGCTTAAATTGAAGAGAAAATTCAAGTAAAATGTGCTGCATAGGAATGCATTATGAAGTCACACAATACAATTTTTTCCTCTTTGAAAGGTGTAATGATACCTTTCCGAGTGCTGTATAAGCACATTTATGGTCCCACTAATTTTCAACAACACCTGAGACCTGAAAGGGGGTTTGTTGTGGAGGATTTTAGGTGAGACGAGGGATGTTTTATTTTCTTTTGTGGTTTGTTTGTTGTTTTTTTTTTTTTAATTCCTTACACTACTAGTTGAAAGCTAAAGCTTCAGAAAGTTCCTAGCTGTGCATTTCCAGGCTTTTGACTATTAAGGTCTGGTTTGCATTTGACTGCTTCTGGACTTTCTGCATTTTGAGTGCCTGCTACAGTCTCCTGAACTCGGTTATTGGCATTCAGCACCAGTCTTAGCTGCTGGTTTACTCCTTTTATAAAATAAGGCTCACACCTATGACACCTATTTTGCCAGCATCACCTACCACACAGGTGAGAGCCCACAGAGAGTGCACAGAATTGCTGGGATTGCTTGAGGCAAAGCCGTCATCAGCCACAGGGCACTGACTTTCCGTAATGACCCACTTTCCACTCTTTTTAGCTCATAAGCCAATCGACTGATTTATTCCTGCACTCCCTGGAAATCCAGTTCTGTGCTCGGCCAGCATTTTGTGGAGGATCTGTTGCATCTTTCATATGCAACAAGCAGTTAACAGCAAGCCTTAACAGCAGTCACCACGAGCTGCTGCCTCTCCTCACTGCAGAGAAAATCCATCCCAGTGCCTTTCAAACCTGACCTTCTCTAGTTTGTGTTCACGACCTGTTCCCCCCTCAGTTTTGACCTCGCTCAAAATAGCTTTCCTTGCCCACAGCACGTTCACTTTTCCCCTTTCATCTGGATATATTTTACAGGCTGCTGCTGCTTAGTTTCCTTTTTCATCACCACCCACCTCCCCCCATCCCCCCTTTCCCTTTTTTTTTTTAAGTCATTGGCATGTTGCCAGCATTAAGGAAGCATTTTGCATACAGAATAAATTCATACATTAGCCTGTGCTAAAATGCACCTTTTCAAGACAAAACTAGCAGAGCTGCTCTTCCAGGGGGGAAAATCACATTCCTTAATCCCTACTTCTTCACCAGTTCTTTCTCGGGAAACGCTCCTGCAGGGAGCAGCCCCCAGTGAGGGCAGAAGAATAACTGGTTCAGATATTGCCCTCAATTCCATGGGACTTTCACTCACTGAGAAATAAATAAAACCTGAAATAACCAACAGGGGGAAACCTGTTATTGCTTGCCCTACCATATTTTGGGGACCTCTGTTCAAATAGCCCAGAATCATATGTACAAATTCTTTTCAGGAGTGCGTAGAGCTCTATTAAATCTACTTAGAAGCATTTACAGATAAATCTTCCACAGAGAATGAACTTGGAGAAGTATTTCCATTTCTTTCCTCACCTCATCTATTAACGTGGGAGCACTGGCTGGCTACTGCTGAGCCACATTCTCTCGGTCGTTCTGCATATTGAGGCTACTGTCACACATAGAATCATAGAATCATCTGGGCCGGAAGGGACCTCCAAAGGCCATCTAGTC
>JAOXJM010000012.1:48008261-48026931 GCA_026413425.1 Tringa solitaria | reverse complement strand
CCTGATCAAGAGTCCCTCCCCATCTCTCCTGTAGCCCCTTCAGGTACTGGAAGGCTGCTGTAAGTACTGCCTGGAGCCTTTTCTTCTCCAGGCTGAACAACCCCAGCTCTCTCAGTCTGCCCTCACAGGAGAGGTGCTCCAGTCCTCTGATTATCTTTGTGGTCCTTTCCCTAAAAACATTCCTCATCTTCCTCCTCATCCTATAATTCCTCCTTTTCATGTTCTCACAGGTGTAGCAGGCAAGGAATTAAGAGCCAGTAGTAAGTTTTTCTAAAAAGGTAACTTCAGTTATCCCAGATTACTTTCTAAATTAATAACTCAAAGCTTTTTGTAGTAACATTTCATTTTCTGCAACAGTCAAGGCAACCACCCAAGGTGTCTTAGGTTTAAGTCTCTCTCCTGACCTCGGGGATTTTAACCCATGCCTGTCTCAGTCCCCAGCTGCACCCTGTCACAGTGCTCGATTATCCTGTGTCAGTCGAACCCAGTAAGTGTGTGTGCACAAGTCACTAAGGCAGACAAGCTATTCCCTTCTTCCCTCAATTGATTTTCACATCTTCTGCACAAATAGGGATGGTATCGCCAGGGAGAAGAATCCCTTACTCCAGAGCAGCCCTGGGACACACTCAAATCATGCTTTGCACAGAAATACGCTGTTTTGCATGGAGCCGTGATGTCAAACAGGTCACCGAAATACATAGTCTGAGAAATAAATTGTGGGGGAGATTCATTGCTTTGACCCAAGTCATTTCAATAGTTAATTTTCCAGCACGGACCAGCACGGACCTGCAGCACCAGGAAGCTGAACCCCTTAGACCAGCTTCACACCTGAGAAAAACATGTTGTAGAGCCAAACTGCAAGAGAAGAACAGCAAAGCTACTCAAGCGAAAGTAGAAGAGAGAACACTCCAACAACTGAGTCTGACGTTAGAAGTTAAGTCAAATCCACAACATTTTGGGATTTCAGGATGTTACAATATTATTTTTCATTTTGTAGGACATTTAGTGTTCTTAAAGAGTTAAAATAATTTAGTTAATGCTACAATGAAACTGGAACATTTTAGATGGTAACAATCCCATGCTAATAAACGTAATCCCATATTCCTAATAAGCAGAATTAACACTTTAGGCTATTGTTCCCTCTCACACCATAACGGACCGCATTACACCACCAACGGACCATCTGGAACAATACACAACCAGAGCCTTAGAGGATATCTGTTTGCAGACTTCACATAGTTTTGGGGGAGTGAGATTTTAATAACAGTGCACAAGCATCTATCTTCCCAGATACTTGATCTGATTTCAACCATGATTTTGATATTGGCACTTACTGTTTTACTAGAGCCAAGTGGGCCTAAACAATGTCTATTCGGTTACTACTAAAAAGAAATAAGCAAATTAACAAGCCCATTTTCAATAAAGCTCAGAACTGGAAAAAGAATTGGCTTATGCTACATAAATCTCCAGCTAGAAATTAAAATATCTGGACTTGGTTTAATTACATTTTAAATGTGATCCCCAATAGGACTCAGTAACCTTTAGGGTTTAATAACCTCAGCTCATTTAATGTCCTTTCATTACATTAGTGTAACAATCCAAGAGCAAGGTTTGAAAACTAAAACTGTATGCTTCCTCCTGGGCTTTCCCATATGTTCACCATCTTTAGCTCAGACTCCCAAGACACTCATGCCAAGTCTTATAAAATGTTCCTAGCAGAGCAGAAAAACATCTTCTTCCACTCTTAATTTCTGTATTTATTCTTTGTAGAGGATAGGGGGCAAAATATTAATTTAGTACTAACAAAGCAATACTCTGGGTATGTACAAAGATTCAGCCTCGTCTCAGGGAAAAAAGCTAATCAGACCTCCTCACCTGGCCTCCACAGTGGGTCAGAAAATGTCACAGTGTCTACACCTGAGACTGCAAGTTGTTTTGTGATCTGGATAGCTATCTAAACACAGACCGTGTTCCAAATCCGGCACTAAATAATCATGCAGCAAAAAGACTTTTTGTCAGAAGAATCACAGGATGAACTAGACTGGAAGAGGTCTTTGGAGGTCACATAGTCCAACCCCTGCTCAAAACAGCACTTGGTTTACCGCAAAAGGCCCATTTGACAAGAAAACTCCTGCAGCACCTCCACTCCCTTCCTCTACGTTACGTAAATTCAAAAGCTTTAATTTTAGCATGTCACTTTTAGCAGAAGTACATCATCATGATAGATTTGGGGACTCCACGTTCATACTGATGAGCTCTGACATGAGGCAGGAGCCAGGCGATTTGAACGGCAGAGCTGTAGCCTTGTAAGTGAGGACACCCCGCCACAGGAACCACTTTCCGGTGACACAACAGGTGGGATGCACATCACCAAACTTGAGTGTCTTAACGGGGTTGATGACTGTAACACAGCCACCTACTCTCCCTCTCATAATCAGAGGAAAGAAATAAGCCTCTCAGGCATGCTTTATCTGACCTATTTAAGTGCTGCTTTAGGATAGCAGGAATTACACTCCACATTCTACTGACTGTCCTGATTTGATCCCCGCCGACTGTAAAGGAAACTCGGTTGTAGGCAGATGAATCCTACCCTGTGACTGCTTTTACTGACTGCAGACTTTTTAGACTAGAAATAATGTGCATCTGCGAACAAAGCAAGGCCAGATTGAACCTTCCAAAGCAAATACTATCAAAGGGAGGTTCTAAAGGGATGGGGATAGCTATAGCATTTTTCTACAGAGAATTTACACAGGCCTCTCCAAAAGGCTATCTAAAGAAGCAAATATTTCTCAGAGATTCTTCCAAGCACAATTTCTGCATCCCCAACCATCTGCCCCCCTTCACCAACAAGTGTGAACACAGATTGGGATTCTATTGCTTCTGCACGCACACACACCCCAGCAATGGACCAAATTCCCTGTGCTTTTGCCCTTCTGGCTACTTTGAGGAAATGTGTAGCTATGTTAAATGTTCCTTAACTGCTTTTCTAAAAGGTGTTAAAAGTAAACTGAATTCCTACAGGCCAGAAACAGTGTGGACAGGGTCCTCCTCTCCATAGATTAGCATCACCCAGTCCAGGGCTCTAAATCCCAGTGCAGTCATGCTCACACAGATGTGTAGCCTTTCTCTTCACATCCCACTATAGAAGGATAATGATATAATTCCTAGACTGTACTAAATCCTTAACTGTTAGAAACAAAAAAAGACCAAGATTCTTCTGACTGCCACCTACTAAACATCGAAAAACACTGCCAAATTGGGGAAACAGCCCAGAAAGTTAGCGTAATGCACTGAGCGTTAAGTACAGCTACTATGGCGTGATGGTTGTTTTTTCCTGACAGTAAGCGACTGTAAGGAAATGGACCTCTTCAAAGTTCAAGGTCTGAAAAAACATTAGCGTGATCAACTTTTCCACTAGGAAAACAGAAGTGCATGCAAAAAAGCTCAGGTATTATCTACATGCAGAGCACTTATTTGTAACTACACAACACAGCCACTAGTGCAATCACTCTGTTTAAGACGACAAAGGCAGGGTTACAAAAACAGTCCAGTGTCGAACACCCCCCAAACATTAAGGATCAAAATTGGGATTTTAAGACTGATCTCGGCTCTGTAATAAAATAGAAGTGAAAAACTCAAGGTCCAGACTCCTCAGATTCGATATAGGTTTAATTAAGACTGGAATTTAACATCCCAGACCTATGGTTAATTTAACAAAATCATAGGCAAAACACACAGATCTGTGAATCTACCAAAGGAAGTTTTGATTTTAAATTACCCTGCCCTATGGCACAGGCACAAAAGGCAAGACTCTGATGATGGAAAGCCTCAGATGAGCAAACAACATTTTTTGGGTGCTACTGAAGTAATTTATATATACAAACCTGGTCAAATACACCACTGAATTATTACCAGATATCAAAAGAAAATAATTCCTCAGCTGTGCAAAAATGAACTACTACTGGGGCTAACAAACGAACACTTATATGGGCAGCAATAACAGCTGATTTTATGTCATTGTCAAGTTCTCTTTAATTTAGGAGAATTTGATAACCTCATCAGATATTGCTACTGTGAGAAGAATCCTTATTTGTTATTCCAGATGGCATCTGTTAGTAGGGAAAAAAGTAGACACACCATTCCTCGAAGATAGAGTTTATATATTCCCTACCAGACATGATTTCAAGTAGTCTGAAGTTTAAAGAGGAGCTGTTTTGTGTTTCAATTAAGAAACAATTTGAGTCAAATGATCAGTGCACTGGCTCCTGAGGAATTATATTCTCAGCACATATTTTTATGCATCCACAAAGGGCATTTTGTGCACTCTGCTGAGCTGTTGGGTGTATATAGTGGGTAGCTGCACGCCAAGCTGCCCCGTGGGCAACTGCAAACACCATCTCTGTGCATCGCGCTCGGGAGCACGGCACACGGGCAAATGCCCCTACAAAGAATGGTGACGCTTATATGTCAGTACACCAGGACAACCCATTACATCATCTCACAGTTCTTCATTCCAGTTTCTTTCCCTCCCCTATTTACCCACAGTGAAGACACAACAGTCTTATTGTTTTAAAGTAGGTAATAAATGAAGTAGTTTAGCACTCCCTACAGGTTCTTTTTCACACCCAAGCTGTTAAGAGCAGTAAACGACCTCTTCAACTTTGCCAAAAGAGCAGAATGGTACAAGGGTTAGAACAGGGATAACAGTCAGGGATGACAAGACCATTACTTTAGTAAGGCATCAAGTACATTACCGTATCATTTCCATTTAGGCCTCTCTCTATAATGGCTCTCCAAGTAAACAAACAGAAGCCAAATAAAGGCTGATGTAACTTCTAAATCGTAAGAAGCTCATCTAAGAAGATTTTATTGATTTCTATTACTTATGTAAGAGTATTTAAAATGGAAGAAGCATATGATTCTAGACATAAGTATACAATGGGTTAATTAAATACAAGGTAGGCCAGGTAATTTTCGTTACTGAAGTTGCAAGACCAACTAACCTGATAGGACAATGACATTTTAAGTGTCTATAAACTGGTATTAAAGATGTTTCAACATCAAGAGCCCATGTAAGACTTCAGTAAAGTTTTATTTTCTGAAGGTACTTTATGTTTAGACACACTACATTTCTGGTGATAACAGTGTAAGTAAAAAACAGATTAAGATGCATACTTTACAATGATCAAGACAAAGTTTTCATTAAAAATAATTACTGTACTGAAAAAGTGATATTTGACATTTGTTGTTCACCTTGCTCCTACTAAGATAAAGTCTATAACAAGTCATTACAATTTACTTATGGGGATTCTTAATATAACATTAATACAGATTATAAGCCTTCTTAGTGTCACACGCGAGCACACGGTATTTCCTTTATACTTTAACTGCAGCTAATAACCACACATGACTGCAGCTGTTGTGCTGAGGAGCCCTCAGCCTCAGGTTTCTCACCCATACAGCAAGAACAGCACTTCCTACCGTTCCAAACACTCAAAAGTCCCAATAGAAGGAAAACTTACCACAAAGTACTCTGCCACAGCATCTGAAAGAGATCTTGAGAGCACAACACATCTGACCTAAAGCCCGGGTACGGATATAGAACCATAGAGGCATGCAAGGCTTTTCCACTCAGAAGTGAGTACAAAGAGATTGCTTCAGCTTCACAGGAATCAAATTGGCCACCATGCTCAGAAGGGGGCATGACCACAGTAGCCTTCATCCTAGGTTCTACCAAAACATCACACAGCTGTCCAGAGAGCACAAATGATCAAAATAATGAAGGACACAGAAGTAGCCAGCTTAGTACCAAGATGTGTCTAACCTAGCCAGAGATTCTGTGTCACTGGTACAGAGTTATCTTTCAGGTGACCTCCATAACTACAAATGCCAGTGAATTGAGCTGTTCTTCCATCAAGAAGCTTCCAATGAAGAGCAATCATGCAGTACCTTTTTGCCCGCAGGGGGCATAAACAGCCTTTCACACCTTATCTTCAAGAAGGTATGTCCTGAATCTGATGCCAAAATATGGGTCACCTACCAGTCTTTGAGATTACCTGGGATATCAGGGAGAGCCACATGGCAGACATGGAGCAACAGCTGGATGTCAGGTAGGATATCTTAGGTCATTTCAAAAGAGACCACTTGTGGATGGTACAGGCAAGTGAATCAAGCCATAGCTCTCCATAATGAGACCTTGGATACCATATATACACCTGAACGCATCCAACCCCAATCCCGAATAATCCCCAAACCTGCTCTGTACTAGCTTCCAGAAATATTCATTCTGGTGTTTAGGGCAGGCCCCAAGGGTCAGGGGCCCCAGACTCCTCATGGGTTTCTTTACTACAACTGTATAAGCATCCTTATAAACCCATCATCTCTTTCAGTCTCAAATGAAACCCTCTTAATCAAATGTTGGCAGTTCTAGGTGAAGGTTCTGTGGCTCCAAACTCCACCTCAAAAACATCATGCTTCTGCCCATTCAGATTCAAAGGGCTGGTGCAAGGAACAAGACCACAGCACCTGAACAAAGACTCTGCCTCGGTTGTCCATCTCCCAGACACACCGAGTCAGTTCCAGGTCCTGGCAGCAGCCAGGTCCTCCATAGGGCTTGCCAGGATGCAACAAATTCTGCAGACTTCATTAAAGACCAAAACATTCAAAAGGCTGCTCATAAGTGGGGAAACATGTACCTTCTAAATTTTCCAACAACTCAGAGTAGTTTCGTATGTCCTGAGCAACCAGGATCGGTATTTTCCATTTCCCTCTGACCATCTTATCTTGTAAATTTACTAGGACAATTTAAACTGGCATCAACAAAATGGGACAAGAGGCTTGTGGCGTTACTGGTACCTCGAGCATCCCTCTCAGGTGGCTGGGCATTTTGCTGAAGTTGGTTAAATTAGACCCATGAAAAAGCACTCAGCAGGACATACTTTATCTATGCAGTTTCACAAACCTTTTTCACTTGAGGAATTAAAGAGCCTGAGGCTAAGTGGAAGTTTATGCCATTTTCTTTAGATTCTTCCCATACCTCATTATAGCAAAATTACCAGAGCATTGATGAAGAGCTGTACTGCTTTCCAGTGATGACTTCAGTGGTCCTGGTCTCTCCCTACTTCCTCTGTTCATGGTAGCATTGTCAAGTTTAATTTAATCCACTTTAAAAGTACAAGTACACCACTTTCTTTTAGCAAAGCGTAACAAGGCTGTCCCTTTCAAGAACCACATTAGGCATCATAGTTCAATCTTCAATGAGAGATTAAAAGATACATGCTGAAGATTAACCAGAACAAACCTTTTCATTATGAGTGGCCACACGTAATTGAGTGGGTTTGGAAGCAAATTATTGACTTTTCTGGAAATACACATACAACAATTACAAGTCTATTACTACTGCTTGGTCAAATGAAAGAGCCTATTAAGAACATTTATCCCCATTCCACATGAATCTTATCTTCTCTAAAGAATTTGTCTGCATTGCACTAAGACTAATCAAGGCTGCTTCATGGATGACAATATCAAGTTTTTCAACAACAATAAGTTTTAAAGCACAAGTAGCATTCTCCTCACATCAGTTTCACTTGAAGAACTGTATTTTTCAGGCTGTAAAGGCTGCACCTCTTTGGATAGGTCTAAGCAATAAAACACTCCATTCTATACAGTCACAATCCATTGAGTGAACAGGGGAGAAAGGAAAACAGAAATAGGAAAAAGAATCCATCACTCTTCTGCAATATAGCCAAGTCAGTCACTCATGAAAAAGTGTCCAGCAAAGAATATGGAAACTCTGATTTCCTGTCACCTAGGCATGTGATGCATCCAAGGCAGGCAACACTTGCTGTGGGCATTGTGCAGCCCAACAAACTTTTGCTTTGATGCAATCTCACTTTCTGTGGCTTCTTTTATCCAGCACCAGGACTTCCACAAATAAACACTGTCCTTATCAGCTAAGCAACAAACAGAGCTGACACTAATACTAGTGTCATTGTAAGGTACCACTCAAAGCTATGACTGTGTTAACAAAGAGATTACCTAATAAGTGTCCTTGGGCTTTGTTTAGGACATTTATTGCCCTATTACCCGACCACAAATTTGATTTGAAGGTAATGCAGTAGGAAAAGCTTTGATCACAAAAAGAAAGTATACAAGCACATCTGGGTCTTCTGTTTTCACAATGAATGTATCTCTCCTAGCACCTATATCACACCAACTTCAGAAAGTAAACAAGCACAAAGCGAGATCCGATTTTGTCACTTATAAACTAGACACAAACATGCAGAGAGCACACTCTTGTACAGAAACATTCACAAACAAATAAGCAAAGGGCAAAGACCACAGATGTCAATAACAAAGTTTATGTGATTCAAGCATCCTCTCTATGAACTCTGTGCAGTAGCGGGTGTGCATGTGTGTCTTCTCTAGAGCACAGGATGGGATGCCTCAGTCAGAAGAAGGTCATGGGCCCGAACGCTGACAGCCACACGGCAGGTAGAGCACACAGCCCTAATGCTGAGATCGGGACTCTCCCTCGGGCGTAAACGACCCAGCAATCTTAGCAGCACCAACTACCAGGGTCCTGACAAAATGAAGTTATCCAGCATAGGCACAGCCAGGGAAACAAATCAAGTATTGACATCTGAATTCAGAACATCGTCCAGAAATGTCTTTCCATATAAAGAGCACATTACCTGACTTTCATGTGTCTTTGCTCTCCTTTTCAGAGGAGAACCTGGGCTATTCAAATCCCCATTCCTGTTGGAAATCAAATCAACGTTGGTTTCATTTCATTAATTAAAGAAGGCTTCCTGATGCTAAATATTAATTAAATTCTGCCACTATCTATCTACCTGTTGTACCACAGCTCTCAACAGATCTTCTTTGAGGCTTCACAAAGGCCAGAATCTGGCTCTGAATAGAAGCAATACATTTTATGAAAAGGGAGATGCTTATTCTTTGTACGTTACACCTCTGAACTGTATCCTATGGGAATGGCCATGAGGCTGACCTGCTCCCTTTAGTCACAATCTTATAGAAAAAATAAAACAGGAAAACGCTGAAATTTGTTGTAATGTTCTGTCAGCCTCTAGTGGGAAGAAAGGGGTTGCATTCAATTAGTATGGATTCCTACCGAACGGTTAAATGAACTAGGACCTACCCTCAGGGAGTCATCAGGTCTCTGCTCATTCAAAAGCTGTGGTTTCCTCTACCTCACTAGCAAGTACCGACCATGAGCTCTCTTCTTTCAAGTCTTTAAGTTACTATTATGGTATAACAAACACACACACACCAGCTTCAAGCCTCTTTTTATACCTGGTAAAGCAGCAGACCCTTGCAGGTCACCTTCAGCTCCTCTCCTCTAGTCCTGATTAAAGCAAGTGGGTGCTGCCTACTTGTAAAACTTTTCCAGACTCGAGGCTTCTACTTCTTTTCTTGTTTTAGAGATGCTTATGCTCACACTTTTGTACTCCCAAATTGCATAGGCTCATTGGCAATCCTAACTCTCCTGTTCAACAGCTCCAAGACAGCGATGACTCAATGGCACCGGGTGGCCGTGAGCTCCTCACACAAGGTCTCCACTGTGCCAATACACAATTTGCCTCTTACCTAACTTTTAACTGCTGCTGTTCATTATAGATTCCACATCTACCCGACACGCTCTGGGAAAAAGCAAAAAGCTGTGAGACAGTGAAACAGAGCCTTGGTTATGGACTTGCACCCTCAGGAAAAACTCAGTTCATTCACACCCAGCAACATAATTAATCTAAGGCTTTGCAAACTCCTGCTAAATTGTAGGAAGACACTTGATTCAAAACATGGACAACCTCAATTGTCTCGGTGCACAGAGAAGCCTGGTAATGCAGCTTTTCCATTGGCAAACCCTAGTGGGGTGAATTTAACAGAACAATAACATCTTTGTGCCCAGAATATAGGAGTAAGCACCAGAAATCTCTCATGTCTCTCACTTTCTTTGCTTGAATGCAAATTCCAAGCTTCTGCTTTAAATATTTCTAGCTTAGGTACAGCCATTGCTGACTGACTTGTTTTCAGCGCTTCTCTCCTGATTTGCTCCATAGGAGATGCAAGCCTTTCCTAGTTGCAGCCAAGCTTTTTCAGCTCCAGGTGTAGGTTTGGATATGTTTGGCTGGGGGAGGCTCTGAATCATTCCCAAGTGCCAGCTCAGATAAGTCCTTGAGGAAAAAGTTTGTCTTTGTGCCCCAGTTGCTGCCTGCTTTTTGACCAGAGACCACAACATTGCTTTGGTACAGGCAGTATTTTATGGCTGAAGTGGTATAACAAGTAAGAGCTTTACATCCCTCTACATACGCTGCCACAGAGAAGAAATACATATTCTGTATTCAGCAGAGACCAGTGCCTCAGGACAGGCAACCAGGAGTACTGTTAGGGGAAGGGCAGACACGAAATGCAGGATGGAAGATGCTTGCTTGACAACATATAGAGATAAATCTAGTCTTTGCACCAGGCTCGTGCACTGTATGCCTCCAAGGCATAACATTTCCAGTTTGGTTTTTGTTGGAAAGCATACTCTGTGGTTACAGACCTCGCATTTCTACACAAACCTGGTCTTAAATACTGCTTTAACTAGTGTTGTTGGTCCTTTCTTTATCGTTAAATTCATTTCTAAGAGTTAAAAAGACTGAGTGGAAGGCAGCTTCTGAAAAACAGAACTCAATCCACATACAGAAAGCAGGTGTCTGGCTCTTACTAATGCAGCCTTCAATCTTAAATAATAGAACTGATAGGTTGTCCCCCTTCTTCAGAAACGTTAGGCAGAGATATCATCCAGAGTCTACAAAAAGGGGCTTCACAGAAATCCGTTCTGCAAAATAATAGAAAAAGTGGTGCTGACTGATGGATGGGAATCAGTTAAACCGATTTCTGAGACACGTTATGCATTAATAAATCAGACTGTATGTTCATTGAAAGAAGCGTAGGAGGCATGTTAACTTTTAAGGGAATAAGAAAAAAAAAAGTCAAATGTTATATTTCAAAGGAACCTACAAGAGGATTAGCACCAAGATCTTTTTTTGAACACTAATACTGAGTACTTACACAAAGATCAAGAAAACAGACATGTCCACAGGAGCTCCTGCAAGTTATTTTTTGTCTTAGAAGACACTGCTGCTTTTTACTGCACTTAACAACAACCCTGTGCAATTACTGAAGCTCTCTTGTTGAGCCCACAGAAAATGTATTAGTTCCAACACTGATCATCAATTATAACACTACAAAAAAAAAACAAAACATAAAAACAAAAAACAAACCTCCTCTTTAGCAAGAACACAGTCTCAGAAACTGAGGGAACTTCTACACTGTAAGTGAAATCAAGCATGTGCCTCAGCCAGGGGTCCTGAGAGGGATACACTTCAATGTGCGACATTCCCATATTTAATAAACTCACCACCCTTCGGAGTTTGCTGCATTCAGGCAAAACTTATTTATGCTGCAGAAGCGTGGGCTTGGGTGTTTTTTTTTTCCTTTCCCTTCCAATGCAGCAATGAGAGAAATGTTTCCTCAGACTCATTTATAGAGTGACCCTGCTGGTACTAACACATTGAAGGCGCTGGTAAGGGTTAGAATGCAAAATGATTAAGACAGCCAGAGAGCAGCTATATGCTGGGGAAGCAATGTTTCAGTTGATAATACAAGACTGCACTGAAGTCTGTGAACACAGAACTCACTGTTCTGTCAATAAACCCTTACCCTCTTTTCCTTCTCTGTTCCAGCTCAATTACAAACTCACAGAAAGGATGTATCACGGTAGAGCAGGCTTATATATCAGTAAGTTAATCAAGCTAAGGTTCAGCCATGAAAACCTCCATGATTTCAGTAAATTGGAAAAAGCATAAGCGAAGACAGAATATCTCCTGCATTTTCTGTTGTTGTAATGTAATTCAGTTACAAAGGAATCCTCATTTAGGCAGCTCCGGATGCTAGGTTACTTGCAGCACTGGACAGGTTATAGCACAAAAAAACATATTAATCAAAAGTACTCCCATTTCAAAAGTATAACATCGCTATGGTTTATGCATTTTAACAGCGTGGTTTGTGTTGTACATTCATCCTACAGCTCAGAGAAGATGCATTTTCTAGGAAGCTAGAAGTTAGGCAGCATTTTTAAGATGAAGGGCATGCTATTATATGAATATATAGTTGCATAAAAACATGATCTGGGACAACTAAACAAGAAATTAAGAAATAACTTGTAAGGCTTATACATAATTGAAAAGAGAACGTTCCAAAGTTTTGATGTGTCATAAAAGCTAAGTTTAGAAGGTGAAGAAATTATTTCAATTAAACAGAACAAATGTCAGCAATGAATGCCTAAGCATTTTAATGAATTCATCTGTAATACTATGGCGCATGCTGAGGCGCAGAGCCAGTGGGGGTATAGACATACAGACAAGTTATTTGTGAATATAATTTGAACTGTATAAGAAACACCTACTCAGAATGGGGAAGAGTTGCTTGAAATAAAATCTGCAAGAGCTCCAGAAATTTCTCTGATACCAAAGCCTGACTGCAGAATGACAATACACAAAGATGAAGCAGCAAATAGATCCAAAACCAGGGAACCTGTTTGGTCCAAGCAGCTGAAAAAAATACTCCTTTAACTTGATTCCTAATGTATACAAAGCAGTTTTGAAACACTGCAGTTCCACTGACTTAAATGGCAGAACTTCCCACCCTGCAAACGAGGCAAGAACTAAGCTTCCTTCCTGCAAAATAACATATTAGAAAAATTCCTAGTCAGTGGAAAGACAACATTCCCCTCTCCCCAAAAGAATTAAGAGGGCAAAGGAGTTACACACATACCCATACGATGGGTAAACAGAGCTGGTACCCAAATTAGTCCTCCTCAACAAAAAGTGACATAAAATATTAGAAGGCAATAAGTTTTAAATCAAGCAAAACCAATCTGCTGTCTCTTCACAGCAGTATCTGCATGTCAAAGACTATCACTGCCAGGACTCCACAATACAACTCATCACCCACTGGTTGTTTTACTGCTCTTGAAGCCATTTCTTATCACATCCCTTTCAATGAACTTGATTCCCTCAACCTTAACTTACCACGTTTCAATTAAATACTGGATTTATTTTTATTTTTGGTAAGTATACACATTACATCATCAGTGATTAAACAACCAGCAATGGTGTCTAACAGTCCAGGAATTTGAATCCAAAGAACCCAAGCTATGGGCTATGTCATACGTATGTTATCAGTATGTTGGATTGCACACTGTTTTATTATCATCTATGATACGTTTTCTCTTTGGTTAATCATTTAGCCCCATAGGAAAAGCATGTTCACGAGCTCCAGTGATAAGCAACACCACAGACAAAGCTGATGTTCTGAGCTGTTACCTGCAGATATTACACTGAATTTTCCTAGCCATGTTCTCCTCCTACAAAACCATACAGTTGTTCCACAGCCTGTGCTTAGCCCTTTCATGGATTACTGACATCCTACTCCTTAACCCTTTATTTCACTATCAGGCCCTCTCTAAAGATCTCCATTACCTCAGTTGCACAGCTATAATAATTAGATTTCAAAATTAGGTTTCAAAAATATGAAACCTTCAATTATATGCTACAAAGAGAGCCTGAATTAGTACATAGCTGAGCTGTGAAAAACATTGCCATGGTGAGTATAGGTCAAGATTAACAGAAAGGACAATGTAAGTACCCACATTAACCATTTGAAAGTGTTAGTGATGCAGTCTCCTCACGTCTCAGGACATGAACCAAACCAGCAGTATTTCAGAACCAACTTACGGGCAACTTTGTGTTCTTGCCCATACTCCTGAAGAGAGAGAGATTACAAGATGTGCCAGGTATCTGGCAGTTTACAGCAATTCCCCAACTCCTAGGAGCATTAAAAAGGATTTGGAGTTAGGACAATAAAACCAACAGAAAAAATTTCTATAACCTTGAAGTACTTAAAAAGAACATTTAGCTTGGCATTTAGCACCACTATTTAGCCTTTCCTAATGTTTTGTAGGCATTTTGTCAAACCAAAATTAGAGTTTCCAGAAAATGAAGATAAAGCCCCAAAGAAAGAGAATTCAACTGGACCAGGAAAACATACTATTTTTTTTTTATAAACCTCACTCCTGTCCTCAAAAAGAGACTTTTGCATGCCTACCCACTGCAAAACTGCCTCCACAGGCTCATGAGAAAGTTCAGTCATCTTCCTCTGTCCTTCTGACACAGAGGGAGAAATGTCTGCAAATAACAGCCTTCTATTAAATTATTTCAGCAAGTGAGCAATCTAGCCAGGTACCCCCTCCTCTCCAGCCCCCCATGAAGGTACAAGGAAAGAGTTCCCCCTAGGAGACTGTCAGGGGAAAGATAACTCATGAAGTCATGGAAACAGATATTCGCCAGGCAATATTGGGCCTGTTGGAGGCTTCACATGGGACAACTGGAATACCAAAGGTTTGCAGAAGTGAGAAAACTCTCAGAACAGAGAGCAGACTACAGTAATGACAAATAGGGAAATGGAAGCTGCTAGGAAATCAGCACAAACAGAAAGCAAGCAAAACATGTGCGGTTATTCAACAACATCTAAGAAACGGCAATTTCTGACAAAGAACGTGAGCTATGTGGACAAAGAATTATTTTGGATCTGGCAGGGTACAAATCAAACTTCCATTTTTAAGATTCAAGTGGCAGTGAACAAGTCAGCCAAATCTTTGAAAAAGAAACTAGGAGAAATTTTTATCATTGGACAGATAGAGGAATAAATTGGGATACTTAAAAACAAAGAGCCACGAGCAGAAGCACAGAAAACCAGGGAAGAAAAAAAAAAAAGAAGAGAGAAGAGAGACCTTTCAACAATAACAGACAAGTCCAAAGAATAAGGAAACCAAAACAAATAAAATACTTGAAAAACAGTTATTATAGATAAGCATCTAGCACAGGGCTGGCTTAAGTCTTTTTACCTTCTATAGTCATTTACACCTACGCAAAATGGCTATTAAAGTCTACTGAACAGCACGGTCATTCCTTTACGTGATGATAAATGGTTACAGAAGGCATGACAGAACATCACATTTAGCAATCCAAATTCTAATTAATAAATAGTGTTTTAAATGGTGTTAACTCGAATAAAATTTGAAGTGATGAGCAAGTGAAAGGGAACAGCATCCCATGACTTCTCAGTCAGCTTTCCACCAAACCAAGGTATTTGCAGGAGAAAGATAAGAATACTGGAAATGAGAGCCACCTGTTCCACATAGCCTGGAAAGTCACAGCTCAAGTTGGAGTTAGAAGATCAACAAGTCATATTGAACTCCTCATTGAGGACCAGAAAGATTCACAGCAAGTATTCCGACAAAGACAACACATTAGCTGAAAATAACACTGCAGCCAGACTTTTTAAAAGAAAAAAAAAAAAGAAACATAATTGTAATAATCATAGAAAAATACAGTTGGAAGAGACAACTGCAGGTTATCTAGGCCCATCTCCCTCTTGAAAATTAGAACAGGTTGCTTAGAGCCTCAACCCGTCAAGATTTGAAAGTCTTGGAGCTTAGAGAGTCCCCAGGCTCTCTGGGCCCTGCTCCCATGCTTGAGTGCCCCCCTTCTTTTGAAGAATTTTCTCTTTGGAATTTCCATTACATCTGCTTCTGCCCATTGCCTCTTGTCCTTTCACTGTACGTCTGCAAAAATTCCATACAGCCCCCTTTTAGGGAATGGAAAGACTGCAAACAGATCCCTAGATCCTCCCCCCTTGGCCATCTCAAGGCTAAACCAACCCATGTCCTTCAGCCTCCCTAGTATGTCTCATGGTCCATCCCCTGACCGTTATTAATAGCCCTCCACTGGTCTCACTCCAGTCCATCTCTTACACTGGAGGGAATGGGGAAACACCAATACCAGACACTAATAATATAGTAGTAGTTCCCTCCAAGGACCAAGGCTTTTATGGAAGTAGGTTAGCAAGTGGTTTCCCTTCTTCATCAATAGAAACATATAGGTAAGGGAAGCAGCATAGCCACTGGTGTCTGGTAAATTCATATTTGACAGCCCAGTTGCACTGGTTTGTTGCACAGTCACCCTTAACATGAGGGTTTCATACATGGCAAAGGCAATTAGTAAACCTGATACAGATGGAAATCACCTCAGAGCCTCCCATAGAGACAGCAACCCCTCACAGAAATACTTGTGCTCAACATCACATCCTAAAACCACAAAGCCAAAAAGAAGCGGTAGCTAGTTTTAGGAATACAGTGTGTGGGGAGATGCAGAATAAATGAACAATAACTTACACCTTTTCCCATGTATCATGGATTTAAATTTTAACAAGACAGAGGAACAAACATCTGTAAAGGACTCTACAAAGTTGAGTGACACTGTTCTAATTACATTGGATTATCTTGAAGCAAAGCAGGTTTTCCATATCATGCCTTTAAAGGATTTAAAGAAAAGAAAGCCACAAATTACCTTAAGAACTGTATCACTCTGAAGATTAATGATATTTAGCCAGAAAAGACTTCAAAGACACAAAGCATTCTTTCACAATCCAATTCACCCTGCCACCCAGAAACAAGCAGGTTGGTTCTGCTGAACAACTGGCAAGGAGGATATGGATTTTCTTATGTATGGCAATCAAACAAGAAGCTGAAGCCAGTAGATTTCCAAAGCAATTCCACGGTGCTGCCTTATCCCAAGGAAAGAAGCAAGCTGAAATCTGTGCTCCACAAGGAAAAGCAAAGGGGTAGTCTAAGGGCAACTGTTAAGAACTCTCCAGAGTTGAACCCCCTTCCCCAACATCCTGCTTCCGGTCAAAGACTTTTGTTTTCTTTTTTTTTTTTTTTGTTTCCACCTAATGCCAGTCACCAGGAGGCTCCTCTTCCCCTCAGACCCCAGGAATCAGTTGCTGAATCAACCCATGCAGCTGGGCTGAGATACACCTGGTCGCTTTGGATCTTCTGGAAGAGCAGCTCAGGATGCTCGGTCTCACAAAAGCAGTTTGGTTGAGAAGGATGAGAAAACCCATGGGAACAATACCAAAGCTTTGATAGTTGTCAGTTACCTTGACACCACCCATAATAAGCCAAGTAAAAAGCAAAGAAATAATTGACTTACTGAAATCTAAAAAACAACCACCCCTTTTCTAATGTTGTGAAGGACAAGGGAACAGAAATAGAAGTGTGATTTTTCTCTTTTATCTCCTCATCTTAGCATCAGATCTAAGAGGCTTCTCACTCTTTGTTATATGGTTTTAAATGAGATAACTGTGTGGTGAAGGCTCCGCTCTTTGAACAAACCTTCAATCCTCCCATTTTCGTCACAGCAGGGAATATAGGCTGAGGAACATGTGTGCCATAACACCCATCCCTCCTGTGCGGCCTCCAGCTAGATTCAGATCTTGGTCTTCTTTTCACCCTTTAGGACTACTGTATTGAGCTTTACTAAGGATGCCATTTCAGTGGGCTTCTCCCACCAGCCTTCTCCCCGCTTCTCATGACCGTCCTCACATCTTTGGAAATGCTTAAAATACAGATTGATGATGTCCCCGTGAGAAAGCTATACAAAGGGAAACAAATAATATTATTTCCACAGGCAGGTTACAGACTGAAGAAGTTAGGGCTGGATTAAAAGTACCTCTGACTTCTTAAATCTCTTTCGCAGCCCACACCAAACACCCTGCTGCTCTGAGCCAGCCAACCAAAAGATAAATTAAGGAAGAAGGAAGAAAAATAGATACAGTATAATCACTAAACAGAAGAAAACTATAAATACAGCCATAGAGTGCCTCCCCAGCAACGTCATTTCATGCAGATAAATTCAATTGCTTTGCACAAAAGAGATCAATAACAATACCTTGAGATAAATACTGCAAACAGTATGCCACTGTGGGAATAAACCAGTAGATTAGAAAAAAAAAAGGATTATTTATGTAAAAGAGCTATACTGTTTATTATTATTTAGTTTGTACAGCAGGATCCTGAGGGACTCGGGGGAATTATAAACTCTGCGCATTTAAGGGCTATTCATTTCTTATACCACTGAAAGGCAGTGACCCTGGGATTGCTCTGTTGCCTCCCCTGGCAATTTTTTCAGGTATTTTTACAGTAGGTGGCATTTTCCTTAAAGTTATAGCTGCAATTTTCATATTACACAAGGAAAAGTTTCTGTCCTTCACAGATCAACAAAAAAAAACTTGAAAATGTGGATCTTTTTAGAAGAAAAAAAAACTCAAAAGCAAAAAACTCACCACACCACTTATTCCAGCCGCAGAAACACAATGGCATAGCAACACCGGCAACCCCTTCGTCAGCTGTTCCACCAAGGACCATGCAGTTATCAAGCACTGGCTTACAGGCTTGGTACAGGCAGGTACAGTCAGAACAGGTTCGTGTAATATCAAGTATTTCCACAGAACATAAAATACATTCAAACTGAAAGGCCTCTGATAGAAGGGCCACTTCTATCAGGATTCCTAAAGCAGTTTTCCAGTGATTGAAAACCAGTTCCTTAATAAAAATAAACAAACAAAACCTCTCACCAAACAAAAAACACATACACAAAACGTTAATTTGTGGTGAGGCCCCATCTGGAGCACTGTGTCCAGTTCTGGGCTCCTCAGTTCAAGAAGGACAGGGAACTGCTGGAGAGGGTACAGCAGAGGGCTA
>JAOXJM010000012.1:47983594-47998143 GCA_026413425.1 Tringa solitaria | reverse complement strand
AGCCCTCAAGGTGGGGCCTCACCAGTGCCCAGGACAGGGGGACCATCACCTCCCGAGTCCTACTCCCCACACTGTTCCCGACACAGGCCAGGATGCTGTTGGCCTTCTTGGCCATCTAGGCACACTGCTGGCTCACATTCAGCTGACAGTCGATCAACACAAATAAGGCTTAGTGGGCAAATGCAATAGGATCCCCCTGCCAGGGCAGATCCACCACTATGGACTTTGTGGACTTGATTTGCTATGAGAAGACCTCAGTGCAGCACATCGAAATCAGGCTGAACTGAGGCATGAGCAACAGTGTCACTGGTGGATCAGGGTCAGTGCAAGGCCTGGGAAACCAACAGGTTACCGAGTTACTTCTTGAGTTCCCTTCACCCTCCTCTTGGATAAACAAGTGGCAATATTTATCTTTGTGAAATAGACTTAGGCCCTTCCTTAGGATGCAATCAATTAACTAACATAGTTTACTGCCCGGATAGGGAAGGAAGCCGCTCCTGCAGCAAGTGTTTCCCATCAGAGCCACGTTAGCCTGGATCCAGATGGTGTGTGTTCCAAGGCAAATGCCTATTCATTCCTAATGCCATAATAAAGCCCATTATGGGGATGTTTTTTAAAAACCGGGTTTTGTTTTCTTAAACACACACAGAGATCATACATAAGAGCATTTCCACTAGAGTTTCCCCAGTAGTATTCTGTTAGACCTCACTGCTGGGAAGCACTGCCCCAATATTTAGCCTAGAATCAATTTCATTCTGCTTTCCCATGTCAGACCTTCTCAAACAATATCCATCCTTTGTAGTGTTTCTACTCCCAAGCTGTTGGCACCTGTAGGTTGCTTGGTCATCAGCTGACAGGTTGTAGGACTTTTAATCTCTCTTATGTCAGATCAGCTTGGAAATCTGATAAGAGACACAGCACAAAGTTCTTGACAGCGTCCTGCTTCTTCCCAGGGACACAACAAAGGGCTGGGTGTGACAAACTCTTGAAGTGCCACTCCCAGCCCTACAGTTCTGCAATTAAATTACATACTTTCCATCTATTCACGTTACCCCTTTTCTATGCAGCCAAAGAGACTGAAGTAACAGGGAATGCAGCTTCCTCTCCTGTGAGGGACTAGGTGGATACTCTCTTTGTATTAAGACATCATTTAGATTATGAGTGTGCTTACAAAGTCACAGAAGAATCAGACACTTAGCTAGCTGATTGCTTTGGTCATATAATAAGCATGGACTAAAAGGTCCCATCATCATGCTGTTATACAATTACTGCTGTGACACAGATTATGGCACAAACCTACTAAGGGTTAAGGAAATAATTATTGTGGGGGTAAGAGACTTAGTAAACAGCAGAAGTTCAAGGATGAACCAGATTTGTTGATCCCAGCAGAGAACTACAATTAAGATGTAATATTCTCTTAAGTCCTCTCCCCCCTTACTGTTTATCAGTATTAAAAAGGCAATTTATGCTTTGCAGTTCTCTAGATCAGCCAGTGTATTTCACAGCAGGCAGGTAAGATTAAACTGTCCATCACAACAAGCTGTCCTTTCCCTGATCTTATATTGCCAAAGCCTATGGAGATTAAAGTCATAGGAACTAGAGGAAATGTGTTCATTTGCTTCAAGTTCATAGGCTTAGGAAGTTAAGATTTCTACACACCTGTAGTCACCTTTAATAGAAACAACAAAATCCCAGAAGTTCCCCCAATAGTAGTAGAAGAGTTTGGGAAACATTACATGCATTTGCTGAACTTGCTCATACAACATCATAAAATATCCTCCCAAGAGGCTCTAAAACAGCAAACAGTCAGAAAAGAAACATTTCTGGGGCTAGTCTGTTTAAAGAGGAAAAATACTTACCCAAGTTGGCAAGATCAAGTGAAAATGGCTTTGAGCAGCTTTCCCTTTCACAGGACTCTTACCCAACCTCTCCCACACACACATCAGTCAACAGAGTGGTCTGAAGGTGAGGGACATTTCAAAATGCTGCACTGCTTCACACACCAGCACCCAAAAAACCCACTTTTGACTGAATCAACACTACAGCTTTACTACATCAATTATGCATGATCAGTCATACTGATCTCAATAGTACGCATGCAAGGTGGTTCTAGATTCATTATTGGTAAGCTCCTTCCTAGGTCTGAAAACCAGGAAAGGTCACTTTATTATGCAGCCCACTCATGTTTGTTCTCCAGTCTAATATTCCTTTTCTCCATTCATTTCATTAACAATTTTCAAACTGCACCTATCATGCCAACTGTTAATCCTCTAGGACCAGAACACAGGTGTCTTTGTTGAGCTGATTTATTTGGAAAAAAGTCTTTGTGCCTTCCTTGGAGTTGAACAGAGACTATAAAGCCAGGGATGACCACACTAGAATTTAAATAAATAAATCAATACATCAGGATTGCCAGCTGGCTCAACATAGCTATTGCCTTTTCTCAGGCAAGCCTAAGTACTCCAATGGGATTCCTATCTGTCTAGAAGAAAACTTTAGCAACTTGGTTCCAAGTGGTGTTGAATACCTGGGGTAAATAAAAAAACAAACCAAAATGCACGCCCCAGAGCAAGTCAGCTAGCTGATATATCCAGGTAAGTTAGTCAGCATAAGCTAATTGAAGCTGCAACAATCCCTGGGGCATCCTGACACCATGATAGTGGAGAAAAACTAAGGGAGAAAGGAAAGAATAAGTGGCTGCATGGAGAAAACTGCTGCTGGGAGCTCTCCATGGAGCTCTGTTTCAGAGCCCAGGTATACCCCACAGTTTTATTTGTAGTGTAAATAAGATCTCTCTCTCTTTCTGGAACCGTGTTCAAAAGCAGAGAAATGGTCCTTCCAACCTCAGAGCAATCCAGGGAAAGAAGGCCCTCTAGGATGCCCACATCTTTTTGTGCTGCCTCCACAAACCAATCTCTACCTTTGGATTATCACTGACACAAAGCCCTATTAACACACAATTGAAGGAATTTAGGGGAGCATTTTTCCTAGAAGCCTTTACTAGATACCTTTCATCATTCCTAGTCAAAAACACCTTTCTTCTACTCACTAAAGCTCCCTGCTACTTAAAAAGCAGAACTGCCTCGGGACAGATGTGTCCCTACAAAGAAGCCACAGAACACAAACTTCCTGTCCATCCCTTTGCAGATGAGTCACATCCTCAGTGGTGACAGTCAAATGCAGAGAAATTAAAAGCTGTCACAACCCAAGAGAGAACAGAGTGAAAAGGCAGAAGAGTGAAAGAGTGAAGGGCTGAAAATATTTGCTCCTCAAAAGGACTGATTTTTAAATTTTCCACTTCACCCATATTATGCAGCAGGATGAATCTCATCTATCCAAACATACGTTTCAGTCAGGAGGAACAGGCTCAATAACTCCAGCAAACAGGCAACTGCTGAGGACAGGCACGCATAATTCTTTTTCCAGCTCCAATCTGCTAGTTGATAAAGCACGTGACTATTTGTGGTTAGTTCTCCTCCCCTTTTAACAGGGATAACACTAGCTACACATCCTCATGAAACTCCTCAGCAGCTTTATACTGCAGGAGCTGGTGACTGAGGGAAGTTTCACAAGCAAATTGGAGCTGGGTGAGGATCTAGCCCAGTGCTTTGATGGCTGTTCTTTTTGCAGGGTAAGGCTCCTAGACAGGATCTGAATCTAGATGCTTCCGTTTCAGAAATGGCAAAAATTCACATCCTTTTGCTTTGCCCATCTCCCCTCCCACCTTAGGTCTGGTAATCCACTCTACAGGCTCTGGTTTGAGTACCTCTGGTGGGAACAAGCAGATCATGTAGCAATCATAGTCCTATTAAGCTGCTGTGCTTAAGTTCAACGTTGACATTAGGTGCCCAAATACATGCCACTCCCCTCCACACAATAAGCATTCACTGCCTTTCGTAGCTCTAGAGTTCACTGTCCGTGTAGCAGCAGCTTCCCTTCGAGGCTGGGACCACTTAGAGCTCAAACAAGAGCATGTCCCACTGATGGTTCTTTAGTAGCAACGCAGAAGACCGAAGGTACCAAAATGGATTCCTCAGCCCTAGCCACATTCTAAAGGGACCACTGCTAAAACGTGTGTACCTTTGTCAAGACGAGACTAGCTTTCGATATTGGTACAGCTAGAGGGATTGGCGAAAAAACATTTTCAGCAAAGGATTCGTTTCCCAGCACAGCCATGGACCAATACCACAGAAGCCAGTTTTCTGGGAAAAAAAACCCAGAGCCAACCAACCCACCACTGTAAAGAATAGGAGGCTTTTTTCTTGGCAGGATTCAGCAAATGATACGTTACTCACTGCAATACATATAATTGCTCCTGCCAAGCACAAACAGAAACAAGGAGACAAAGCCAAGAAGAGACTCTAGTATAAATTTGTGAGGAGCTTTTCCACAGCAGGGGGGTATGTGTGAGATTAACAGAGAAACTGATTAACAGTAAACCACCTCTCTAAATTCACAGCAATGTCAAATCTAATGAGCAGAGGCAATGCCACAGCAGCAATCCACATCAAATCACAATAGCCAGAGCACAGGATCCCAGTAAAGACCTCAGACCTCAAAGGAGACATGCTAAGGGTGCACTGAAACTTATCACTAATCCTGTCTGCCCACCCAATGTTTTCCAGCAACAATCACCACAGTATTCAGTCTACCTGCTAAAGTACACAGACAACAGCAACAATAAAAGACTTCCAGGAAGATATATTCCTGAAAGAAACCCAGCAGTAAGAAAAAAAAAAACAAAAAACAAACAAACCAAACATCCCCATGCAGCCCTGTTGAGAACCAGTCTCCCTGCATAGATGTTAATGGGCAATAATCAAGAATTTTAATTCCCACATACTTCAGATGTTCAACCTTAATCAAATATACTTACAGCAACATAAGGAATGAGAAAGAAAAACAAACCCTGCGTTGTGACAGACATCCACAGCACTTTCCTGGTCAGGTTAACAGCTGGACAACCAGCAAAGAAACCAGCTGGGAGGCAGCCAGGCTTGTTATCCTGCAGCAAAGCCTTTGTAATTTAGCAGGCACTGAGAGAAATCAGCAAGATTTGAGACACCTGAGAGACCACAGCTATTTTGTGACAAAGGAGGAGAAAAAGCCTGATTTCTCAGGTGGTGAACTGAAGGGGTAAGGGAGTGGTGCAAACACCTGCAGACATCAGCAGCTCTGCAACCACCCGTCCTTCATACCTTTTGTGGGAGCCACAAATTAATCCATGAGGAACCCGTATACAGGAGCAGTAAGTCCGGCCTGAACTCTCTAGTTCTGAAATGAACTGTAAATGACTAATTAAAGGCCAAATAGTTTTATCATTACTTGCACTGCCTAGTATCTTCCACTGTGAGTGGTCCCTTTGGCTTCAATTAGTTGCTATCCTGATGGGTGCTGACTAAATAGCAGATAAATGCCCAGTCTTGGCAAATTCTGAAATACAGAGTGAGTTTCCCTACCAGATGCCTGGTTGCTTTGCAGTTACTTATCTCACCAGAGGCGAGTAACCCAGAGCTCTGAAAGCTCTCAATGTCATCCTTCTTGTCTGAGAAATCTGGTTTTTCCTAGGAACAAATGGTATGAGCCGTAGCTGCGTGGGTCCCGGCAAGACCCAGAGGAGCAGCTGCCACGGGGGCAGCCTCGACAGAGGGACTGTAAAGTTCACAGAGTGCCTTCCCTCACCTCCTGGCCAAGGCTTTTTTAAAGCCCCCAGTGCTATCAAACAGCTGCCTTTGCACTGGGACCTGTGGGAGCACAGTGGAGACGCCTTCTTCCATGTTTCAATTTTAACATTGAAGAGAGGGCAGGATAGATGCCATAATGTCCATTATGTCTCAGCACAGAACCTGCTCAGAAGTCCCCAAAATGTTCCAAAGAGGCATTTTAGAGCTACTCATCTTACATATACCTTCTGCATTGGGCTGTGTGACTGTTAAACACAGCTAAAAACAAAAATAACTAAGACATTCATAAACTTTTCTTCCCAGGAAGGAAAATTCATAAGAATCTGCTGTTATTTTTAATTTCACAGCTTTTTGAGTGACTTCAGTAAAAGGGGAAAGAAATCTTATTTTTTTTATGGCTTCTTACAGTATGTTAAACACAGACTGAATGCTCTGTATTTACTGTGCAGCCATTCCAGCTTGCACAGGAACAAGACATTACGTTTTTTTCCTCTAACATCTCTATTTATATATGGTACTGATCTTGCTCCATAGCAAGACCAGATTGACACGTTGTTCTAGAAAACCTAGTCTTTCCATTCCAGAAGAAAAAAAGACTGATTTCTTTTTAGTTTCTCTGCCTCCTCCACCCCCTCCTCAATAGACAGAGAGGTTTTTCTCTGACCCCTGTGAGCACAGGCCAACAGAGGGTCACCAGGACGGCAAGCCTGGAGGCAGCAGCATTACAGGAAAAGTTGAATTATTTGATGAGAAGTTCCCTTTTCCATCTGTAACTTCAAGCTGTATCAATTGCTCAAACCACTTTTGCCACCTCAGGTGACTTTGCCAAGTGGAGTGGACTTCTTTGGTGCCAGAGTGACCAGGATGATCCCAGAGGTCCCCATAAAGCTCCAGGCAATGCCTGTAAGACAGGAGAGGGCCAAGTGAACCTCCTGGGAGCTCCCACAGAGACCGGGTGGTCATGCAGAGCTCGTTTCCAGCTTCACCGCTGGGCTTATTTAACAGTTGGGTAAGAGGATTTGTCTCCTCTGTGGTAAGTAGGGGACTCAAATTACAGAAGTTTAAATATCTCATGAGCTTTTTTCCAGCTTGAGCCTTAGCCGGTTGTCAGACAAGCAGCAGGTGCCTTTGCTAGCAAGGCATGGGGGAAAGAGGCAAAGCACCCACGTGAAAAAAGAGCCAAAGAGGCTTGTTTTACCCTCACGTGTCCCATCCTCAGATCTTCCCTGGCTGCAGGCTCACCATTCGCGGCCAGACTGGCTATTAAACTGGGGACAGCAGCCCTGCCAACAGTCCCACCTTGAAGCCAGCAACTTTATGTGAAGTATGTGTGGGTACATCTGCAAAAGATCATCAGAAGCTGAGGGCATGAAGGAGGGGGAAAACACAAGCTACTCAAAGCACAAGCCAGGCACTTCCTTGAGCAGTCAGTTGTGGAAATAAATGGACCCATTTTGATTTTCAGCCATTTATAATCACAGAGAAGAATGAAAGTCTTGTTGCTTTTGAAGCCTGTAGCCATTTAATCACGCCAAACCTCATCATTCTTCAAAACAATCAGCCGACTGGCTCCTTTCCCTAGCTGGTCTCTCCCAAAACCCTGAACCTTGGTCTGTGCTCAGTTCAGAGCAGTGAGGCCTGAACAGCCCTGGCAATGACAGAGCATCCTCCTTATTCACAGAGGACTTTGGATGACCCAGGAAAGCTTATGAAACAAGACAAACATAGTAAAGATTTTCCTAATTAAATGGAGACCATCAAAAGTAATTTAAGTTTTTAAAGAAATGTTGTTACAGTGTTTATAAAGGGAAGCTGATGCTGCTCAAATGGCTCCTGAGAGGTCGATCTGAACAGCAAGTTTGCAGCATCTAGAGCATGTTTGTCTACCAGATACTTCGTAATATATCTATGTACACTTATTAAAAGTGAAAACATATACAAACCTTGGCAGTCTAGACACCCACTGTGGATTTAACACATACTGTTCCTAAGTCTATTTATTTTCTCACATGCCTTGAGCACCCCCAGTAAAGCCCAGAAGGCTTCAAGCAAAACCTAGGGTGCAATACCACTGTCATAGACAGAGGTAGAAAATAAATGACTTCGGGTGCTTTGGGAACATTAGTGGTGCTGCAGGCAGAGAAGCAGGCAGTGGAAAATAAATACAGCTAAACAGCAGGAAATAGATTACTTTTGCTCCTTCAGGCTTCCCACTGAGGAAGTAGATGGCAAGTACAAGGCTGGAAGGAGCTCCCAGACTTAACCAGTGCCCCTAAATGAGGAAACTATCCTCCTTCCTTTAAAAATCTTCAGCTTACCCTGCTAACATTGTGAAAACCAAACAGCAAGCTGTGGTGAAATCATGCACTACTGCTATGGCCAGCACCCGGGCTGCCTGAGAACAGCCAGCTCCAGGGCCAACAAAAACTTGATCAGCAGGGAAAAGCAAGGCACCAGGTTAAAATCTCCTTGAGTTACAAAACAAGTGCAAAGGGGACTGGGTCTTACAGACCCAAAGTAAGCAGCCAGCCTTGCAGGCACCATCATTCTGTAGATAGGAGAGAGAGCACCCGTGTCCACCTCTCCTGCAGGGACCTCTGGACCCTTATGAGAGGGGAATCTCATTTACCCTGTTAGATTTCATCCACAGAGACTTCCTTGAGAGAGCTCATGAACACAGCTAGTCTCAACTGCTAGCAGCACATTGCGTGCTGTTTCAGCCTGAGCAACACATGATTTTCAGAGGAACAGACAGCTCCTACATAGCCACCAAGCTACACAGGCCAGGTGTAACAGAGCAAGCAGGCTAGCACTGGAAACGTAGCCAGGTCAGCACAAACCCCAGATCAAGCTTCAAATTACAGTGTCCTTGGCCATGTTTTGCCCCCATGTTGGGACTAGCCCTAGCACAGACCCAGGCACACACATACCTGCATGACCCACAGGAGCAAAACCTAGCTACTCCCAGGGGATAGGCAGCAACCCAGGCTGGGCTGAAATGGGGCTCCTGGGGCATGGTCAGGGGTGGGGAAAGACCCTAGGTGGGGCCAGCTGGGTCCATTAAGGGGCTGAGAGGATGATGTGGTCCTGAGGGGAGGTATTGCCTCTACCTGGTGCTTCTTGTTTGCTGCCCATTGTGGCCAGCCAGAAGGGTTCTAAACAAAGTGGACTTCATTGCTTTTTAAAGTTGACCATCAGGAAAAAGGTCACCTCCCTGATTTCTCCACATGAACCACTGGCCATGGGCCTGCCCTTGCAGAGGTGACTGCAGAAGGAGGTCCTGCATTTGCTGTGAGCGCTGATTGGGACTTAACTTACTTGGCTGGTGGCAGGTGGATCCCTTCAACCTGCTTTCTTTAAGGATTAAAAATCAAGTCTCCAAAGCTGGCCTGGTGCTTCTACCAGTTCTGGTATTTAGAAGTGGCAAGTTCTGCTTTCCAAGCCTCTTTTATGTCTTTTTAATTAAATATATCCTAATGGTATTAAAAATGTTTTCCTTTCTTCCATATACACGTCCCAACTAAGCATTTCCATCTCAGTGAGCATACTTCACCTAAGAACTGTTAAACTGCTCTAGGTCAATGTTAATCTGCCAAAGTGCTGCATATCAAAGGCTCTACGAGTCTGTTAAGCACCACTAAATGAAGAATAGCTTTTGAACAGTGCTAGCAGTATAAAAACTCATTAAGAGAAGTTTTTGTGCACCGATAGCCTTCCTACCTAGCTATCTGAGCATCCAACATCATGCCAGGGCTTGACTGTTCCTAAGTATTCAGACACTTTGGTCTCTTCAGGCTTTTTATGTCAGATAATTCCATGGGAAATGTAACCATCTTTTAAAAAGAAAGACAGAAACTGTGTGCCTTCATGGCCTTAGAAAATATTCCCACATAAACCTCAAAGCAGAGGGTGAGAAGAACCAATTTGGCTCTTCTCTTTTAAACCTCATGGTAGAACAGCATTCGGAGTTGGCAGCTCCATCGCAAGCCATCAGCAGAGAAGCCTCATTGAGCATTGACATGTCTCGTAGTGGTGTCACAAGTAACAGAAACACAAAAGGAAATATGTGGGACCTTTCCTTGATTTTTTCCCATGCCCCTAAGATCTTTAGGTGAATCATTGGCCAAATGTACACCAGCAGCTTCTCCATTAAAATAATAAGCAACTTAAGTTATGAGTTGTATTTGATTTTTAGCCTTCTTCATGAAGAGATTTTTGAAATAACACTGCAAAAACATAGCAAGGAATTTTAAAGAGTAGCAGTTTGCATTATTAACATGAATGAATTTTAAAACTCCAAATTTACTTTTAACTTCTTTGCTTTTCCATTTTAACTTTCTCTATGCTGTACTCGGCAGACCCCCATGTAGAAATATGCTGAAGTAATTTAATATGAAGATGGAAAAGGCTTGGATACTTAGGGCACGTTCTCATCCATCTGTAGAAAAAATGGTCTTACAATCTTTTTGACAACTAGGAATTAAAGAGCGCCCCCACGTCTATTCTTATCTGAAGATTTTGGAGCAGCTGAGTATCTAGCAAGGTTCAGAAGGAGCTGTCAGCATGACCCTAAGCCAGAAGAGCGGAGAGCAGTACAGCCCAAGCAGCCGGACCCATCTTTCCTCAGAGACAAGGCACATCACTCTGTGCAGCAGGATGCGCCTGAAAAATGGCGGTCTGCAAAGGAAGAATGTTACATACAGAAAGCACTGTCTTTGGGGTTACTGCTCCTTTGGGAGTACTCAGCGGTCACCTGTCCTTGCTCCCAAACTGGCTCCAGCTCCAGCTGACCTCTGTCAGTGGGAGGTGCTGGGCTGGCACCCTCCAAAGCCTGGAGGGTCACATCAGTGCAGTGGTACGAGCCCTGGGGCAAGTCAGCCCAGCTATCATGCTATCAGCACCCAGTGCTTCCAGTTCAAACGCTGCCCCAGCTCTGGAGCAAGGTCGGCTACTGGAAGGTTGGGGTTTTCCATGTATAGCATCAAGGACACCCAGTGGGCTTGCACATCAAGGAGGTGCAGGTGGAGAAGACCTTCCATAACTCAGAAAAATCAGGTTTCGTTGCACCATGCTGCTAACAGCGGTAAGGAAGCTGGTACAAGCTATATGTGTTTGAGGATAAAGGGGGTTTTATTTTGTTATGAGAAAGGGAGGAAATTCTCAAGTTATTAAAATTTTACTTTTAAAACTGCCTCTCATCTAGAACTGGAATATTTAGCAAGCTAAGAGGTAGCTGCATTGAAAAAACATGGCTGAGAGAAGGCTGAATTCCTCTGCAGCAGCCAGAAATTGTTTGTTTTCCGGGTAAGAGAAGGTTAAAAAAAACCTTCATGTGGAAGCAGGAAGACTTTATGGCATTTACAGAATTAGCACAGAGAAGAAACCTATGGTTCAGGATATTTCCAGGACAGACTTCAGCAGAACTGCAGGGAAAAAGGAAAAAACAAAAGCATTAAAAATATGCATAGTTAAGCTACCTAACCAGTGGGGGGGGAAACAAACCCAAAAATATTTGGAAGGTGTAAAACTCTCCACATTGCAATGGTTTAAACAAAAACAATTAAAAAGAGATTTTCTACTGGGTCCTATGCCAAAATAGAGCAAACATTAATTAGTGGTCATTCAAGAAGGGTAGTCTGAAAATGTTAATTAAAAAGGGCTTTCAATTAACAGAACACAATTTGTAGGGAGATGTCTAGGAAAAAGATTAAGCCTTTGCTTTTGGGTTTATCGAAACAGGTGCAAGGTCTAGTCCAGAAGGAATAATCAGACCGTATTTTCCATCCTCATCTGCTGGAGCTCTTCGGGGGGGAAAGGTGATCCAAGCCTTCCAACACTGGAGAGCTTTTGAAGATCCTTTTTACCAGAAATAAGACACTATTAAGCCCAACTTGCAGCCCCAGGTGAGTCACAGAAGAGAGAGATCAGCATTTTGTAGTCTGAGCATTTGACCTGAGGCAGAAGTGTCATTGGCTTCATGAGGGGCTGACTCTAATCCAAAATACAACCCTGCCATTCTGCAAAACACGTTCCTGCCTTCAATCCTAACACGACTACAGCAGGGTCATATTCAGATACCACAAGGCTTTATTTAAAAGAGAGTTCATTTGCAGAGGAGATACCATTCCAGAAGCTGCATTCTGCTTTAAACAATGAGTTAGAGAAAAATGCATTGCCGAGCGAAGTTCAAGCACTGTGAACATGCTGTAGCTCTACTAGGAGGGAGAACAGGGCACACAAAGAGAGCATCTCCTCTCAGGGGAAAAGCAGTCTCACTGATGAATGAGATAAGACAATTAATAGCTAAAGGAGAGCAGATCAAAGGCTGAAAACTAAAATCAAAGTATTAATACAAGCTGCCCAGGTAGGTGTCAGAAGCACAGAGCATGGGACATAGACTGGGGTAGACAAGAAGGAAAGCAGCAAGCCAGCTTGCTTTTGACCTCTCTTTAAGATGGGAGAAGAAAGAAACCTGAACATCAGGCTGCCACGCAGAAGGGTGCAGGAAGAATCACAAACCACAAAGTCCAACTTGAACACACTGCACGCAGGATCCTGTCTTTGCTACCTCACAGCCAACCCAAACAAGAGCCAAAGGCCTTTCATGACCTTTCCTAAGGACAAAGACCACTTGAGCCTCGGGACACTGGCACACACACATATGTACAGTCTTGTGCCTGAGGGCTGACCATCTCCCAAGACAGATCTAGGAGGCAGGGAAGGGCTGAAAGTTTGATTTCAAAGCTGTCAACAGAGCTTGCACCTGAGGACTTAAGGCACAAATGTCCTTTAAACAATAACACTGACATGCTTACTGTTAATAGCAAATACATGCCAGAGAGAGAAACCACACATGTCCTCAGTGCTGCTGGGACAAAAGGCTCTGTGAATGTCATCATATGCAACGACACAGGCTACAATGAAGTGTGCACCTCAGCAGAGTCAAGTATAACAGTATCTTCGAAGGAGGAAAAAAAAAACGTGTGAAACATAAAACTCACACGGGTCTTGGTACTAAAGTTTAACAGTACTGTTTCAGCCAGATGCAGCGGCTTATCGGCCTTGAGTTTTGTACACAAGAGGCACAAAAGCTAGAGAATTGTCTTGCCAGGTAAGCATCCCTGCTAAGTAACCCTGATTAATCCATCAACTGATGACAGTGTTCTGAAAGGATGAGCAATGCAGCGAACTTCACGGTTCAAGGCTTCACAGTTGAAAGAAATCATCTCTTGTCAGCTTTCCGCAGGCTCAGTCAGCTCCACAGATACTGTATCACATACAGGCTGAAATCCTGTTTTCAGTTAACAAATGCCCTTGTTGGCTGGGTCTAGAAGGGTGCCTGGGAACATTTATGAATAAGGTATTATGCGCTGAATGATGCCCTCGTGCATGGCAGTGCCTTTGAGGGATGCACAGAGACTGCCAGAAAAATATTCTATCCATTGGAGAAAGAGGAGATGAAGATGAAAGGCCTTAAATGTGGCCCAAGTCAGAAGCGTGTGACACAGGAATCAAAATGTCTGCTCAAGGGGATTAGAGAATGGAGCAAGGTGGGACGCAGGATGCGCTTGCAGAGAAATCACCACGCGTCACCGCAGTCTCTGCTGGTTGTTGTGTTTCCTCACCACCAGCAGTACAGCCCTGAGCAGCAGAACTGCTGCATGAGTTGGTGACTTGGGGCTGGGACTGGATACCCAGCGCTGGACACTTGGAGCAGATTTACAAAAATAAGAAAGCCAGCAGAAAAAGGCACGAGCAGAGACTATCTAGCTGGACTATGCAAACTCTGAGTTTCGAACATGCTGATACAGTCAGGAAAATAGTCTCTATTGGTTCTCACCTCCCCTGTAGCCTACACACAGATGTTTTCATTAAGGTATTAGGAACAGCTCATTATAATAGCGTCAGGATGTTTGAGTGCGGGAAGAGCACTAACTAACAAGAAAATTGGAGGTTCTTTTTCAAAATCACTGTGACTAACAAATTGTAGAGACCCATACTCTATAAAAAAAAAAAGCAAAGCTTCTTCTATAGGGAACAACATAACCCCCTTTTGACAGTATGGATGTTTCTCCATTCTGCCTGCACTGCAGACACCAAAACAGTTTTCAGTGCAACAGCATTTAGATAAATACCTTTTAGTCCACTGAAGCAAAAGCATTTCAGGTTTGTCAGATTCACTGAAGTTCATGCTGAACAGCCAACAAGCTTTGGAGAAAAACAAAACTTTTTTGTTTTGGTTTGGTTTTTTTCCTGACAAAGCAATGGGGCAAGTTCTTCCGTGACATCTTGGAAGTAAAGTCATAAAAGAAAAGCATGATGTGAGTAAAGGCAAACTTGATCTGTGCTTGAAATCCAATTTTCTGCCAAGGAATTACTTAAGGTTTCTCCAAGACACCTTTTAGCACAGATACTCCTAATGCCAGAGGTATGAGATGCTTCAAAGTATAGCAAGGCATTCCAATCAGCTGTACCTTTCAGACGTCCCTTAACTGCAACAGGTAAGTATTGGCCAACCTGAAGAGAGCTCTCTGCCAAAGGGGGCCCTGCTCTAGGCTCTCCCTCGCACTGGTGGTACCTGCCGTTTGTCAAGGTCACACACTGGAGCTTCAAAGTAAACCCTGTGTCCCCAGTTTTCCCCCTTTCTTGCTAGTCAGTTTACTGAGGCTGATTGCATTTACAGCCTTGATGAGCTCTGTGCACTTGTGAGACCACAAATTAAATATTGTTTCAGCCTGTGCAGTCATCACAGAATGATGAATGACATGGGGTGGGAAGGGACCTCTGGAGATCATCTAGTCCAATCCCCTGCAAGAGCAGGTCCACCCAGAGCAGGTTGCACAGGAACGTGTCCAGGTGGGTTTG
>JAOXJM010000012.1:47961256-47971275 GCA_026413425.1 Tringa solitaria | reverse complement strand
CTGCTCTGGCAGGGGGTTGGACTAGATGATCTCCAGAGGTCCCTTCCAACTCCATTTCATTCTGTGATTCATATGGGCTGAAACCACATAAGAAAAAAAAAAAAACCACAAACCTGAGGAAACAGCCCTGCAGTAGTCTGATATTTCAGTGATGAATCGTTATTAGTTTGCTTCCTAAGACTTGCTATTCTCATTAATTGCATTGAAAGCTTTTATGCAAGACATAATAAATGCTTGACTTCAAAGTCTCTGAGAGGACATGACTGTAAACGCTTGTCTCCACACAGCAATTGCAATAAGCATGGTGTTATACAGCCTTTTTCTGGATAAAAAACAAATTAAATAAAATCAACTTCTCAGGGAGTGATTTATCTGCTGGGAAAAGTTAAGCCTTTAATTGCTTTGCCTCCCAAACCCATGCTGCTGTGAGTCACACCAACCCCAGTTAACGTAAGGGCGTGAAGAGAAACTTTGATTCAGAGTTTGTTAAGGCAGAGGAACCTCACCATTCTCTCCTCATATATTTGGAAGGAAATACACTCCCTCAGCTTTAGAAATAAACCCAGCTACAAGGATGTAGACAGAGGGGTTACTACCGAGATGCACACACACAGCAGCCGATGCGCTGAGCGCCTTCAACGCGGCACAAACTTATCTGGGGGCCCGCAACTTATTTCCATCCTTTCCCAAACAACACTCAAGAGAAAAAGCCACGAAATCAGGTTTTCTAACTGGTTTTGGTTGTTTTGGTTTTTTTAATAAACTAGAGAAAAACAAGATAACATTTCAACCAAAGTCATGACAGTTGCATGCTTAAAAGCAGATACATACACATCTCTGAATTTTTCTGTTCTCTTTAGGAAAAAAAAAGAGAAAAATAGTCATGAGAAAGCTCAACATAATGCATAGAATTCTATACATATTCAAATAATAGCAGACTAAAGCAAGCAGTAACACAACTGGAAAAAAAAAATATGTTTTAACCGTGATTCCAGATCTACCAAGTCTTAAAAGGAAATTTCAGTTCTAGGAATCTTTACCTTGAACCAAGTTACATTTTTATACAGCATTAAAGGAAGTTTTGTAAATCGAGGCACTAGAAACAAACTTACTTACACAATAACTCAAATGCATCTAATGCGCAAACTGAAAAAAATCTACAGGCCATAACGTACTAGAAATTTAGAACTTAAAAGGTTGTATTAGACTTGCACTTGCTCACATCAACACAGTGAAAATTAGTGGAAAACTACTGTTTTTCCAGTTAAAAGTAAAATCAGGTTCTGATTGTTGGTTCCCAACAGTTACCTTCCTAGCTTTTTCTCACTGTCCTTCCTTGCCTCCTGTGTATTCTCATCGCCACCCCGTGCCACCCATGCCACCCCGTTCAGCAATTTTAATAAAGAAATGCAAAGCACCTGTCCTTGTGCACACTGGTATCAATGGTGCTGTATTCCCTTACTTCATCCTGTTCCCCCATAGCACTGAGCTTCTACAGGCCTAATAAATTTGTTCAGAATGAGATATTCATGTTCTACAAGGGATGTTTACATTTACGTTTTTGATGTGCTTTTTCTATGGGGGGTTGGGGAGTACTGAAGACAAGTCGTGTTTACAAAGTCATCAGAGTGATGGCACAGTAAAGAAGAACTTGAGACACAAAGAAAGGAGCTCATAATGGATACGGATGCTGCTTTCTTTATGAGGAAGAGTATTCAAGACCCAGTGAGGTTTCCACACAGATGCTACAGTAACTGGCAGCCTCTCTAAACCCCTACGGCTAAAATATACCTCGATATTTTAATCAGGCACTTAAATAGGAAAAAAAAAAAAAAGAGCAGTAACATTTAATATCGGTATTGTGACAACTATTCTGTAAGGCCAGAACATCTTGTATGAAGCACTCGGGAAATTCCCTGTCCCACAGAACTAATCACTGATGTCAAGGGCTAAAGGAATGGAGAGTCCCTCACTTGACAAACATGTTTAAAAAAAAAAAAAAAAGACTAAAAGATTATTAGTAAATATTTGGTAGAAGCCATTAACCACAAATTATATTCTTCATTATCTAATGTAAAATGTAGTGCAAGGTTATTAATCCCTTGAGAAGATGGATCCAAAAGTAAACATTAAATCCGCTTTAATTTACAAGATTTTTTTTTTCCCACCAAAACAAGAGTTTCTCTGCTGATAGCAAGCTCCCTGAGGGAATACATTATTTTTTTTCAAAGGAAAAAGCAATCATATAAAAACAATCTGAAAAGCTCCAACAATCAATAGTTGCCCTATTTTGAGTCAGAACACATTTCTGATCAACATTTCTTTGGAAAAAACATGGGTTAGACCAACCAGTCACTGGTCCTGTAAGAGGGGCCCTAATCTCCCTTCTTAAAAGAAGTTTTCTGGAGATGAGAGTAATCATTCCTTCAAAACTGTAATGAACGTATTTTACTCAAATACACTTCAAAGTTGCAGGCAAATTCTACCTGCAAGACTTCACCTACCAACATTTAAATGGTTCATTCGAGATTCTGTCACAAAAATAGAGAATCAAGGAAAAGGAGGTTGAAATTCAGTTTAAGACTAAACACTTGAGAGGTCATCTGTATGTTATGAAAGTCAAGGGACAAATGAAAGAATCTACAGACACACAAAACACATTTTTACGGTAAGGAGGATGCCAAGTATTTAAACCATTCTTAAGGAATTTATTTATTTCTTTTTTACTGACGATTTACAAGGCCTTGATTATTAGACAAAATAGCATATTTAACTAAACTCAAAAAAAAATACAAACCAATAGAGAATAGAAGGAAAAGCTATATGGTTCTGTAGAATATATCACACCCAGGGCACGCACTGCTTCACTTTTTCTCATCTGAACCCATTTGTTACTTCTAGGATTTTTTGCAAAGAAATATTTTGGTCTAGCCAACATGTAGTGTACAGTTTCAGACCACTGAATTAGGCTCTAATTCTGGCGTTAGTATACAGTCTAAACCACTGCAGCGGATCTTTCAAAGTGTTTAGTGTAATCAAGAACTGATCTAGACATTTTTTGAGTGGTTAACAATAAACTGGAGTTATAGACTGCGCACAGTTCAGTATGGTACATTAACCGAAGCTAAAACTTTTAGTATGCTTATTGCCAATTTCTCCCCAATTTTAACAGGCAGAGCTTCTTTGCAGGTACATTATTGCTGAGGGTAAAAAGGCTGTTGAGGAAAAGGGTATCCAGGTTGTTGAGCTGCGGGATATGGTGCTTGTCCAGGGTTTGGAAAGACAGGTGAGGGTGCGTATGGCAGATTATATTGACCATACATGTATGGATTATAGGCCACTGGCATTGGCATCTGGCAATACCTGTGTGGGGGCAGGGAAGAAAAAAAAAAAAAATCATACTTTTAGTTACAAAACAATGCTTATGTTAATTTGAAATTAACAACACATTAATAGATACTAGAAGACATACAATCACTGCTAATGTTTTCCTTTCATTTCCCTTTCTGCACAGCAGAAAGTGTAGTAACTTTCAAGGATCAAACATGAAAAAAAGCCAACCCATAATGCATGGAACAGAAATGGAGACAGAAGGTGGACTGAAGGCAACCAGCCATACTAGAACTGATCTAAATTGATTCTTTTATGTTTAATATCATTGTACATATTTTAACATTTGCTGAGCCTGTTACTGAAGAGAGCAGCTGCCTTCAATTCCTTGTGAGGACTCCACAAAGATCAAAAAAAAACACATCAGAAGAAAGCACACTACTCAACTGGATTTTTTCTGTATTTTTCATCATCTTCAGCAAGGTACCAGTAGTTCAAAAATGAGATATGCCAATTTTTTTGAGATAAGCAACACCAACTGATTATGCAAGGGCTGGCAATAGTCCACAAACCACAGTTCAGAACTGCAGCCCTATCTCCCTTCTCCTCTAAAAATGCCAAACTCCAAAAACTTAAAACGAACCTTCCCACAAATAATACCAGCAAATGATCCCAACAAGAATCACATGATTAAAACAAACAAACAAAAAAATCATCTTGCCTCAAATACTAAACACATCTTCAATTTTAAGAATAACTGATTTTAAGCTGTCATGTGCAACAAACAAGCGCTTTTAGGTATCAGGATAAAGAACTGCTCAAGTACTCCCATAGCTTACCCTGGGTAACCTGGATAAGTTGGGTAGGGAGGTCCCTGTGCCTGTGAAGGTGCAGTGTTTGCTGCAGGGGCACTGGCTCCTGGAGTAGGAGTAGGAGCAGGAGCAGCAGGAGGAGCTGCAGCTGTTCCCGAGGGTGCTGATGCAGAAGGGGAACTGCTTGCCGCAGAAATCACTGGTGGTGGTGGCCGTGCTGGTGGCTGTGGTTTAGTCCCCTAAGAAGAGAAAGTGAATTAAGCTGCAGCTTCGTTCTGAAAGTCTCAAAATCAAAAGCTGTGGTTATGGGATCAGTTAATTTTTATTTTTATTTTAAATGGACATTCTATAATAATGCAAAGAACGTAAAAAGCAATAAGCTTTCCATTTCAATTCTATAAATTATGAACACCAAGAGTACATAATACGTCTCTCTGCAAAGCCTTTACACTTTGCCCTCTATTTCACTTCAACATATTTCCAAATACACCAATATATTAAGGAGCGGTAGACACAAAATTACAGATCAGTTTGGAAATCCAAAGTGTGGACCCTCTATTTTTCAACCCACTAATTCCATAGCGTATATTTACCACCATGGTTCTGGGTGCTGGAGTCGGAGCCGACGATGCAGCAGGCTTAGTTCCTCCGCCTGGCGTGGTCTGATATGTTGGCAGAGGAATAGAGGGAGCGCTGGGTTCCCTAGCAATGCTTTGCTGCAAATCTCTATTTAAAAAAACAAACATACAGCTTAGTTTAAGAACTTTTTGTTACACGCTTCAGCAAGCTAAGCTAAAAAGATGCAACAGAGTAAAGCTAGTATTTAAAGCATGGTCACTGAGCTAGCTCAAACTAAAAATGTTATATTGCTTGTAGATTTCCCTAAGTTAAATAATATTGCATGCAAATACCATACATCTAACAGAACTGTTAAAAAAGAAAAGAGTCCACTAGATCTGCAATATTATTTATATCTGGGTAAGCATAACTATAAAGAAAAAAAAACCTGTCAAAAATCCGAACGGCTCAGCAAGCATATGACCTGTCAAGTTCTTTGTTCTGTTATGTCTAGTGTTCAAATTACTCTTGATGAGACACAAGGTGGCTTTGGTGTCAGGCTGTACTACAAGCTGCCATTAAACAGTGTAATTTTACAGTCAGCCTGCCATGAAGACTCCAAGGAAGCAGTTTTAAGTTCCATATTCAGAGGTATGTGGTACATTTCTGAACGCAAGGATTCAAGATTGGGCAGATTCTTCAGAGACTTGAGGAAACACTTAAAATTTCAGACAATTTTCATAAAAATGACAGGTGAGCAATATGTAACAGTTAGAACTTGATACCTGGTGTTCTGAAACAGAAGACAGGGGAGGCTGACAAAGGAACACAGTCTAGTTAGCAACAATCTACAGGCTTCTATTACACAGTGTGCAAAGGAGGGGAACATAAGTGGGAACTTCTGCAGAAACTTGGTACAAAAAAAAACAAGACTCAAACAAAAACTCCCAAGAAAACTGTCCTTGTAGTTACCCCTTCAGTGAAAAGGAACAACGGATAAAAAGCTGGAAATGCTGTTATATACGTGTATGTATATAACAAACTATCTCTCACAGGTAGTGGAGTAACTATTCAACACTGTATTATACTGAAACTAACAAAACCCAAACTTAACATCTTGGAAGATGTTACAGGGATGAATTTAACAATTTGCTTCTTAAAAATCACACCCCAGAGACCAGTGGCTTACAGAACAGTGGTACCATTCAGAGTGAAGTATATTTTGACCACAAAGTGACAAAATGCATTAAATGTGAACTTTAAAACATCATCGAAACCGATCCTCCAATGGAAAATCTTTATGTGGGGAAAAAAATAATCATCTCTAGTTCTAAATGAGAAACCGCCTAAACAAATTTATTTTCACTAAGTGAAGTTGCCACCCACAGTCCGTAATTTTATGGTAGTTGAGAGGGGCAGGGGATGGCACAGGGAAGTGGCAACAAACATGCATTTAATTTACTCAAACTGTGGGCACCAAGAAATACATTTTGTAAACGTATACTCCAAATGTCCCAAATCTGATCATTGCCCCTAACTTGACAGGGTTCCATTTCAGCCAACATTTAATACATGAGGCAGTAAAAGATAGCGTGGCAAGATCCAGATGAATGTTCTATCAAAACTAAGCTTACAGCTTGAACACTGAATGTTAACATATTAGAGATGTGAAATATTAAGACCTAAGCCTTGGGTAGGCAACCCACAGCTTCCAAATTGCACGAGTGTAAGAACTGGAAGAGAGGTGGAAGGGGTTGTTACACGGTTATTAAGAATTAGTTTACAAGCACGATGCCCAGCTGAAAAAGAACAGTTGTACAAGAGATGAAGTTAGGAAAGGTAAAATTTGAGGGCTGAGCATCCCATTCAAAACACGGCACACACACAGAATAATTGCACTTTCACCAACTGAGACTTCAGTAACAACGAGCCCTTTTCACAAGAGGCTACGTATGCGCTTGGCTTAAGAATACCAGTTAAAAGGCAACCATTTTCAGTTATGCGTTCCTCTTAAAAGGGGAACTTAAAAGTCACAGCTGAAACCTACTGTACCATGACATAACATCAGACACTTTCCTTCACATGAAGGACAAAATCTGCTTCTCTCCCTCTGCAGTGTAGGCAACTCACGTATCTGAACAATGGTAAGGTATCAGACCAGACCAGACTACAGAGCAGAGGCAGAATACCAATGGTTTTCCCACCACCACACTGGGCACATGGAAAGCAATCATATGCTGAAGCATTAATCTAATTTCTTAAACCAAAATGACTGCAGGAGCAAGGTGCAGAAATCAGAAGTTCCTCAAAGGAAGGAATAAAATAAAATTATTAACAAACGCGTGCCAGAAAGAACGGAGAGTGAAATCATGATAAGGTGAAACAGATTCATGCTGAACTGTGTACAGGAACAGCAGAGCAGACTTCAAAGTAGATTTTTCCATCTATTTCTCCTGTCAGCTCTCCTAGTTTTTCAGGGGAGAGGAGAGTGGGGTTAGCACTAAGGCAAAGAGGAGATCGTGATAGTCTTAACACACTTATTCTTCCTTTCTCGTTTCATCAAGTACCCTAATAAACATGTCCCCAAAGATTAACTTCTACAATGCTTAAATAAAATACTGAAGTCTTACTTGAGCAGTTCATCTCTTTCAGTCTTGCGAGCAAAGACAATGTCACTGCATTTGTTTTGGAATTTCAGCAGGATTTCTGTCAGCTCATTGTAGAACTAGTGAAGAAAAAAAAAATAACATGCTCAGCCAATACTTTGAGAGTCCACACTAGCATACTTTTACATATTGATCCCATTATAGGTGTTATATTATTAAAGTGCCCTCTAGTGTATTTTATTCTACTTTTCCAAAAAAAAAAAGTCAGCTGTTGTCCATCCCTTTAATATCCTAAGATTTGGGGGGGGTTATATATATATACACATTTATACACACACACAGATATCTTTCTCTCTCTCTCCATGTGTATATAAATATAAAAATAGCTTAAGACAACTAGAAAATGCATTACAACCAGAATAAAATAGATCACTTCTGGTGATTAACTGTTTATTATCTAAAGGATAATTTTTTCTGTTTTTAATTTTACTGCCTTCAGTCACCTCCACGCATTTCATTTGTATGGACATTTCAGAGTTTTGGTTTCCTTTGTCCCCTCTAGGGAGCTATCAATAAACCAGCAAAAAGTACTTAATAAAGCAGCAGCAAGAGACCTTCCAGAAGCCCAGATCAAAAAAAGCAAGCTAAATAAAGCCCTCCTCATCTGTCCTCATGTATGCAGTAGCAGTGTATAAAACACAAATTTGATAAGGTAATTAAATACCACGGGAGAACAGAGGAAAGACTTCCTCAGATAAAATGGCTCATCTGGGTACTTCAGCATCAGTTACTCAGCTGTAATTAACACCTTTTCCTATTTTAATATAAAGCAATGCTCAGAAAAGCTTACTTTTCAGACAGGAACAAAGCAGGCTTTCACAGCTGTCAAAACAATCAAAATCCAAGCAACTTGCTGTCCTCACTTCAGTGGCAAAATCCTCAAAAAATGTACCTCTCATCTAGCAGGTCTGCAAAGTTTACTATGATTTTTGATTCACGTCTCATTGTGTAAATAAATAACAAAAAAGTTCTTCCAATCCCTTCAGTGTTACCATACCTTGGTGCCTTCTTTTAAATTGGCTACAAGTTCCACAAAGTTGTCGTTTGCTACAGCTAAGTTCTTCAAAACTTCTTCTCTTAAATTAGATTCGTTGTTTGATTGTTTCATCTTTGAAAAATCCTGATGTGCATTCTGAAAAGAAGGGGGAAAATAAGCATTGAAAATAATGCAAGCTAGTTCCATGTAAGATTGTGCATCTTTGGGTATTTTTCCTCTAACTCACTGCTTCAACACCCTTTTCCCAATGTTTACCTTTCCTCACCTTCCATTGACACACTGTACTTCCCAATACTTGCTGTCTGCCAAGGGCAGTGGTTATTTCAGAACTAGACATATATTAACTCACTGGCAGTAGGTATCAGCTAATTATCTGTTCTGTTGTGGGCTGCCTTCGGGTAATTCTCAAGTTCATACTGCAGATTCTCAGAGGCTGTACTAATTAGGCTCTCTCCATTGATATTCATAAAACCATACTGGAAGTTAGCATTTTTAAGAAGTACTACCTCAAATTTGGTTGACATTGGCAAGCTACTAAAAGGACAGGGAAGTGGAAAACTTACAGAAGGATCACATACATCTCGTTTCTTTTGGGAAAATAAACAACAATACTTAAGAAGATTACTTTAGCTCTGAGAACTTGATGTTCAAGCCAAACTTGAACATCAAAGGGATATCCGTCAAGATTTTAAAAGTTTATTATGTTAAAAGGTATCTCAATATAAAATCCTTGACAAACACAGGCCATATGGTCATTTAGAAATTATCTTTTCCCTTGTGGAAAAGTCTCTTATTCTTGCAATCCAAGTTGCAGTCAGAAGTTGCAAGTAATCTTGTGCACAAATAGGCCCCGTTATTACTCAAGCCACTATTGTCACCTGTCCAAGCACCAAGACTTCCTCTTTTGCCATGTTTTAGGTGCCTGTCTCTAGCATTATTGACAAATTAAGGCTAAACTTATAAATAAACTTTGGGAAATTCTCATTAATTTTTACTTTGATGAGCTTTGTACATTCTGGAAATCAAGTACATTGTAAACAGCAATTAGGAATAAATCAAAATGTACTTCAGAGACCCAAAATGTCTTCTAGTAAAGAGTAAGGACTCTCCGGCTACCCCAGAAACAAGTATTACGATGGGATATGGGGAAAAAACAAGACAAAAATCAAAAACTTCTTAGCCACGTGGAGAACTAAGCCAAGAAAAGGTCCAAGAGAATTTACAGTGGAGCTCTGGGAGATTTCTAAAGCATCGGAGAGATCATTGCTCCTTAGTTTAAGAGGAAGACATACAAGGTGTTGTACCTGAATGTTTTTGAGAAGTTCTTCCTGCTTTTTTAGGGACTCTTGAACTTTCTGTGTGTAACTTCCATAAATTCTGTCCAACTCGGTCACAGAGATAGCCTCCTCATTTATAGCACCATCCTGTGCAAGCGCGGTTAGGAATTTGCTTGTCATGTCAAAATTTACAGATTTCAGGTCATTTTCCAGTTGTTCTCTCTCCTTCTTAACTTCATCCAGACTGGACAACAAAGTTCTTAAGACGTTAACAACCTGGGTACGAAAAATTGTCAGAAGTTTGCATGTTTAAAGGAATTATTCCAGAATTACACTCTACTACTTGTTTCCATATTAACACTCCTCACTGATGCTGACA
>JAOXJM010000012.1:47946622-47959158 GCA_026413425.1 Tringa solitaria | reverse complement strand
TTGCTGATGGTGCTCTCAATCCCTCTATGTCATTGATAAAAATGTTAAACAGTACCAGTCCCAGCACAGACCCCTGAGGAACACCACTTGTCACTGCTCTCCATCTGGACTTCAAGCAATTGAGTACCACCCTCTGGATGCAACCATCCAGCCAATTCCTTATCCACTGAACGGTACATCCCTTATAAATTTAATTTGGCAAATAGAAAACAGGCATGACAGAAACAAAATCCCACCAGTTTCTTGAGAACACTTTTCCTCTCCCTAACCCCGGCAATGTTAAAAACAAAATACTTGTAAGGGAACATCCACATCTGACACAACAGTTTTTGTATGGACTAAACACTTAAATGACATATTTTTAAAGTGCTATTAAAGTTACAAGCATTTTGGATAATAGTGCACTTTTTCTATTGCCGTTTTAAGAGAAAAAGTTCAGTGGTGGTGTGTTTTAAGAATATTTGAGTGTTAGCAGTTGCTGAGCTTACTTCATCTAAAATTTCTTTATTCCTTTGTAGCAGTTCAGGCAGATCTTTGATCAACTGATCAACGGTCTGAATTCCTCCCTGTTCAATCACAGACTTAGACTTGTTCAAAATAGACTGAGGAACAGTATCGCCAGAGACATCTTCAATAGCAGCTGGGAGATTGAGGGAAGCCAACACACTGAAAGAGTCAACATATTAAACAACAACTCGTTTGTAATATTAGATGTTTTTATCCTGTAAATAGTGCTGCTATACAAACAAACAATAACAAAGTCAATTATAAAGGAAATAGTATCATGTACTCCTGCACAGAAATTGCAAACTGAAAACTCTAAACTTATTGCTAGTGTCTATCACACCAAAAGTTTCAAAGCTCTTAAAAAGCTAAACAAATCCCGCTTACAAAATATGGCAAACATTTTCAGTAGTAACTATCTGGTAGATAAAGAACCAACTGCCTTGAGTTGTATTCCTATCTTTCAGCTTGATATAAACTTTTTATTATTTTTTAAAGAACACAATTGGGGAGGGGAAAAAGTATCACATTATTGAATCCCTGGTGCAATCAAGCTGACCATTGGAATATGAAGATTAATGGAACTGCAACCTTTTCTGAGTGTCAGACTCCTAAAAAATGAAGATATACTGAAGAAAATCAAATACCATTTGTTCTTAGTATGGTTTCAGTCTTAACACCTGCAGAAAAGTAGTTCAAAATACCCCTGCTATGGCTTAAGTTTGCCAGCCTACTATGCAGTAATAAAAACGTACTGTGATCTGAATGTCCGAAGGTGGAAAGGCAACCAGTGTTTACATGTAGGCTGTTCCATAAATCCTCATGATAAATTTAACAAGAAGCCATACTTACCCATTTGCCAGATTTGTGGCTTCTCTCATCTGGGCTATTGACCTGTTCACTAGATCTGCCTTTCTCTGGTTATAAACACTCACAGATTGCTGAACTTGCAAGGGAACCATCTTCTCAAACAGGTCTGCAATTAAAGTAGTATAAATTACTCAAGTTGGCACTGTTGAAGGTAAAAGGACACAAAACATCTTCACAGCTCTTCCGTACAGGTTGTTGTACAGGTTGTTGTACAGAGACTGATCTGAACAGTTTAAGATACTCTCGCCCACATTCCCCAAGATGTCTTAAAAAAAAAAACCAAAAAAAACCACCAAAAAACAAGCCACCCAACTATTTCTACAGGGCTTTAGATTAGGTTTCAGTTTTCAAGACTGAAATTGATTTAGAAGTAATTTGAAGTCATTACATTTAAAACAATTTTAGGATTACAAATCAGGCTTCATTTCTAATTATGCTTTTCTTAAAAGAGGACGATAAGAAACGGAAGAGGGGATCATTTCACAGAACTCCTCCATATAGCCAACAAACTGAAATTTTTCAGCTTTATGGAAGGTCAGCAACTAGATTAGTTAAGATTGTAGAATTTGATATTTCTCCCTGATATTAGTGTTCCTTCTGGAATTAAAAAAAGTTGTTTAATATAGAAAATACAGTTGCTGAGAAAATCTGAGATAATCTTTGATAAGAAGGACACACTGCATATAATGATTTTTAATATGTGGCTTATTCTTTCAGTACTTTTTATCATCAAGAAGTAGAACAACAAACTGGGAAAAACAAATGGGACTTTCACAAACACTGCTGTATACTGAGTAAAATTCAAAAGTAAACATTTACTTCTTCGTGCTATGAATGAACTTTGGTGGCCATGTGTTTCACAAAGTAACAATTACCCTGGGCACACCACACACTTCACTTACCAGTGAATTTCTGACTGAGGGGAACAGCAACTGGAGTAGACTTCACAAGACTGGCTTTTCCAATGGACTCTAAATCTTTCAGGTCAGGAACCCGGTCATGGTAAATGAAGTCATTGTCTTTTTTGGCGGCTGTAAGCGCACGGTTGATTTTGTCAACCAGATCTTTAACATTTATATATTCATCATAACGAGATGCAACTGTTTTCACCAAGTCTGCTGCATGCTAAAAAAAAAAACCAAACAGTTAAAATAACTTTTCTTTCTCCCTTTCACAAATACTTAGGAAAACGGATAAGCTTCCCCATTTGCCAAGTAACTACTGCCAACGCATATGATCAATATTATTATTTCCTTAAGAAAATATTCTTCCCTTTTATGTATCAAAAAGGGAAAAGGAGATTTTACTCATTAAAATAGTTCATTGGGGAAAAAACTTAAAACAAACAAAAAACAGTAGACAAGTTAATCTCTTAAAATAGCTTCACTATGACCCCAAAATCCAAAAGTGATCATGAGTTAAATGCAACAACAACAAAAAAAAAACCAAACAAAAAAAAAAAAAAAAAACCAAAGAAAAGAAAGAAAGTGCCACCATGTCATTTTCATGTTGTTTCCTAAAACCAGAGCTTGCATCTGCAGGTACTGCAACTTGTTTCTCAAACCTTGCTCACATTCACGAAGGAAGAAACCAGAGTCCTGCACACCTGCCACCAGTGCCCATCTAACCTTGAGCTCAGAAGCTACAGAAATTATGCTGGAATCCTACTACAAGTTAAAATAAAATACAAGGTCTGCCTTCACTTCTGTCCACTCAGCCTAGATGCAACCCTGAGGTATCAGGTTTTCCAACATCCAATTTACTGCAGGAGAGATGCAAGACAAAACGTCGTCCTTTGAGTATATCTCTTTCAATCCTGATGGCATTTGTGTTATCGATGTAAAAAAACAAAATACTCAGCAGTGATGCCCGTCCAGGTTTACATAAACCCACAACGGTTCAAAACCTCTTCTTGGGAGGTAAAGTGGACTTCTTGGGACTGTGAAGTGGAACCTGAGCTACATTAGACGGGAAGTCTATTTGAAATTTGCTGGGATTTTTTTGACACTTTCCATTGTGCCATAAATCACAAAAGAGTAGTTTTGGTTTGATCTGATTCTACAGTCTAACCAGCATTTGACAGAGACAGAAAGTGAGAGGAGAAGAAACAGGGGGGTGCATATATACTTTAATTTGGAGGAATTTACATTATGCCCCCCCCCCCCAGTTTAATCCATCTTTGTTCTAGCTTTTAAAAAGGGAAATAGAAAGAGAATATTACTTTCTAGCAACTGCATTTTCAAAAACTCAGCAAAAAGGATACTAAACATCTAATTTAGACTAATTACGGAAGCAGTATTTTAGTAACAATGTAAAACAGGATTAAGTTTCATCTTACTAAATGCATTAAATAAGAAGCTACAGGATTTTTACTTCTGACTACGTGCTGTTCATGAAGCAGTGCTAAAATAAGTAATATTGGAGTATTTCCCCTCAAGACTCCCCTACAAAGAAACCAAACCAAAATCCAAAACGTAAAAGCAATAAAACAAAAAAACCACACGCGCAACACAAACCACCAAAACTTTAACTACTGATCATGAAGGGATATTTCCTGCAACACAACACGAAGAAAAATCACAGACACAAGGTAATTTACTATACAACTTCACGATGATAGTAAATTTAATATAGCCAGACCTGTCAAGGGTGAGCACTAACCAAAAGACATTAGTATTCTATTGCAGTAGAGTCATAGAACAGGAGATCTGCTAGGCAGATTTGAGACTCGAGAATAAACAACCGATACGCATTCATCTATCACCTAGTAATGTAGCCAGAGCACAACAACTTCCTACTAGAAGCTCATACAGGCACTCCATTGTCATGCAAGCATATGAAAAAAAAGAAGTTTCAAGTTCCATCCTGCTGCAAGTCAATAAATGCATAATGGTAACTTTCAAAATGTCAACACGATAGTTTTATAGAAGTCTCTCAACTCTCCTGCATATCAATAAATAGACATTGCACATGAATCCTACTAATTCAAAGTAGCACTACTATTTCCTTTTTTCACAAGGACCAGAAGACATGAAATAGTTATTTTTAGTCATTTTCTTCCCTACCTTAATTAAAACATGAGAAGACCTTACTCATGTTAATATAATATCTGCATCTCAGTTCCTCTAGAAACCATATACAGTGGCAAAAACTATAAAGACTAAAAATACAACTGTATGTACGTTTTTCAAAAATGATCCAGATGTAAATCGAGATGGCAGGAAAGGAGTTTTGTATAAACCAGGCAGAATTTTAATGTTTTGGGATTATTATTTTTTTTAATAACATCAGTTAGGAAGATTTATTAACATATATGTTATATTAGCTATATTGAGATAAGAAGCCTATACAAACATAAAGATACAGATGTAACATGTCAAGCAGTAACAAACTGCCCAAAAATCATTAAAATACATCTTAATAAAAGCTACAGCAATACCTCTCATCTTTACAGCTGCTAACAATTTGATTCATGTGATAAACATACTCTGTAATTTTTTACTATATTTTCATTCTTAGCTATTTGAACTTTATAACTCTGAGCTAGCTTTTCAGGGTTTAAAGTTTTCCAATATTTTTTGGAGAAGAAAAATAGTTACCTACCTGCAACCTCCCAATTTCTTCACCAAATTTCTTCTGCTGTTTTGCCAGGATAGATTGATGATATTCTGCATTGGCCTGCATAATGCAGTGCTTTGCAGCCAGAACAGGAAACACCTCCTGGAAATAAAAATACTGACCAGGGGAAAGTCCAACCACATTAATCACCACCACAGACAACATGGGATGCAGGAAGAAAAAGGAAGAAGAAAAGGAAATTAGAATCACCCAATTAATGGTTTAGATAGGTTAAAACATTAGAGGTAAATGTCAGAGACCACGTGACTTTGCATGTATTGAATTCAGTTTTTCTTTTTGTTTAATCTGTATTTGCAAAATTCTTAGGGTTCGTTATTTTAGATGAACTACAATTTAAATTCAAGCCATGAAGTCGCAACATTTACTTCAAAGGTTAGAAATGCATGCATATGTTAGAAAGGATAGTTGCAAGAACACACCCAAACGCTCCCCAGACAAAGCCAAGACAAAGTGTTCTTAAAAGAAGGGGAAGGAGAGAAGACAGGCCCCTTTTTTCTTTTCTTTTAATTTAACGAAGCGATTACACTTAAAACAGCAGCAGGCCTATCAAGAAAGCAACTCTAAAATTCTGAAAGCAAAGAACAAATAAAGAGGACCAATAACTATGGACATGGAAAGCAATTTAAAAGATTTAAGCCCTTTTTAGACTCATATAAATGCACTTATCTTTGCAGTTGTACCAACCAAGACACGAAGAAAACCTTATGCTGCAGCCCACAGTATAAGCATGGTCTTTGATCAAGGATTTGGTCTTACTGACTTATTTCTTAAATCAAGGAGCACTGGAAAACCAGAGTGATGTTTTAAAGTTCTCAGTATATAAAGACCTGCTTCTTCACATTTGTGCAAACTTGCTGCCCCCATAGAGATGGAAAAAAAAAGATGACGGTAAATTTGGATGAAAACGTTGTCTGGGAGGCCTTGCAACTGGAATCTGACCCATCAGGTCAACCTCTACTTCACACTCCTAAACACGTAACTGTTTCTCACAGCTGGTGTTAATTCATGGAACCAGCAAACCTTGTTATGTTCTTTCAGATGATCAACTGACACATCAGTGTGCAACTGCAACAGGGAGCAGATCTATGGCTTAGAAATGTCCACAACAACAAAAGACAAAGCAATGGCTTTATTATAGCTCATTGCCTCTCAGAAATCCATCGTAAACATAATACCTAGAGGGAGAAATTGCCCTATATTTAAAATTTAACTTTAAAAAACTATTTTTTTTTTCAAAAATAGAAATAAAAACTCACTGACTGGCCTACAAAGGCATTTGTGTAATTTATTAATTAAGAATACAAATGCATACTTTTACTTTAGTACAGCAGCCCTTCTACATACAGTTCCTATCATTATCAAGATTCTGTTCTGCACTAGAAACCTATCATAAACCTAGCACTGCACAAAAAGGTTTGTACTATTTTATGATTTCAACGTAATTGATACATTTGATACACTGAAAACCTGCTCATTTTTAAAGTACTTGTCATACACTATATATTCAAAGAGCATGAAAAACTAGCCTCCTGCATCTTCCAAAACCACCAGCACTCAAATGAACAGTCAAGTCTGATTTGAGACAATTTACAAGTATTGAGAAGGTTTTAGGGTGGAGGAAGAGGAGAAGGCAGGCAGAAGGACAAAGGACACATACTGACTTCCAGTCATGTTTTTCATGATCAGGTAAGTGAACGGTATTCACCACTGTATTCACACTGGACACAAGAGCAAGTTTCACGTGAAAACATTAAGACTAGAAACCAATTGAGCCCCATTAGAAAGTGTTAGATTTAGAGACAGATTTAGTAAGGCATTAAGTACAAGAAGCCATATATAAATGCTATCAGAAACATTTCACGTTCACTTTAAATGAAATTTAAATGAAATAAATTGCAAGTAAACACTTTATGTAATAGAATTTTACTTCCTAAAAACACCAAAAAAACCCACTTGCTATCTTTTGCCTCCTAGATTCTTCACTGCTTTTCAAATTACAGGTTCATTTCTTTTAAATGTAGCAATAGGTCAGCTTTTCTTGAGGATACATTTGAAGTGTATTTTATCAACTACATTATAAACAATAACCGTTATTTCCAACAACATCAGATCCCAGATTATTTCCAGGAGAGGTACTAACCTTGGGCAAAGTATCTTTATATTGACACTGTTTGTAAGCATCACCGTAGTAATCAGCAGCTTGATTAGCTAGTTTAGCTATGATACCATCTTTCATTTTATCTGGGGGAAAGGGAAGAAAAAACAAAGAACAACGATGATTATCATCAGTTCTTACAAGTGAACAGGTAAATGACTTCATCTTCAATCAGCAACAACTACATTCGAAGGGTAAAGCTTTACATTATAGCTCAAAGGTGGGGAATCCCATTCTTCTGTCTTGGCATCCAGCAGCAGTTCCCAGATTTCCTACTTCAATAGCCTTCAACACCAAAGGTTCAGTCAGTCATACAAGAAATCTTTTGGCAGCTGCTGGCATTTATGGAGGATGAAGAGTGATGCTTTACCTCAGAGGAACAGCAAGCTGCCAGCAAAAGCTGCTGTCCCACTCTTAACTCTGGCAGCTTGTTCCAGCACAAGCATTTGTGCAGCCATAGTCAAAAGAATTTAGCTGGAATCTAGTTAGCAAAAAATAGTTAATTTTCAGTTAATTTCAGGATCTGTTCTCTAACCCAACTCCATGACAGGACTCTCAAAAATTTGCAGAAGTGCGACAGAAGAGAAGGGGCTGGTCCTTTCCACAGCAGTCCACACCCCTGTTAACTTACAGCAAGTACAGAAATGCCATTCCTAGACATAAATAACTGCAGTTCCTTCCAAGCGGTATCGAATACTTCATAGCAGAGCTGCGTGTGCCTAGCGGCAGTGGTATTCCCTCCCTCACGTCCTCACCCTGTTCCTGAAGCCAAAGCTGTTAAAATAGGAACACACATCTATCTTTATCTGCTTTTATAATCACCCCTGGCCTGCACTAGCCATTCAGTTTTCCAAAAGAAGGCAGGCAATCAGTGCAAACTTTTGCCATCCCCCCTAAATAGCTGCCCTTACCAACAAGCATCCTCTGACTCAGGTGATTCCTATGTACTGCCAGGCTGATAAGCGTAGGGTGGGGGTACGGGGAGATTAGGAAGTCTGCAGAGTAGGCTTAATTAATTGCCAAAATTAAATCAAAGGGATTCCCAAGCTGTCTGCTCATTGCAGCATATTCACACATCTATCTGCAACACTTCTGGCATAAGTTATGATGCAATATATTTACCTTCTATGAGGTAAATGCATTTAAGCTATGCCGGAAAAATCTTTTCACTGTGGAAGAGGATTTCAATGACAAACAGAGAAAAAGGAGCTTAATGAGATCTAGCAACTTACTTCTTTGCAAAAATGTTTCTCTCCAGTGCGCTAAATAGTTCAACAAAACCAAACAAATAAAATCTAAATAGACTGTTCTTCTAGCCCCACCTAGTGTGTGGTAGTTGTACCTTCCTTCATAGAGCTTGAGCTCCAAGAAAAGAAAATTAAAAAAAAATATTGGCACATTAACTACATTTCCATTAACAAAGGAAATGTTAGAGGAGACTCATTTGTCCATTCCAGGCAGACAGCTCAGAATAGACCTTTCACCATCAGAAGCTTTGTTTTTTACTAACATATCTTTAAAATATTGCAGCTACAATGCAGGCCTTGAGATGGAATGCAGACTTAAAGACACTTAAAGAAAACACTAAGAAAGGCTCCAATTAAAGAACCAATCTGTAGTAACGCAGTGGAGTTAGATCTGACTGACCAATTTGGGTTTTAACAAACACTTCATTTCAACTTGTGAATAAACTCAGTTCTATCAGAAATAACATTATCAGCTAGAAAGGTGATCAATGGACTGTCTCACAAGAGAAAAACAGAAAATTGCAAGTAAGGTGAAGAGTCAATGCAGCAAGAAGCTTAATTTAAGTTTTAAGGTCAAACTTTAATGCATTTCCACTTGAAATGTAGGTTTCTGAAGTTAATCATGTTGTCAAGCATGATTCTTCACAAAAGAACCTTTCCACAGCTGGCAAGATCTACAGCCTCCATAGTCAGATGATTATTAACTTTCCTTCTAACACTGGCAGACTTGTGGGCTTGGGAGCAGTCACAAAAATCTTCAGTTCACTGGTTACACATGGGTTTTGGATCAGCCTTATCTTTTTCACGTTTTTGAATAAGAAATCAGGTGAAGAAGAAAGAGGTGACAGAAAGATCTATTTCCCATGCAAAATGAGGTATCTGCTCCTGCTCTGAAGAAAAGTTTCAGGAATTTGTTATACAAACTTATTTCAAAGCAACATCCAAATAACCTGAGACTAAAATATTGCTACCAGCATGGTAAAGAATATAAACATAATTCATTAGCTGGCTGAAGGACATTGGTTTCTCTTTGAGGTTCTCCTATAGGCAGTAAAGCTACAAGAATTTTCAGGGATCTTCCCCATGAAGAAAAGAAACAGAGATCTCAGTTAAGGTAACCCCTGTCTTCCTCCATTGCATTCCAAACATCGGGAGAGAGAGTTGGTGGGCAACCACATATGATCTCTGTGTCCTTAGTTCTACTTTAAGATATCTGTAACTTCTAGATGCACAACTTCTTCTAAGTATAGAGAGAAGAGCAGATTAGCATAGAGATCCCGTACTGAAGATTGTACTGTTCCACAGGAAAATTCTTTGAAGCATATACTCTTTAATATGCAGCCTGTGAATCAGTATTTCACAATCAGCCTTTAACAGTTAGAGATATAACTCTTTGTTCTACCTGCAGAATTTCACTTTCCAAGATAAACAGGGCATTCTCAAAGTTACACTCAGTCAAAGAATTCCTCTCTTAGTGATAGCAGCAATCAAACAGAACTTGGTTCCCCTAAACTCTTAGGAAATTTCCTTTGTTTCCTAGCAGAGTTGTATCGTCCTTTCCAAGTTCTCGTGAAATCATTCCACAAGCAGAGGAGGAGGGGAGCAATGGTAAAACCCCTATGCACCACTTTTAGCACTCTCAGTTCTTTTAGAGAATTACTTTTATTCTCAAGTGGGGAAAGGAGAAAATACAAACCAGCAAAATCCTTTGTAGAGATGAAGACTAATTGTTTTGGACATAAGAAGAAAGAAAAGGCAAATGGGACAACTGCATTGTCAGGTAAACCTCAGGCAAGTTCTTAGGTAACATCTGTGTTTAATGACCTGCAAGGGTGGGGGGAGAAAACTACAAAAGGCAAAAATGAAAACTTCTGAAAGGCCATTTACAAGCTCTTAATAACTTAAAACACTTGTAAGTTTTTGTGGAAATCATAATGAGCACAGAAATATACAAGCTGAAAATTAAGATATACCTCTTGTAGCTTTCAAAAAGAAGACTTCTTGGGCTTGAGCCAACATAATAAGACTGAGGGTTCCAACTGTGTCTGGAGAGATGTCCACTGTAGGTTCTCGATTCAAGGCTGACAAAACCGTATCTTTAATGTGTTGGAAAGCACCACTTGCAAACTAAGTAAAACAATATTATATATTACCATTCATGTTTCCAAACAGCTATTTTCTCTTACAAATATATTGCATACAACTACTTAAAAAAACCCCAGACGTTTTTGTGTATACAGTCTCCCTTTTATTGTTTAGCCACTAAAACCAATTCCTTGTGACTACTTGTTCTTGAAACCACTTACACTGAAACGTGTACCAAAATGGTATATTGGCTATACCTATCGGCATCAGAACATGGAAATTTGAATACATTTCACAAAGAAGAAAGAGATTATTACTGTATAACTTGTTAAAACTAAAGTTTATACTAGCTAAAATTATCAAATCTTGAGTTGAAGGTTACTAGTTACTGACATGCTTTGAGGAAGGGGTACAGGAAACAGCATGGAATTAAATCCTTCAAAGCTGTTAAATATGAGCCAGGACCAGGAACTTAGCCAATCCACCTTCACAAGTAAGAGGTGGAAAATATGTGTATATATTTATGTGTGTATTTAGCTTTACAATTGAGAGATATTTATTTGATATTCTAAGATTAATAATTCTGAATTCCTAAGCATAAGGAGGGAGCCTCTGTACCTGATAGTGCTTTGCTGCAGCTTTCAGTCCTTCATCGTTATCTAGATTCTGTTCTGCTGCAATCTGGCTTGCCAATGCTCCACAGTTGAATAAAACACAGGTCTTCTCATAACCCAAACTTGCCAGAGCTGCAGTCAAGACAAAGAGTTAGCCATACTGTTAAGAAAACAAACTTCAGTACTCTAGCATCCTACAGACAAGGCCAACACTACTAATATCTGTACTTAAGGGTATCAATGGTTTCAAGCGCCATTCCCCACCCCTCAAAAAAAACAAACCCAACAGACTGAACTATTAAAGTCAGTCACTTTCATTCCAAAGGCTTTATATAGTTTAATTTAGCACTCTCACAAAATGTTTTGAAGTGAGGAACTATAGAGTGTGGCATAAAGCATAAAAGCAGTAGTATGAAAATCTACACAATACACAAAATAGTTTGAAAGTCTTTCTAACTACAGTACAGCTTTTTGGCTCCTAAAGATACAGAAACACACACATTACTGAAGGATAATCTGAAATAGGAACTTCCATTGATTAATCAGTTTGCAATAACTACTCGATTACCTGGTCTTACTCTATCACAAATGCAGGATTAATTACCCTTCCCTCATTGAGGCCAAAGGTTTTTACACACTCTGTCTTACTATCTATTGAAACGCCAGGAACTTTTCACCTGTCAAACCTACTGTTTCCAACTGAAAATGCTGCCAAATTTCTCAGTTATACACGTGCTGAAACAGCTAAGGACTTATTAATTAGAACTTGTGCTCACTAGACAGCACCGTGGCCTGTCCAGACTCAACTCCTGTAGTACTTCTCAGCCCCAGAGGATGGAGCCCACACTTCTAGAAATGTTAATACCTGAACAGGAACCATTTTGAATCTATTAATTGCTTTCAAAAGGTTATTGGCCATATGCAAGCATTGGAAAAATCTAAAGACTGCAGATACTTGTTTCATATTACTGTTAAAAAAAGTACGCTTCTCTTGGGGAATACAGAAAACTCAACTCGTGAGTTTTCAATTTCATAAACCCAGGTACAATTCCTAAGTTATCCTTAAAACATAAAGGTACTGAAGAGGCACATTTGTTTCATTTCACTAACATTCCGCTTCCTTACACAGCTACGTATTTATCTAACACATCTCTGAAGTTTCTATGTTTGTGCTCCTTGACCTGCAGTAAGTTTTCAGACAAGCAGCACAAATTCAACATGCCGTTTTCCCCATTCTGTTTCCCTGAGTGAAAAGTGAAGTACAGTCACTGTATTTCATCAAGATAATAGTAATTTATCTGGATCATCTCTCTTCCGTAGTTTATTTTCCAGAACTTTTCTAAAGAGATGACCATGTACAACTTACACATCATTGAAAAGACTAAAACCAACACACAAAAGGAATGAAAATATGGCTTTAAA
>JAOXJM010000012.1:47894858-47909330 GCA_026413425.1 Tringa solitaria | reverse complement strand
CCGCCCCCCCCCCTTCCCTCAGTCGGGGCTTCACCTTTGCGGCGAGGACCGACGGACAGACGGACGGAAGAAGCCGGCGGCGCATGGAGGCGGCGGGCGCGGAGCCGGGGCGGAGAGGAGGGCGAGGAGAGGCTCCATGAGGGCCGCGGCCCTGCCGGCTGATCGCCGCCTCGCCGGGCCTTTCCCTCACGCCGCCGCCCCCCACCGCCGCCCCCGGCCGCCCTCCCCTCCCTGAAGCCGTCGAAGGAGGGGAGGGGGGGGGAGTTGGGTTTTGTCTCCCCGAAGAAACTTTTTTTTTTTTTTTTTCCCCCCGGCCATGGAGGGGGCCGGGATGGATTATTTCTGCGACCAGGTGCAGCAGAAGGACGTGGGCCGCAGGATGCAGGTGGGCCAGGAGCTGCTGGAGTACCTGGGGGACCCGGCGAGGTCCCCAGACCTGGAGCAGGACCAGCAGCGCCTGGATAAAGTCATCGACGAGTTAACAGCGTGGGTCAACTCCAGTAACTTTAAGGTAAATCTCGGTGATTCATCGTGGTAGGGAAGAGGTGCGGAGCTCCGGGTTACTTTTTAATAGGCAGGAGCTGGAACACAACTATGTTTCTACCAGTTTTTATTCCCCCCCCCCTTTCTCTCTGCCAAGGGAAACCCAGAAATTTTGGGAGGGTTGGTTAACGTTTTCCTTGTTTCTGTTCCTCTTGCCTAAATGAAGCACTTTTGCTTTTGTTAAACGTTTCTGCACGTAATAATAATAAAAATAACCCGACCCAAACCCACGCAACTATTTTACAGCTCGTATTTCTTACTCCAAAATAAGAGAGGTGGTGAATTTTCTTCCTTTGTTTTTTTTTTATTTGAAATTTTATTCTGGCTACCCCTCCCATTCCATGGTGTGTGTACTGGGGTGTGATGTTCCGTGGGATTGCCGTTATTTTCTGTAGGCCGTGATGCAGAATGCTGTTTCACGGGGGTTGTGTTTCCACCCTGTGCGGGTTTTCGTACGATTTAATGAATAACTCGTTTCTCGGGCTTCCCGGTGTAAGTTTCAAGTTGTTTATATCCTCTTTAGGTGACTTTGCTGAACGTGGGAAGTTGTGTAGTGTCTTTATAGCAGCTCAATGATGACTCACGTTTTTCTTTTTTTCTTTTCTTTTTTTTTTTTTTACCCCGTGCGTTTTAGCCTGAGCGACAGGAAAACACTGATTTCCCCTGCACGCGGCTCTTGGAATAGTTAGGAAAACTTTTTTTTTTTTCTGCCGATTGACAACGTAGTTTTACTACCAAGGACAATCGTATTCGCATTAGGGATTTTTTATTATTATTTTTTTTTAAAATTTATTTATTCCCACCCCCGGGCCGCGGAGCCGCCGGGGGGTGGCGGTGTGGGTCCGCGGTACCGGAGCGGCTCCGCCCTTCTCTCCGCGCTTCCCTATTCCCTCCACCTCCCCGGTTTGCTTTCTGAAGGTGATGGACTCATCATCTGAGCCCACTCTGGGCCCTTGAACTTAGTACAGTGAGGTTATTCTCTTTTTATTTTTCTTTTTTTTTTTCTTCCCCCTATTTCCTTAGGCTTAGGAGGCAAACGTAGGAGTAACTTGTAAGGGTAGTTTTGTTCGTGAAATGGATTATTATTATCATTATTTTTTTTCTCTGTGTACTAGCCAGTGTTTGCGCACAGCGCTTCTGAGTTTGAGATCTGAAACAAATAAGCCTTAACTCTGTTTTACGCCTATGATTTATTTGTTTGGGAAGTGTATCTGCTGGGAAAGGTCAGGTTGGTTTGGGAAAATAACCTTACGTCAGACAAGCACAGTTCATTTGCTTTTAAATTCCTAATCAGTTCTTGGTGATAACTGATTACTGTGAAAACTTGGACAGGTCTTTAAAAATACCTTTTTGTTTAACAAGGACTAGATACTGACTTACCTCGCCATTGTAAAGGTAGAGTTTTTTCCTGCGCTTTTAAATTGGCAAAATTGGGGATTGATACTTGAATTTCCTTTTCAAGCTGTATTTTTCACGGTGCAAGACCTTCTGCTTGTTGATAACGTGAGATGACAGAACCCCCCTGGCTGGTAGAACTGCAGGACAAAGGAGGAATATGCAGTACCCAGGATCACAAGCCTCAGTCATACAAGATGAGGTTAAGAGATTCTCAGAGTTTTAAAAACAGCTTGCATAATAATTAATTACCTTTTTTTTTTTTACCCCTTCATACCCACATACAAAGTAAATTATATGCATTATATTAACTGCAACAGCACAAGGTCTTGGTTGTTTTGCTCATGATCGGTTCCAGTGTTGGTGGGAGTCACCACCAACACCAAAGCCAGGTTCTGCTGCTTCAAAAAGAAAACTAAAAGTGTTCTGGAAAACTGCGGTTTGCATCCTGTTTTCTCCTGTGCAAGCATAGATATCACAAGTTTAAATGTTAGAGCTGAGTTTGTTATTAAACTCCGGGGCTGAATGATGTCATAAATTGAGTACCACAGACTTACACATATTTTCCAGAAAAACATTAAAAAACCCCTTTTTTTAATTACTGTATTTTTAATAATTTGCTGGTTACCCTTTTTCCTGCTGAGGAATGGGTATGTAGAGCACAGACAATTCCGCTTATCATCTCTTTCTTATATCTTGTTGAAGGTCTCACAGGTCTTCCGAGTACCCAAGTAATTAATCCCTCCCTGTTGACGTGGCTGTTTAATTGAGCGGTGATAATGGCTGGCGACTGGCTTACTTATCAGGACTGCTGAGCTAGATGAATTGGAGTGGGGAACCCTGGAGGAAGTTCTGAGGGGGTAGCATTATTTCCACTGTAGCTGAGCAATATGAAATTAGGGAATAACTAATGTAACTTGCTCTGCGTGTGCTGTTTTCTTTCCTTTTGGGTTAGAACTCAGGTTTCGCACGCAGTGTGCTCTGCTGTCCATACCGAAAGAGAAGATGCACCATGTGGGAGTTCAGGACTCAACTCCATCCTGTGCTTGAGAAGAGAAAAAACTTTCTATGAAATGCAACCCTGGAAAGTTCCTGCCTCACATAAGCAGAAGGGAAAGGATCTGGAGGGGACAGGAATAGGAGGGTTGATTTGGCAGACTTGATGACCAGTAGGGGAAAAAGAGCATAGGTGTTCAGTAAACAAGTAGGGACTTGTTATCGGTAAGGTTGGATTAACTGGCCTCAAATCTTTTGGCCATCTAAATAGTGCTTTCGCTTTTCTGAAGTTTGCAGCTATTTATGGTGGTTTAGTAAACAATCTGGCAGTTCCAGGCGAAGAAAGCAGATAGGAAAATTTCCGAGTTCATCTAACTCATTGAAGTGGAAAATGCAATTACCAGTTTGAGTTACTGATAAATCAAAAAGATGGGATTAAGAATGTGTTGACTCATCTGCAAGTGGTACCGAGCTCTAGTGAAAGTTGGTTGCAAAAGGTGGGGAAGTGACCTAGAGAGACGTGTCATCTTTAAAGGCTGGCCTTAACGGTGTATTACGGGGACTTCAGTTACAGTGTCTGTGCTGTAATAATAAAAAGTGATAAATTAGCTTCCAGACACTGTTGAAAACTTTGCGACACGAGGGAGTACACAGAAGATGTGAATAATTTTAGCTTTTATTTTGGATCTTGTTAGAATAAAAGAGTTGCTCACTGAACTGAAAATTGGTGTCTTGGTACCGTGATCTGGTTTATTTCATACTGGTTAGTATGGGCTTCTCTTTCTACAATATAGAACTTTGGGGTTTGTGGTTGGGGTTTTTTGTTTGGTTGGTTTTTTTTCAAAATAATTTTTAAATGTTTTCTTGAGGCTGTAAGAAATAGTGGGGGGGAAAGGGCAGTGAAAAGATTCCAGTCTTCTTAGTGTGCAAGTAAGTTGGATTCAAAATATTGAGAGTTGAGTGATGGTACTATTCTGCTGGCATTTCTTCTCCTAAGATTTTGAAACATTTGGCAGCCTCAGATTTGAGGGTGTTACTGCTGATGGATATTTGCTGGCTTTACGTGGATGTTCATCTGTGTATACATTAATAGTTTTAATATGTATACATTAATAGTTTAACACATCTCATGTCTCTCTTGTACTCAATACTCACTTGAGAGGATTACAAGATTATCTTAATATGTATGGTCTGGTGGCTCAAACTGGGCTGTGTTTGGCTCAAACAAGTAATATGGAAATCTGCTTTGAGCCTCTGCTGAAGAGATACAGGAGAGAGAAATACTAGTTTTCAAGTAGACCTTTGCAAGTCAACTCTTGGCTCTTAACCTGTTGTGTTTTGCTGTTCTTTTTAAGCCCATCAAAATGGAATAGTTACCCTCGTAAAACTTATTTTTTCGAGCAATAAAGCCTACTTTCGGTTCTTCATGTGAATCACACTTGATTAGAAGTAATAAAAACCTACGACTAAAATTCTGGTGGTTTCTTAAGGTAACTTTATGTGAGAAGAGTAATCAGTTGTGTTTGTGACTGAGTCATCTTTGGATTTCCTGCCTTTGTAGGCAATACTTTTAGCTTGTTTCATTCCTCAACTACAGTAGGAAAATAATTAAGAATGGCTGGTTTTATGCCAGAGCAGTAGATTGTTTACCATGCAAAGAAAAAATTTTCACACTGTTTCTGATAGCATGGATAATCTGTTTCTTTTAGGCAAATCCTTGGAGTTATCTTTTATTTTGTGCTTCCTGTAGAGTGAGTTTTTTTTCTTAGCTGTGTTTGTCTCAACACCAAATACCAAAAGATACTAAAATACCACTAATGTTGTTGTTGCATTTTTGTATTTCCTTGGTTAGGCAAGTATTTATTTTGATTTCTCGTTAGTTCAAGAAAAGGCCAGCAGGAGGAGCTTTCAGTTTTCAGAAAGGAAAGGAAGCTCTGAAGTGTAATTTTGCAATTAGTGAGGACAAGTGGTTAGGGTGTATGTATGAAGTCCCAGCAAAGAGATAGCAGCAGTTATAATTTCGTTGACTGCATGTGAGGTGGAAGGTTGAATTTAAAAGTGTTAGAACAAGAAATGGAGATACTGAGGTATGGGAAAAAAAAAGAAGACAGTTCAGAAATAAAAGAAGAAAGGGAAGTCCTACACTTCAGTAAGAATAATTGAAGGCACAAATGCAGGGTGTAGGGCATGTGATTGAGTATCAGTCCTTAGGAAGAAAATGTGTGGGATATTTTGAATCTGAAGTTGAATAAAAGGCAACACATGCTACAGGAAAGGCAAATGCTGTAGTGAGGCATAAAACTGTAACTTGCAAGGCGGAAAAATAGAATAAAAGAAGATCCACCTCAACCACTGTTGTTCAGTTACTGTACAGGTTCTGGTGTTTTCTTAGTGTTTATTGGCAAAAAGTGGTAATTTAAGTATCTTTGTTGGGGGAGACATGTTTGACTTTGAGATGGTTGTTGAATTTCATTATTCTTGTCTTCAAGTTGCTTGTTTCATCTTGGCCGTTGTGGGAGCTACTTCCCTTATTTCTAAGGGAAGAGAATGTGATTTGACCTGTCCATATATGAATCCAGTTTTAGTTTTCAAGCTCAATGGTTCAGTTCTTTTTCTTTAGTAATAATTACTGGTTTTTTTCGTGTGTTATTTATGTTCTGGTTATAGAATGTTAAATAAACTATTGAATATTAGCCAAATAATCAGCAGAGCTCCGGAAGACAAGAGAAACTTGCAAGAAGTTTTAATTACGTTAAATTTAATTAAAACTGATTTTGTCTGGCCTTTAATTAGGAATGTGGAATGGGTAGTCTCAAACTCTCAGGCATCTCCTCCCGAGGTGGAATTGAAGGTTCTCAGTTTGTTTTGCAGCTTCAGTTTGTGTATTCCAGCCTAACTGTAGCCCCTGTTGGAATAGCGGCTCCGCTGTGGCCAGGCGTTCTCACCCTCCTTGAGGAGGCATTGAACTTTCTGTGATGCTGAATTCCTTTTCCAGCGTTTCAGCCAGCTCACTGGAGTGATGCTACAGGAGATTTTAAGTGCATCAGATCAAATGCAAGCCGAGAGGGAGAAGGTGGCTATATCCCTTTCAGCCTGCGGTTTGGTTGATTGGGGTGTGAAGAGAGACCCCTTTCCCAACTCTCTGCAGGGTGCGGGAGGAGAGGTGCATCCTCCAGAGCAGAATTCACAGCAGTCACCACGTGCGAGCTGTACGTAGGTCAGTGTCTGTTTTTTAGCAGCGTTTTGCTGATTTTAGCAGTTTCTTTCCCTGGCTGCCGAATGGTGACAGTACGTCTTGCCTTCGTGGCTCTGCTGCAAGTGCCCGTGAGGCTCCTCAGCAAGAAGAGATTTGGTTGAGAAGATGCTTTCCCTTCTTCATTTGTTGGCTTCCTAAAGAAGGGTACTATTCAGCTGCAGGAATCCTTGTCTCCTCACAGCAGAGGAGCTGCTGCAGGGGTAGGAGTAAGTAGTAGAGAATGGGAATCACTGTATACTTAATACCATTTAAATAAGAGGAAATGAGAAAGACAATGAGAGACCTTGGGCACGAAAAGAATGATATTCTTTGGGATGTATTAAGTCCTAAAATAAAGTGTTTCTTTGTTTTGCTCCATCAACATGCTTAGAAAGGCTTTCAAGGGCAATTTTCTTTGGGGGAAAAACAGCCCTCCTTTTTTGTCCTTTTCTTCCCCCCCCCAATTATACATTCTAAAACGAAATACCATACATCTCATTGTCTTCCCACTGAGCCTTGCCTTTAAAGGGACTCTGTCCTCAAACTTCTTCCACAGCAGCACATAAAGTTTAAGCCAGACAGTCTCAAAAAGAGAATAGCTTAAAATGTCAGGTGTTGTTATATCATATAATCTTGTACTCGCTGTCCTTAGAACTGTGTCTGTGAAAAATTTGTGATGATGGTCAAGGGAGGAAGGTTTCATGTGCCTGTGAAGCAAACTGAAGAACATTCCTGTAATGGATCAAGCTGGAGGCAGTACACAACACTAAAATTTTAGAGGACTGTATTGTCCACAGAATACAGAACAGCTTGGAGATCACACTTGAACTCAAGTCGGTTTGAAGATCATGAGAGATTCTGAAGTAATAAAAAGTTGTAAACACTTTCCCAGTAAGCATTTTGAGTGCTACACTAGTGTCTTCTTCAAAACTGGATAAATGTTTCCTAATTAATGCTGGGTGGGGGAGTAATGTTATCGTTCCCATCATGGGGAAAGGGCAATAAAGCAGGCATGGATTTTCTTTTTTTTTTATATAATCTTTAAAATTTTTATGATAGTGCTGTGCTTGCTTGTTTTGGCTGCTCTACAAGGGAGGTCAAACTAACATGGACCTCCCAGATCTATGCCTGTCGAAGGGCCTCTGAAGAAAACCCAGCGTTTTCAGGGCTGAGCTACGCTCATTGGTCTCTGGATGAATATGGGTGATTGGAATATTCAGCAATCCTCTGGTAGCACGGTTACTTGTGCTGCAACACTGCAGGGATTTGTGGTCAGCTGTCACAGAAGGATCATGAAAGAAAGATGACTGTAAGAAGTTGGGTAGTTTCTACCCCTTTTTTGAGTGGGTGAGGGTTGCAGCTGAGCTATGCTTTTAACAGTAGCGAAGATTTGACGCTTTCGGAAGAATCTTAGTCCAAATTATGGCTGCAAACCATTGCTTTGAAGTTAGTAAACTTGCATTTTTAGATAGAGGAGGCTCTGTCTTTGTGGAAGAGCTCAAGACTCAAGTTGTTGAGCTTGAAGACTATGTTAGATTATCAGCAACCTCCCTCTGTCCTTGCAATGTGATGTGATATACCTTAAAAAAAAAAAAGAGACAAAAAATCCCCAACAGATTGTATACATCTTTGAAAGTGCGTCATGTACCCTTGAAGATGAAAGAAGCAAGAGAGTGGAAATAATGCTTTCTTGTCAGCTAAAATATCTAAAGTATAGATGAGGCACGTGGTAGCCTCAGCAGCTGTGACAGCAATTTTGGCTGCTGTCAGCAGAGGCAGCTGGTCACTGATGCTGAGTGGGAGGATTGCAGCAGTGCCCTTCCTTGTACAAGGGAGAATGGAGTCTGAAGATGACCTGGCTGGGACTGAAGAACCACCTGGGTTAAAGAAATGACCCAGGAAAACAGAGATTTCCTTCTGCCCATGGAGCCAGGGGCAGTTCTTGGTATCCGTGTAAGCTTTTGTGTTAAGGGAGGTAAAGGAATATGAGTAGACTTCAGAGAAGTGGGTCATGTGGAGAGAACTGGAGTGGAAAACAGTAAGGGGAGCAAAACATGATCGAGTGTCCTGTGAAATAGGAGAGAAGAATTGTTTTCAGGGAGATGAATAAAAAGAACTAGGAATTAAAACCTCAAAAGGTGGGGTAGAAGAGACTGCACGTACATACGTGCTTTTCTTTTGTGTTTAGCTACTTGCAAGGTGCTTGAGATGCTTTGAGAAAGGACACCTTTGGCTCTGGCTGACAAGGCTTCAGATGAAGTCTCGTGGCTGTGCGTTGCAAGATGCACTGCATTGCAGTGCTGGAACAAGGCTTGTTCTTGCAGGGTGTAGGTGTTTGGCATGCTGTCCTGTGTTTGTCAGTCCATTGTTAGTGATACCACAGCTGTCTCCACGGTGAAAGGAAGTCCAATTCCTCAACTTCATTCTTCTGGAGTTCCAGATAGTGACCTCCATAATTGCCCCATTAGATTCTCATGACTAGTTTTGCAGATTAAGATCTATAGAATCCATTTTTCCCATACACAGTTCAGAGATCCTATGACCGAATCCAAGGGCGTTCGTACTAAGGTCATCTGGCAACTTGCATAACTAGAGATGGTTTCCTGGCAGTGTCCTACCCCTAAATGCTCCCCCCCCAGGGATGGGAAAGTACAGAATCACAGTAAGAATAATAATAAGCGTGCATGGTTAACCAGGTGTGGTTCAAAGGGGGTGTATTTCTTTTCCTGGCAAAAGCATAGTTGCCTGGAAGTTGCCCACAGGAGAGCAGGGGCAGTGCTAGAAAGAGTGCAGAGGAGGAAAGCTGGAAAAGGACCAAGCTGCAGAGCAACAAATAGGCTTAGCTCCTTATCACTGGCTCAATCCATAATTGCATTTTTCTTGGAGCATCTTGATTTCACTAAAGTGTCTGGTCCTTTCCAGAACAGATGAAATATTTTGCAGTTGCGTTGGCAAGGTTGTTAGGATCTGAGATGTCAAGGATGGTCCTGAACAACAACTGATGAATCCAGTTCAAATAAGCCTAAATTTCTTTTCCACTGTGGACCTCAAAAGCAGTATTTAAATGCATCCAACAATAGTGAGCTGATGAATCAATCTCAACATACAAAGGCTCTTTCTAGGCAGCAGGCAAAAGGCTTAATGAATACAGAGTAAGAAACAAATCCAATGATTTTAATGCCAGAATAAATACATTGAAGCTGGTGGGGGAAGAGCCATGATGCTGGTGAGAGGTTTTTCTGTTGATAGTAGAGAGCCCATGTTGGTACATGGTCCCCGCAGTGTCTGAGAGCTTGGAACCTTTTTCTTGCAGATCCGTTCTGCCTTGACTTCTGTGAGTGGGTGGTTTTGGTGTTGTTTCTGGTTTGTTTGTTTATTTTTTTTTTTTTTAACTTGAATGCTATTCATGTGACCCCGTATCAATTGTTAAGGGCTCCTTCCAAAGGGCTGCTTGAATGCTGCATGGATGGTACCTACCAAAAGATGCTTAAACTCAGAACATTGTGTATCAAAGCACAGAAATGTTAAGACCAATTTACAAAAGCAGTAAGAGGTAGTTTATTTGCTATGCTCTGTCCTGGTATGCTTCAGCTGACTTCTTTTGGAATGTGGCATAAGAGCCAATTCTGTAAGTAGAACAGTTTCCCCTTACTTCCAGCCTGAGGTTGCATTGTACTTTCTCACACTGCAGACACCGTGACACTTCATATATGTTTTTGCAGACCACAGAGGACTTTGTATGAGCTAAAGAATAACCATTATGTTCTAGGTAAAGGATTGCGCCTTTAAGACCATAGTTGCCTGTTCCCTTACCTCTTATCTGTAAATGTTCTTGTTCAGTAGCTGCCAAGGAGGTGAGGATTTCACAGCATCGTTTGCTACTCTTGCATTTCTTAAAGCCAGGGCTAGTCTTATACCTTACTCTGACTTGGGTGACTTTTGAAAGCCTAATTTCATCTCATGCAGTCTAAACTATGTGTTTTCATACAGTAAGGGCATCACAAGACAAAATGCTCCTCAGGATATATAAATTTATAGTATTTACTTAAGTGGCTTAGTGCACTAATTGTTGAAGTAGAACCCCTACTGCATTCATTAAGCAAACCTTTGATAAGACAGTTACAAAGAGCCAACACTATATTGATGACTGCTTGAATGGTTAATCAAGGTAAATGTGACTTGCATCATAAGAGGTGATTAAACTTCAGCCATTCACATGGAGAGATACAAAAATACAGAATATTGCAGGCATTTTCTCAGTGGGTGCTCTTGATCAAAATAAAATACTCTTACACAAATGAAATGCAAGCGTTCAGGTTCTTTGTTGGCAGTAACAGTCATGGTAGAATGAATAGCTGTTTCTCCTTTAGTTATCGAGCCTCTGACCCTTAGGCATATGGAGGTTCAAATATTCCGTATGGCCACTGTTTTTATCCAGGTGAGACTTCAAAACAAAACAAACCCTGACCCCTACCCCCAAACAAAAAAAAAAAGGCAAAAAATTCCCACAAAAAACCCCCTCCAAACCTTAGAGGTTAAGCACTGGAGGAATTAAGCAATACTCTCTGTCTTACTCAGAACTGTTCTTTGGATTTAGTAAAGAGTAGATCTGTAGTAAAACCCAGCCATGCATGCTTTGCTTCTTAAAATCTGAGCTGCTGCTGTTCAGAATGGTACAAGTCTTCAAGAGGGATTTTTAGAAAGGTTATTAAATGTGTGGAATAGAGGGAGACTGTTCATGAATATCTTTGCAGAAGGAGAAGCTGTGGTTTTTGTGTTGACAGACCCCAAAATACTTGCAGAGGAAAGTTATCTTAAGTTGTCCCGGGAAGACAAGTCTGAGGTGGGGCTTGTAATCAGGAGACAGAAGCATAGGAAAACAATGTATATCCAGAATGAATTTCTTTCGGGCATCACTTCTTTGATGGAGATCTCATCTCGGGTCTCACATAGAATCATAGAACTGTCCAGGTTGGAAGGGACCTTTCAAATCATCTAGTCCAACCATCAACCTAACTCTGATAAAAGCCATCACTAAACCATGTCTCTAAGCACTATGGCAACCTGTCTTTTAAATACCTCCAGGGATGGGGCCTCAACCACTGCCCTGGGCAGCCCATTTCAAGGCTTAAGAACCCTTTCCATGGAAAAATTTTTCCTAGTATCCCATCTGAACCTCCCCTGGTGCAACTTGAGGCCATAGCTTGACAATCTGGAGAAAGAACATTAGAAGAGAGAGCTGCTGGGAAGCTGACATACTTTTTTGGGGGGGGTCTAAGTTATCAATTACAGTGTTCTGTTTTCTCATCCAAGGCTGTAGATGCAGTCACTTGTTGGCAATATAGTAATTTAAGCCTGTGATGCCTTCCACTGACATTTGCTAGTTCTTGTATGTAATAAAGTTGTGGAAGTTTCCGAGAAAGTTGTACTAATGTGGAGCTAAGTTTTGTACCTCCTGTTTAAAAGCTGATTTACTATACTAATGTCAAACTTCTTAAAATCTGCTTAATTATGCAGTTGCTTCAGATCCTAGATTGTACGGGGACCTTATTTATCTAGTTTTCTGTGGAAACAAGGCTCATGGGATCCTGTATGGGTGGGCCAGATATATTCAAATTTATCTCAGATTTTTTTTTTGTCCTGTTGTCTGCTGTGGACAATTGTGACAGATAAGGATCTTAAGGAAACAGTTGTCCAAGAAAATGTGGTTCCAAGTTTTATGAAAATAAATAGCTAATAGAGGGGAGTAATTCTGCGCATATCTTTGTGGGGAAAGATTTGCAGTGCGTGTCTCAGTAGGAAAAAAAAAAAAAGAGGAGGAAAAAACTGTTCTGAATGCCCAGGGGTTCAGGCGGTCCCTCCTTTGCCATTTGCACCTTCACGGGCAGCAAATGGATTAACTGCAAGATGGGAAGATGCAGGTTCTGGTGTTCGTAATGAACTATTATAGGAAATTAAGAATGAAGTCTTGGAAGAGTATGCAGGATAGGGGCGGAAAAAAAAAGTGTCCTGATTTGTTAAAATAATTCAGTTTAACTGATCATTTCTGATCGTGTTTTTGTTTCTGTATTAGTGGATATTGTCTTCTCTTCTAGTTTCTGTTCATAGATGGGAATTTTCTCACAATCCCAGTGGTGTTTTGAACTTGCTTTTATTTTCTGATATTTTTTTTCCCTGTTTGTTTGTTTTAACAAGAGTAAATGAAGAGAAATAAAACTCCCCTGACTTCACGAGCAGCTGGACAAATGGTGTGGTCTGAGCTGCTAAGGAAGACAGTATTAGCTTCGCTCGGTTGTTTTCTCTGGGGAGTTTGGAAAACGATGTAATGACCTTAGTGGATGAGCCAAGTAGCCAGATTGAAGTAAGCTCTTAGCATCTGGGAAACTGCTTAAACCTTGGTTTGTTTTGTGCTGGTTTCCACACACCCCACCCCCCCCCCCCAGTCTGTATTAGTACTTGTGTTTCGGGGCTTAGGTTTGCATTTTAAGTTGTTTGCTTTTTCTGAGCCTGGTAACTGCACCCCACTCCCTTTTTTTTTTGTTGTTGTTAAGTCATTCTGTTTTAATTTCAGCAGTTTAGAAAACTGGTAGAGGAGGAGGTAAGGCCTCCAGCCTTACTGTTATGTGTTTCAAAGGAATTTTGATTTTCAGTTAACACTGACTTAGGTCTCTAGAGGCATCTTTTAAAGAAAATGAGGGACAAAACTGCAGTTCTAATACATGATCCCGAGAGGGGGGGACAAAAAAGAGCTTCTTCCAACTCCTTAGTCCTCATAGTTATTTGAATTTTAATCATTTGTAGTTGAAAATACTAAAACATTGAATGTCTGATATTTATTTTCTAAGACGAGTACTGAAAAATCTGAACTGCTCTGTATGCAAATATACTTGATCCATTCCAAACATATTCTGATAACTTTGTCTTAATGAAAGCTTTCAAGCGATTATTAACTCTCTAATTGGGACTTTAATTTATCTTTAGGTTAAAATATATTTTTTAGCATGCTTGCCTATACATACGTGTTTAATTTCTTTAAAATATATCCTAGAGATTTCTTTAGTGATCTGTTTTATGTATCTAATGCTTTTGTTTCCACAGGTAGCGCTGCTGGGATTAGATGTTTTAGGTGCCTTTGTCAACAGACTATCGGGACGCTTTAAATCCTATATAGGAACTGGTAAGTGAAACACAACTTTTTTTTTTTCTTAAGACCAAAAAACCAAAAGACACTCTTTTGTGTGTGTGTATGTGTGTTGTCCGTGCCCCCCCCTCCCCTCCCAGCAGCTGAAGTGGAACATGTTGGAAGCTTTCTGAGCTATTAGAATATACTGGTAGGCGTCTTACTGCTGTTGTTGGAATTTACATACTTTTATATTAACTTGTAAATATTCATTTCTAGGTGGCAGTTGGGATTTTTTTAAAGGTTCCAGGAATATATTTGTAGTGGTTAGTTTCATGCAGTATAGTTACCACTCCTATGCGATGTTCTTGCTTACCAGTCTCCAAGACAGTCATCTAGGAATTGCCTTGGAACATAATGGGGTTGGAACTAGATGATCTTTAAGGTCCCTTCCAACCTAAACCATTCTATGATGCTATAAGTGTTACCTTTAACTTGTATTAAAGACTCAAGGTTTTATTTGCGGCTGGCTTTGATTAGAGCCTTATGTCTGTTGAAGCCTGTGGTCTCAGAAGACTTTGTGGTCCACCTCCTGTTAGAAAACTGGACTGTAGCTTTTAGTAGTCCCAACTATTTATGGGAAGAAATAAAGTACTAACTGTTATTCCTCTGTGAAATGTTTACCCGAATGAATTCAAAACAAATGGATCAGTGTGTCCCTGAGTGTGAAACAGTTGTTCTGGGAAGTACAAGCAAACTACGCCGCTCAACTCATTTTGCTGCTGTCCTTGAAGAGATAGTGATACCAGGGCATTAATGCTGGTGTTACATCGCTGGCTATTTTTAACAGAAGTTTCTAGCTTAATGTCCTATTCCAAAATTCGTGTGAATTAACTTGCATCATCTTCCCACGTACTCAGCTATCTCAAATTGTCTGTCAAAATGTTGAGCTTCCTCTTCTGTACATGTCTACTTTTGTATTTAAGAGTTAAGAAATGAGCAAAATTTAAGCCTTTAGGAATACAGACTATAGTTTATGACAAGTTACTAACTAAAATCACTGGAAGCATATTTCAGGAAGCTGTAGAATGACTGCACTAGAGTGTTTCTTCAATGGTGCCCAGTGACAGGACAAGAGGGAACGGGCATAAACTTGAACATAAGAAGTTCCACCTAAACATGA
>JAOXJM010000012.1:47871110-47881890 GCA_026413425.1 Tringa solitaria | reverse complement strand
TTCTCTGGAGACATTCCAAACCCGCCTGGACACGTTCCTGTGCAACCTGCTCTGGATGGACCTGCTTTGGCAGGGGATTGGACTAGACGATCTCCAGAGGTCCCTTCCAACCCCATGTGATTCTGTGATTATGTAATACAAGATTCATGGGGTCCAAGGGAGAGTGTGTATAAGTAAGAGAAGGTATGGGTCTTCTGGTAACTCCCTTTTGGCAGGAGAAGCCTCCCTTCAGCTGTCTGCTGTAGAACAGTTAGTGTCGTTAAAAGTTTGGATGAAAAGCAGCAATCATCCTCACTGCAGGGACTAAACCAGACAAGTCTTTCCTGTGCCTCCAACACTGAAATACAGAGTTTTATGCTCCCTTTGCTGCAGAGAAATGTCCCTTTGGAAGAGTTGGGTGTAACAATTTTTGGGGGATAAGTTCTGTAAGTTTCTTTCTAGTCAACTCATCTTGTCTCTTCTAATGTGTTGTTGAATAATATTTCATTTGTCCTGTTGTCAGTTCCCTTTTCTTATTTCAAATATATTTGGCTTTTTGTTTGTTTATTTTGTTGTAGGGGTTTTTTTTATGACCGGGAAGTAGATGTAGCAATTTATGGGCAGGAAAACATAAAAATAAGAATATAAGTGGTGTAAGTGCATGAATGGGACAAAGGGAGTCTGACCCCAACTGTTGCTGGCAAGTTGTGAGAGTTGAAATTTGTAAGTGGCCATTTGAATTTCTTTGGTTAGAAGAATTCAGCTCTTAAAGTAAGGTTAGTTTAGGGAAAGACCAAATTTCTTTTCAGTCTACTTTGTTTCAGTACTCTACAGTTACCTTTCCACCTGTATTTTTGTACACCCAGCAAGGAAATTTCCTTTTTTCCATGTTTGTCTGGGAGGGAGCGTTAATCGGAAGGATGTTTTCTTCCATGAAATCCCATTCTTTGTTGTTCAGCTGCGCAGCTTTGGCAAGCCCTACCCTGCTTGTTTAAGGTTTGTTTTCTCTAAAGGTAGTGAAGTATAAATACGCAAACAAGAAACCGCAGATGGGACAAAATGATCAAGCGAGGCTCTAATTGGGGAATTTTACGTCTGCTATCAAGTGTGCTGCCTCATTAATAAAGAGGATGCAGCGTTCCCTGCTTTGTTGATCAGGAGCTGTTTGGAGGGTGTTTTGTATTTTTTTTTTTTTGAGAAAGCCGAATAATGATGGCAATAATCGGGATTAATAGGTTTTAGCAGATTTGTATGGAATGGTTATATGTAGCAATTGCCCAGTTTTGCCGGGGGGAGTAGGGGGAGCGATAGGAAGGCTGGAAAATGTGGAATTGCCAGTGTGCATCCATCACTAGGCAACGCTTCCCAGTGGATGCTGGAGGGGGGGAGGCTGCGGTCGGAGCTGCTGCATCTGCTGCCGGGCACCCCCTTGCCCCCCCCCCCCGGCCCCGGAATCCCAAGGCTCCTAAGCTTGACGTTCCCGCTTTTTCCACCGTCACGCACAGCTAGAGGACGGGCAAGGAGATGGGAAGGTAAAAACAGAATCTGAAGAGGGGAGGAAAAAAAAAAGTAAACCGAGGGAGGGAAAGGTCTTAAAGGCAGGCGACGAGGAAAAAGAGTGCGCAAGAAGGTAAGTGGGGGTTTATCCAGCCGGGAATCCTGCTACGGGAAGCGGCACCGGCACAAAATGAAAGCAGAGCAAAAATGGAAGCAAAGGAATCACGATGAACGGGGAAGAAATAACTGAAAAGCGAAGAAATAACCTGAAAGCAAAAGCAGGAGAGCAGTGGACAGCAGAGCTGTGGGGAAGGACGAGGCAAAATGGATGAGAGGGGATTTTTTGGCAGGGAAGAGGAATGTGAAGCAAGAAGAACATAGCGAGTTCTGCTTGAGTCGGTAGCCTGTCATGTTAGTGTTTGTTTTGTGTGTGTTGGCTGTAACAATTCTGTGTGTTTTTAAGAGCTATTTCTCAAACGGTAAAAATACTCAGATCTCTGAAGGATGTTTTTTAGAAATCGTTTTTGGCAGAGGAATAATCTGGGTCGTGTTCCGTACTGTGCATTTTATAACTTAATTTTATCTGAGAAGTGCCTTTACTTTACCAGTGGACCTGTCTTCTGTTGGTTTGGGTTTGTTTTTGGTTTTTTTGCAACTGTTATGAGTGTAATTATAAAATATGGCTAGAATTACACTGTATTGTGCTCCTTGTAATCGAAGACAATTATTTCTGTTTTTATAGTACATTTGGGAACGCCTTGCTGTTGGTTTTAAACACAAGAATTTCCGATCCCGAGAAGGAGTGTGTTTGTGTCTTATTGCTACCTTAAACATGTAAGCTTTTTGTTTCTATGGAGATGTAATGGTTCTGTCCTTCTTCTGAATGTTATTTTTCTCTGGAACTAATACTTTGGGAAGTCTGATTCAATTAAATTAATAAAGGGGAAAAAATCAAACAACTCGTGGGCTTTCTGGAAGGAAGACTAAAGGTGTAGTACTTTTGTCTTATTTAAAAGTAGACAAAGGACTAGCATGAGAGAGAGATGGAGTTTGATTTATGTAAGTTTGTATTTTATCAATGCTAAGCTAGGAGTTCACTTCTGTGCAAAGTATTTTCTATTTTTTCTGTAAAAAAAAATACGTTTAACTTTTCTTTTCTTTTTTAGTTATGGTGCACAACCATTAATCCTTAGCAAGTTGGTACCACATCTGTGTACAGCATTCAGTGACTCAAATAGTCAGGTAAGGATTTTATTATGAACTAGTACTTCAACAACTATACTGTGACAGAAGAATGAAAGCAAAATAAATGTAGGCATTTAAGAAAAGCTGGTGGTCTTGGTTGTATACAACAGATCATTGTTTTCTACCATGAGAAACAGTAAATCCATTTTCTTTTGAATCAGTCCATCCATTGGAAGATGAAAGTAGAGTTGTAAAGGCAGTGGTGTTGCGATACACCGGCCCCTTCAGTGTTGTCTTCAGAGGCTGAAACTAGTCATTACTGAAAATAATTATTTCTTGTAGAGCATTTTGAAAGAAAATTAAAAAAAAAAAAAATGGACAGGAAGAATTGCCTCCAGAAGGACCCCCTACGTGAGACCTGTAATAGTCTGCCAGATTTGCTGAAGATAACGTTATTGTGTGCAGGACAGGTAATAATTTCCTAAATGGAGCCCAGATGGCATTTGAGCACATGCAAGGACTGGATTTAAAATCAGTTAATCAAGTGAAAACAACTGCAGTGAAAATCAAGATGCGTTTCATAATGGTGACACCTGAACTTCAGAAAACCCTTGAATGGAACTGGATAAAATCTGGCTCAATGTATCTGAAGTTGTGTCTGAGAAAAAAGACTAAGAATACAGGAAGACGGTAACATTGGTAGGAGATGGACAACTAAATAAGATAGGCCTTTATGATTATTTTTTGGGTGCAGCAACGTCCTTGTCTCCTCTGTATAGCATAACATTCTTCTATTATATAGAAAATTTGTTAAGAATTTGTCTTGTTTGTTGATCATTAGTGAAGACATAGTTCATATCTTGATAAAGCAATTGCGAGTTTAGTTCAGGCTGTTACAAAGAACAATACTAAAGTTATTCCAGTAATTGTTTGTAGAGAATAATGGTGTTTACTAACAAGCATTTTTGGCAGTTTTTATTGGGATGACTATGGTTTAAATTTTTTAAAGAGGTACTCCATGGCCTTGCTTTAACTGTTCTTTCCCCTTCCCTGTCTTGTCTTACTCCCTTTCTCTTGCTTATGTGATGCCATATAATTCCTGTTGAAGGAAATAAAGTGCTGATGGCTTTGGCCTGCTCTTGTGGGCAGTCGGGTTCCCTTTCCAGAAGGGCCTTGCTGTGCGTGAAAACAAATAAATGCAAGACAAAGTGTCAAGACTGAGTGGAGGGACTAACTTTTGGAAGTATTGTCTACTTTGCTAGAGCTGTAAATAAAGCACTTCTTTTCCCCACAGATATTATTCTCATGTCAATCCCAGAAATTCCCTCTAGAGCTGTTATTTCTAGGATTTTTCATTTGCCATCTGGAGATGCTCTAACTTGGAACAAATACCATCTTGAAATAACAGTTGTATTTCCTTTCCCTTCCATCCTCGCTGTTTCAACTGTTTGGTGAAATGAGTTGGCATGCAGATGGATGGAAGCTGGAAGATCAGTGGGTTGTCAGCAAATGTTTTGGTTTCTGTAATCCTGAGATGAACAATTTAAACTCTGTGTTCACAGGTGAGGGATGCTGCCATACTAGCCATTGTAGAGGTTTATAGACATGTAGGAGAGAAAGTACGAATAGATCTTACGAAGAGAGGAATTCCTCCTGGGAGGTGAGTTAACTGTTTTGATTTTGTAACCCTGAGCCATTCTGTTACTGTTGTCAGAACTTTAAACTCACTAAAAACTTCGGTTTAAAATTATCACAATTTTTATTTTGTCTTCTAGTTAGTTTTGCTTCCATAGTGATGTTACTAGTGTTCCTGACTTTTTCTACGTTGTTGTCTTTTGTGCTTGGGAGAGGCATGCAGGTATATGATGAAAAGCAGCCTTCCATTCACTAGTTAAAATCCCGTGACTTTTAAGAGAAGCTGAGAGCTGAACAGTAGTAAAAAAATGTTTCAGAATTAAGGAAATAGGTGCTAAGTGCAGTGGGGAAATAATTCGAAAGGACTGGAATATATACATCTTGCTCCTTATTCTAGAGTTGTGGTTTAGCCTCAGTGGAGAAGAGTCTCAACTGAAGCACTTAAATCAATACTTTTCATGTATTGTGCATGTGTGAGAGAGAGCAAGTGTGTGCGTACACGTGTGAGTATGCAGTGAAGGTATGGCAAACCAACAAGCTACTGCTTTCTTGAAGATAGTTATAATGGAAAAATTGTCCTCCCTTGCTTCTTGCTAATTACATCAGACCAATCCTTTCCACCCTGGATGTTTGCTTATGGGCTACAGTGAGACGAGAGAGAGGTGCTTTTCAAAATAACTGTTTCCCAGTTCCAAAGCTGCAATTCTGGGGTTCAGTGAGAAAGGAATATTCAATAGTTTGCTGTCTAGCTGTTACATGTGCCATCACAGGACACTGGGTGTTTATTTCCTTCTTGGAAAAGGTGCAAGGAAGTTTTGAAAATCTGTTTTTCATCCATCCTTTGTCTTTCTGAAAAGCAATTCTGATCTTTAAAGGCCGTTCTGTGTTGTGTGTAGATTAGTTCATATGAAATAAAAGTAGCTGTTGTTCTGTTGCTACTTTGGTAGCAATTTGCTTAATTAAGAAAGCTAGATAGAGCTTGAAATTGTACTTATTGGGAAAGACTGTTTATACAATAAGAACTTTCCAGTTCCTTATTAAAACAGTTTGAGGTATTAACCCCTTGTCAATTAACATACCGCTTTACTCAGACTCTTCCTCTTACCTGATTTTGACAAAACTGAATGTATCTACTACAAGGTGTCAGAGAGAATATCAGGATGGATACTGTGCCTCATCAGACCTCTCCAAAAAAACTATTAGCCCTAGTTTTTAATGGTGATTTACAGGGTATCAAAATCTCATAGGAGAATAGGAGAATGCTGTTGAATTTGTTTCAAATTCCAGGCAGAGTTCAGCCTGTTCAGACAAGAGCTTCCCCTGCCTATGGGAATGGGAAGTTGTATACATTCTCTTCTGTTTAATGGCTGTCACAATTTTAGACTGTCAAGAGATGATATGGTTACCACAGAAGTTTAAGGCATGTTATTATTACAGTTCCAACAGTTGAGTTTCATAGCAGGTAATTGGATCATACCGGAGAATATCCTTCTTGCGTTAAGATAGGGTCTTGGACATCTTTTGGGACAGAGAATAAGAGCAGAAGAGTGCAGATAACAACAGCCTTTGTTTGTGCTGAGAATGCTGGGTCTGACTGTATCAGCACTCATCCTGTTCACATTGCCATGTGATACAAACTGAGTAAATCTTGAGATCCAAATAGGATTAAACACCATAGGAGCTTTGTATCCTCAGGATACAACAGCTTCGAATTTAGTTGCAGTGGGTGCCAAATTGTTATTTCTACTGTCTGAATCAGTGAAATATGAAATGCTCCCCAATTTGAAAGCAGGCACAGTTGGACCCTTTGTGTGTACGTGAAGAAGCAAAGCTCTACTTGGTGTGTGTTAAACGGGTTGTTGCCACTGAATCTCAACTGGTTTGCACCTGACAGCCATGGCGAGCGTGAAATAACGTGTGAGCTGAGTCTCCGTGCCGTGTCCTCCGCTGTAGTTTTTCATGTTGGGATAAGGAAGGAGTGAAGATGTGATTTGAGCATAAGGCTACTAGTCTCTGTCCCATCCATCGCTGGCAGAAAGCAGAGATCCTGTGGTCTCTTCTTACTCCTTCACATGAGCAAGAAGGCGGTTGACAAAGCTCAGGAAAGATTAGCTCTACGGTAGCTCAGACTGTTGTTCCTTCAGAGGCAGGCCTAATTTAAGATGTTTCTTCCCCAGTGCCTGTCAGAAGTTTTCCCTTCGCTTAGACGCATTAAAATTTTCATGTGGTTATGCAGGAGCTATGATCCGTGGGGAAAAAAACCCCTTTGATGTAGAGTATCATCTTATCATTGTTTTGAGGGGAGTCTGTGTTCATATCTGTGTGTCTGGGTAGGTTTTAAGGATTTTAAGCATTACAGATAATCTGTGGTTCAGACACGGCTCTTTTCAGCTGTTGAGTTCAGCCTTAAAGAACCTCATTGCAGCTCCTTCACTGTCTGAGAGTGCATTAGAAATTGTGTGTAAACAGAAATATTAGCAGAAAACCCCATTACTTCGGTTTTTGGTGCACATGTGATTTAATAGAATGTAGGCTTGTTTAGTTTACATAAGAAATTACACATTAGAGATCTGTGTGTTGCTGCTTGAATGCACTCTGCCCTGAAGCACTGCAAATAAGAGCTCGTGGTGGCTGAAAGGAAGGCAGGAAAATTAATCAAGCATTGTTTTGTGAAATTTTTTCAACTTCCTTAAATATGCAAATGGTATATGCATGTTGTGTCTGTATAAAGACAAATGTAGTTTGTAATTTAATAATGGTAGGTTTGCCTTTATGGAAAATACTGGATTTTCTAGAGAAGATTATCAGACCTGTTGGTGTCTTAAGTAGCCAGTAAAAGAAGATGGGATTTTACTTTGGTAGTTCAACTCTTCTTGCTACTATCGTATTTTTCTTCAATGCATTTTTACTCTTTACAGAGAGTAATTTGTTAGTTCTGTTTATAAATAAAATCATTGAGTTCCTTTTTCTATTTGTTATTTTTCAACTTAAAAATCTCAGAATAATATTGGGCTTTTTGCCTGAAGCACATTCACTTTTCAGAAACATCGGTATCAAGTCAATGGTTGGAAATTTGGTTGTTGTTTTCCCTTATATTGAAGTTGCTGCCAAAGAGGTTTGACAGTCTGGTATTGGGCCTGTAAGTTAGAATATCTACTCTCAGTATTCACAAATGTATTATTTCTTGTTCTGGGAGCCAAGAATAGTGAACAGGTTTTGTTCTATTGGGGCCAAATTGGATTTGTTACAATACAGAATCTGTGTGACTGGTCTTCCCTGAATGGAAATAGTATATGCAGATCTGGATAGCAGTTGCTTAGTCTGAGTGCTAAAAGCTTTTTAAGGCCTTTCAGGAAGTCATCTGACAACTTTTCCCATGTTACTTAGGAAACATAAATGTATAAAATCAGTTATTTGTTTAGTTCTTATGTCTAGAGCCACAACTTCATATCCTGAAATGTTTTTGCAGTATGCATTTCTGAATACCGGATTTTATGTGGTATGTGCATTCTGCATATCTGTCTAGTTTGTGTTGTAGATGAGGTCAGTCTGCGTGTCCAGATGTGGACACATGTCTGTGCAAGATCCATTTTCTTTTTTTTCTGGAAGGGGGAAGTAATGGAAAATAAGTGCAAGGTTTCATATGGGCCATTTCCTGCTTTAGACTCACATTTAGACACGAGGAACAGACTAGTTACCACCCTTTCTTCTTTATCCTCTTGCTGTTGACAGGGTAGTTGTGCTTTTTTTGCCTCTCCATCACAAGGTCCAAACCTTTAGGTCTTCCCCCTCTGCCTGTCGTGCAAACAGTTGAACCCCATCAAGCATCATCATAAATAATGTCTTTTCAGTCTAGAAGTGTAGTGCGTGTTCTCGACTAGCATCTACATTTCCATGTGTGTGCACGTCAGCTCGAGCTGTGTCTTAGAAGGGTATGTATTCCTCTCTTTGAATATATAATCACTATAATACGTTAATCCTTTGATAGAGACCTGTCACTTCTCATAGGAGAGGGTTTAGCAGGTTGCCAGGAGCCCCCATTTAAAGTGCTACAACTTCAGTCATTCACTGAGACAGCAACAGTCATCCAGCCCGTGCAGAACTGGCCTGTTTTCCTGAACATGTGTTTTTCGTCAATGAGGGTTTTTCCTTCCATTTGTGAAGCTGCAGAAGACCTGTCTGTGCCTTTTTGGAGAAAAAAGATACTACTTCTGTTCACTGGCAACATAGTATTTGTGTTGACTTACAACTTCATTGATTGATAATGCATGGCACATCCAGACTTGGGCTTGCAGATGGGAAATAAAGGAGTAATAACGCTGCTTTTCTCAAAGAACGTTCCTCATTGCTGATGATGGTGAAACCTGTCTTCACCCAGCCTTGTAAACTTTCTTGGATTCCTCTCGGCTGGGCTCTCTTTTGCCAGGATCCAAACTCCTGTAAACATTCTTAAATTGATCGTGGTTGCAATAATTTTAGAGGCCTTAGTCCATATTGCCTTTGGCTGTGTGAAGAAATACAAGAAGAGAAGATGGTAGTGTGAAGAGTTGGGTGAGAGGAGATGGAAGAAGGAACTTGTGAGAATCGTTGCAAAGTAGTAGTACCGTTCCTGTGAGCTGTATTAAAAAGAGGGTTGGGTCTACAGTGGTGCTTGACCATTTTCTCAGTTATGTTTTACTGGATTTATTTATTATTACTTTTTTCCAAATTACACCAAAATACTACAGAGTGTGCCTCTGGTCAAAACGATTTGCTCTGAAAGCTTAAGGAGTGGCAGCAGTGTGGTATTCTCCAGCCTGCATCATTGACTACGTAGCATCCAGGCTGACAAACACTTTTTTTTTTTTTTAATGTTCCTAGCAAGTACTTTATCAGATATTTTGCTCAGAGTGAGAGGCAACATGTATGTTGTTAGGATGTATTTATAAGGAAGCACTTCATTTTTCTCTTCTACTTAAAAAGCTCAGGAAAGCATTTTTGAAAACTAAGTTCAAAAGAGCAGGAAGTATTTTTTTTTCTTTGAATTCTTTAAAATATGTGTGCCAAATGCATAACATCAGCCTAGCAGGATATGAAAACAAGAGTGACATTTTAATGGAAATCTGTTAATCTCTCTAGTCTTCGAGTTCAGTTTTCTCTCAGGATAACAGTTGCAGCCTTCCTGATGTGAAGTCGTCCTCATTAACTAGGCAGACGGTTAATGCAGTGTTTAGTATGGAATCCAGCAGGGTTGAGGGGAACTCGCAGTCACTGGTAAACAGTAAAAATACTTCCTATAGTGCACACGAAGCAAATGCATTAACTTTCTTTTATGAAAGCAGGATGGCATAATGCATTACTGTGTGTATTGATTCTTGTGTGAGCCTTTCACTTTGTACATTTGAAAGTATGTCATATGTTATTGGGGTTCCATGTGTCATTAGTAAACGCGAGTACCCAAAAAGCATTTCCTAGTGTAACTGTAGTTATACTTTCTCAAGTCTGAGTGCAAAAAAAACCTGTTTTGGCATAAATTGCCTTTGGTTTACAAATTGACCTTTTAATTAAAAGACTGAGGTTTAATACAAAGCAGTAATATTAAATACACTGCTTTAATATTATGAGTGTCCACCATTTTAGAAGTTTTGCTGTGGCTGCAGTGGTTGTTGATGAAATGGTGGCGAGAAAAGGAAAAGTAGGTTCCAGAGAGAAGACCAGCAAGTATGTGAGGGGAAGGCTATGTAAACTACTACTGAGCTACATACAGCTTTGAGAAAAGTTGAGGTGGTAGAATAACTGCCGATTTGTGTTAACACTTATTGACTGAAACGATTAAGAGATATTTTTTTTGTTAGGTTTTCTTAGATGCTTGCAGTAGGATAGGCCTTCTTGTGGAACTCTCGACTAAACCTGGTAGTTCTCACTGTGGGCCCATTAAGTACAGGACAAATTTGCTCTGTAGCAGGCTGCTTTGAAGTATTTGGCAAGTAAAAACAACTCATTGTTGGAGTCCTGAAACATTGGAAAGCGTGGGGAAAGGCTCAGGCAGTTGTCTAGCTGGGTTTTATGATTTTATCATGTTCCTTGTTATTACCTAAATGAGGTCTCAGTGAATGAAAGAGGTATGTAGTATGTCAGAGAAGGTAGACTCTGCACAGCCTCTCCATATGGATCATTGAGTCAAGGTGGTGCAGGCATAAGGAAACATTTAACTTAAATCTTTTTATGTCCTTGACTTCGCTTCTTTATGTATTGTGAGAATTTTCATACTCAACATAAACAGAGCTTTTCTGTATTTGTTCTTTTAGCAAATTTTGAGTTAGGTAACACAGGCTCTAGTCCTGCCAACTAATGCAGTTGCACTGTACCTGTTTCATAGAATCATAGAATTGTCCAGGTTGGAAGGGACCTTCAAGATCATCTAGTCCAACCATCGAACTTACTCTGATAAAAGCCATCACTAAACCATGTCTCTAAGCACTATGGCAACCCGGCTTTTCAATAC
>JAOXJM010000012.1:47842870-47864575 GCA_026413425.1 Tringa solitaria | reverse complement strand
CAGAACTGGTCCCAGTGCTCCAGATGGGGCCTCTCCAGGGCAGAGCAGAGGGGGAGGATAAGGAATGGAGGGAAGCTTTTTGATTTTTAAATAGCTTTATTGGCTTGAACTCTTTCTGCCTTCAGTGTGTCAGTGAAGACAGGGATTTGGTAATAAACTGTAAACCAATGTTTGGGTCTGGGGTGGGATTTCCTTATAATTTCCATGGCACTGGGAAGTGCTCTCCAGCTTCTGTCCCAGGCATGCTGGGCACAAGCTACTTCTCTGCAAGGTCTCGGGGGGGGTTCCAAAAACCCCTTAAAGAGCACCTTTCTGCAAGGGTGGATCTTCTTTTTCCTCATTTTCTTTTTTTTGTTTCTGTTTGGGTTTTGGTTTTTTGCAGATTTTTTGTTTTGGTGGGTTTTTTGGGGGGGGAGGTGGGAGGTTTGAGGGTTTTCTTTTGTGTTTTTTTAATCTTTTTTTTTGGTCATTGTTGGTGTTGAGGTGGTTTTTATTTTGTTGTTTGTGTGTGTGGGGGTTGTTTGTTTTGGGGTTTTTTTTTGGCTTGTTTTCGTTTTGGTGGTTTAGTTTTTTAATTGGGTATTTTTTTATTATTATTTCGGGGGGAGTTGCTTTTTATTTTATTTTGGGGGGGTGGTGTTTGGTTTTTTTACTTTTTATTTTTTATGGTGCTTTTTATTTCTTATGGCCCTTTTTATTTCTTATGGGTTTTTATTTTTTGTGGTTTTGTGGGTTTCTTTGTTGTTGTTGTTGTTTGTTTGGGTTTTTTTTCAATTTGTTTGGTTTTTGTTACTATTATTTTTTGGTTTTTTGACGTTATTTTCGCTTGAATTCCTTTTTGCTGCCGCCGGGCAGTTCCAGCTCTGCCGTCGTTTTCCTCGGGGTGGGGGTGTGTTAGAACTTCCCCTTAGGGCTGCCGTGTCCCGCCCCGCTCCGCGCCCCCCCCCCCCGCGCCCGCGGAGGGAGGAGGAGGAGGAGGACGGGAACCCCGCGGGGGCACGTGACCGCCGCGGCGGGGGGGGCGGAGCGCAGTAAAAGTCCTCAGTGGGACGGGTCTGGGCGCGGCGGCGGGAGGCGCGGGGTTCCCGCGTGAGGCGGGGACTTCTATTTTGAAGCGGGGCGGGCGGGCGGCGGCGCCTGGTAGGCAGGCAAGGCAGGCAGCCGGCACCCGCCGTGGCGGCACGGCCGCGGCATGATGGCTGTGGGGGACGGTGAGTGGCGGGGCCCCCGGGGCTCCGGCGCTGCTCCCGGGATTAAGGGGAAGGAGGACCGGGGGATGCGTTGTGCTTGTGGGTTCGAGGGCTTGCGGAGGCGGGTCAGGGCTGCGGGAGGCCCGGAGGGGCCAGGCGGGGATGCCCTGTCGTGGGGGGGAGGGCGGGCCGCCGGGCCCCGCTCCTCTTTTTCTTCTCCTCCCCTCAGAAGCCAGGGGGTCACACGGGGGGTGTGAAGCCTCCGGTGTGGCCGGTCGAGGCCTTATCCCTACCGGGGGTCGGCGGGTATTGCGTGGATTTCTGGGACGGTCCGTGGATCTTAATTATTTACAGCGCTGGCAGTTTCCGCTGTGCATTTTGATGTTGGCGTTCTCCTCCCCCCCCCCTCCCACACCACCAAATTTGTCTCTCCGTGTTGCTGGTGTCACCCGGCGCCCTACCACGGGGATGAATTTACTATCCCCCTCTTGTAAACAAGCCAATGTTAACCCGCCCTGCTTCGCCAAGAAATTCCTAGTAATTCAGGGTCGCTCATAAAACAGTGCCTCGCTTCCAGGGAAAGGAATATATATATATTTAACAGAGGCACCCCCGTGATGTTACTACGTTTCCCTCGCTGCCCGGTGTATTGTTACACAAACCGGTGGAAAGTAGGTCAGTAAAGCAATACAGGCTGTATTGCTGCGTTTCGGGTTTATAAACTGGACGTATGCATGTTTTATCTTTAGCACCTGGCGCGACAGCCAGGTTCCTGGAGCTCAGTGACTTGATGACTTTCTAAATCCGTGTTATTATTATTTTCAGAGAAACTTGAGAAGCGTTGGTTTGACTTTCCAGCAAGTTTAGGAATGCGGTGCGAGGGATGTGCTTTTACAAATGATTATTTCATATAGTTTTAAGTAACATTGAGGAAGATGGTCTTACAGACATCACATACTTTGACTAAGGAGAATCTTTTATCTGAATTTGTTACAATATAGTAATAAGAATCCTGAGAAAGACCTTTTCTTAAGATGCCCTGAAATGTACGTTTTTCACTTAGTTTTTTGATCTCTTAGAGGCTGAAAAAGATTATCAGTGTGACTGGAGCAGTGAAATTAAGGGTAGGTTTATTACTTAAAAAAAATTCAGGCAGTTCTCTGATGTTTGTATTTTTGTTTCTCATTGCAAGATGTGAGGGAAGTCATGGTCTTTGTAGAACTGAAGGTGTAGTAAACCCTTTCTTGTTGAGTTGTTTTTTTTGTTTTGTTTTGGTTTGGTTTTTTGCCCCCTAGGAATGTTTATTCCTCTTTGTTTCCTTCCTGTGAAACAACACAGTTCTCCATGGTGTAAACATGGATCGAGGTAGCTCGGAGATTTAAGGATGCAAGTTGTAGCACATTAAGAAATAACTGTATTCCCTTAGCAAAGCCATAGGATTTTTGTGGTTCTGTAATGGTCGAGGTTTATAAAGTGAGGGTGGTTGTGGAGCTCTCTTCTGTATAATTTAATTCGTCATTAACAAAGGCACTAAGAACAAAGTACTGTTCAGGCAGTCAGCTGACGTTCTGTGTAGGAGCTTTGAGCAGTAATGCCAGATACAATTAACAGTGTGTAGGATGATTATGTAGCTGTTGGTCTCTTAAAACTACTGCTTACCACATTTACAAGGAATTCAGTCTTCTGATGTCGCGTTATGAAACTGCTAGGGAAAACAAAACCTCAGTTACTATTAAGAAAACTCTTTGATCTTTTTTTTATTCTTTCTGAATTTAAATGCAGGTTTTGCCATGGTCTTTTGTTTTGCAAATATTCTGTGTATCTTCCTAATATATGCAGCATTAAAAGAAGCAGTTTTAAGGCTGGTGATTTTGTAGCCTTTGAGAAACATGTTTTCTTGACGAAATATCACTTTGTTGTGGCCAGGATGTACATTTAACTTACTGTTTTGTGAGTCCGTGCTGGTCTTCTGGAAGGTGTTCTGCATGTACTTTGGAGAACAGAATTTTTTTATTTATTTTATTTGGTTTGCTCACTTAAGCTAGCTCTGTTAAAAAATCGCACAGAGTATGTTTGGAAATGCTGTATAGAGGTGGTAATTTCAACATTTTGTCTTGAATGCAAGGCACTGGCTTATCGTAACCTTTTGGAATTTCTTTTCAGTTTTCTTCAGCACAAGCAGAAACGTAAATAAAACGTCGTGCTTGTATGTTGAATCTTAATCTGATTTCTCAAGTAAAGATTAAGGGGAAGCACCAGATTTTCTGTTTGCCCCCATGTTAACTGTCTCAGCCTCTCCAGTCTTTTGTGGGAAGAATGGAAAAGAAGAAAATTAGTGGCCCAGCAGACGATTGGACTGTTACTGCTCCTGCCCCGAGTGCCTGCCAGTGGGAAGGCACACGCTGTCTCCATCTTAGAGGCTTTTCACATACTTGTGTGAGCGTGACACCAGCGAGTCGTGTTCTGAGGCTGCTGAGGAAAAGTAGTCAGGAACCGTTCCTCACTCTGGATTTCTGGTTCCTTGGAGAGAAGATAATGCATTTCTGCCTTTATCCGTTGGTAACCAGATTAGGGTGTTTAGGAGGTCCCTGACAGAATTGTGGCGTGGCACATCGCCTCGTGCGTTCTCTTCGGGGTTTGTCATACAGGGGCGTCCATCAGTGCTGTCTTGCCCTGTTGTCAATCTGTGCTGTGCTGCTTTTGCTATTTCATAGGTGAGGGACTGTCTTCCTCCCTGCTCAAAAGGTAATTAGAATAAGGACGAAATTATGTGCCTAAAATGATGAGGGGCCATGAAGGGAAGATTAGACATAGGTTTTTCCTAAGATGTACTAAACATATTGCAATACCAGACATAAGGTATTTGAGGGCTATCTAAAAGCATGTTAATCAGCTTTGTAAGAGGACGTATTTGGTGCCCACGTTTGTTGCGCTACTATATATCAAGAATGCTGGTTTGAATCATATAATGAATGAGATCAATCTACTGTATTCATTAGTGGATTTTTATTTGAATGACATGCAATGTAATGATGTTTCATGACTTTAAACATCTGTCAGATTTCAGATGATAAAGCGTATGTGACTGGTTCATATATCTGACTACGTATACATATCGAACTGTGGGGTTTGTCTTCTCTCAAAATACTTCATTAATGTATGCGTGGTCCTAGAGCACAATTATCTTCCATTCCCTGATGTTCTTCTAAGGCAAGACTGCCTTCCTAAGTCTTTAATCTGATTAGTAGTTTCTGTAAAATGTGGGTGGTTTTCTATCTTACTTTTGACGCGAAGGAAGATTGGACATAATAAAGGTACAGAGGCTACAGTGATGTTTGAGACATTAGCTTGATTTTAAATATTTATATATAACTGTAGTGCACATGCATTTCTGATGTGTATTTCTGACTTTCCTCTGGGAGGAGGTTTTTTAAACCGACAGAGTCCTGTGAATGGTGATGATAAAGCAATTACTACACTGGCCTAGAAGTTGGGCAGGATGTAACTGTGGTGCTTTGTACCACTCAGAGCTGTTTCCTGGGGAGAAAAACCTGCATAATTACACATAGTAGCAGAAGGGTTTTTTTCTGGGGAATAGAAATGCATGACTTGTTCCCTTTTCTGTTCTTCTTTGGGCCTGCTTGTTTGTTTTTTCTTTTTTTTTAACATGCTGAGTGCGCCTGCACTGGCTTCTCTCCCTGTTAATTGCTCTGCACCCCTCCTCTTCCGTTATTAGCAGTTGGTGGGCACATTGGGTTGGGAAATGGCTTTGCTCACTGTGCCTGAGAGAGAGGAAGGACAGATACCGTGAGCTGGAATTCGATTTCTGTTCTGAACCAAACCAGTGCAAAGCTTCTTTTCACGGTAAGGTCATATGCTACTCCCAGTGATTAACATAGATTCTGAGTAGTGTTTTGTCTATAAAGCGCACGTACCGTTGCTAATAGCAGTAAAAGAACAGAGGGACAGTGAAACGACTGAGTGGGAGAGGGAGGGAATGTGCAAACAAGCCAAGGGCTGTATGAAAAGACACAGTTTCTACTCAGAGAATGGGTGAATACAGCAAGGTTCAACGCTGACGTGAATAAAAAAAAATAATTCAAGGAAAAAGTATGCAAGTCAGAGATTTTCTTACTTAAAAAACAAACATATGATAAACATGCTTATTTTCTCAAAACCAGCATGGATTCTAGAGTCATAACTGCACTTTATTTTTTTCATTTTGTGTCCTAGAATAGGAAGTACAAGTAAGTTTCATCTTCCTGTTTCGAAATGACATTTTTAAAGTGTCAAGGAATTTTTGGTGTTCAGTTCTGGGGAAGTTGTTGGGGAGTGGTGGTTTCCATTAAATGTGAAACAGCAGTCCACTGAAAATGTTTTCAGATATCTGGCATTTGGAAGTGCTGGTTGCTTTTGGAGTCTCTTTCCATTTGTTTTTAAATACAAGTGACATAAGAAAAAAAACATCCTTTGGTGTTCCAGCTGATATCCTTCTTTGTTTTGAAACGTCTTGGATTATTCCAGACAATTGCTAATACTAATTTTTCTTTCTTTTTTTTTTTTTTAAAAAGGTGTGTTTGAAATAAGCATTAGAATTGCCAACAGCCCAAGGAGAAATTTCAAGTCAAGTCAGCATTTTCTTTGACAGCTGTTGCAAGGCTCTTTCATGTGACTAATTGGCTATTAGCCTTGCAGGGTTAATTTTCAACTTTGTTATCTATTAAATATGAGGATTTTTCCCTTTTATTTTTAATAAAGTCTTTCTGTAGTAAATACTGATGAGCAAGTAAGCTGTAATTGGATCATTTCAGGTCCATCATGATCATCACCTTCAGAAGTGAAGGTTCTGCTGTAGTGTTCGCCTGAATGAGGAATTCCACTCTGTACGTTGTATTTATAGAAGTACCTTAGTTTTAAAGAATTGTTTTAGGTTTTGTGCGTTCTTTCCTTTCCCAACTCCTTCATCAAAATATGCTTTTGTAGTGACAGCAGGAAAGAGCAGTGCTTAACTTGAAAGAGCCTTTTGAAAACCAGCAACGCCAGTAGAATCTTACGAGGATTAAGTACAATATAAAACTCAAAGGAGTTGCGCGGCTATATGGTGTATAGACAACAAGATTCTCATGGGTACTGGTTTAAAATTTCTCTGGTATAGCTTCCCATGTGTTAAATTGATGTGAAAATTCTCCCCTTCAACCGAGAAACACTTAAAGCTCTCAAAATTATGGATGGTTGGAGTCTGATGAAAGTGAGGAGAAGGACTGAAGATGCAGAGCAGAGCACTTAACAGCCTGTGGAAGAAACTTACTTTCTTCAAATTAGATATTTCTGCTTTTATCAAATGTTAGGAGTTCTGTGATGTTCCGTAGTCATCTAAACAGTTACCATTGGTAGATTTATATTTGCTGAAATATCCTTTTATTGTTACGGATTGTATATTGACCTGATGAAAGTCCTTTGGTCAATGAGCTTATGCAATGGTGTGGTTTGCTATTGAACTTCAAGGTCAAGAGCATTTCTGTATAGATTGTTTTTGTCTAAAATTTCTTTGCAGTTTTGAGTTGATTTTTGCAAACTATTTAGAGACACTGAGGAAAGCAGGCAGTACATATTATTTTGCGATTGGATGATGCTCTCTGGAAAAATGGAAGCTACTAAAAATCTTAGCTATATACCAGACATATTTGCCATAATTTCTTAATTTCCATTTCCGAATATGTGACAAGAAATAATGTTGATCAATATGCTAAAAGACCATTAACAACCCCTTTTATTCTGTCCTGTGGACATTTTTGTGTTCAGAGGTGAATATTATTTTCTAATTTCCGAACTACAGGGATTTAAAGCAAATTTAGAAATATCTCGCCACATGGTATCTACTGTGTGTTCACATTAGTTGCACTTTCTGCTTCTAGGATTTCTGTTTTATTTGTGAGTCTGCCTTGCTGGTTTATGCCATAGGCATGCAAATTGAGTTTAACATGCAGAAATCTGCCACGTTAAAAAGTAGAGGCGAGTGTTTGATACTAAAATAATTTCTCTGATGACAGGAGCAGACAGGAGCTCTGATTAGGAGCAGACAGATGCTGCTCCTAATAGTAAATCACAATTGAAGCTCACTGTTTGTAAACCTTCCTGTCGATATCACATATAGAGGTGGTACGTTAAAGGTGGACATGGCCTCTCGTACCGTTGCTGTGATGTAATTAATAGTTTGAAAAAAACAAATCATTAAACTCTTCCAAGTGTTTGTGTGAATGGATTAAATATTGGAAATGCCACAAATGCTTCATTCCTCAATGGATATCAGTTGTGTGATTGCCTTAGCTACAGATACTAAAGCGATGGTCCTTTTTTTCCCTCACATTTCTGAGCTTAAATACATTGATAATGCTAGTCATATCATTGTACTTTGTGGATATTGGATTTTCATGTTAATTATATTGGTTTTAAAATAGGTCATTAGATTCACTGAAGAAAATGCTGGTGCTATTGTGAATAGATATTTGTTGCACAAGCAGAGTAAATTTGTGAAGAAAGAAATAAAATGACTTTTGGAGCCTAGGTAACAAGGACGGTAGTGAGACCAGGCCTGCGTAGCACAGACAAGCTGTTGGGTTACAGAGTATTTTAAAGGTGAATAGTGGGGTTTGTGCTTCAGTAATATATTTGAATTGGTAGCTCCTTTAGAGGGCAACTTAAGCAACACAGTGAAGTGTTAGGCCAAAAATGAGGTTTGAATTCAGACTGGCTACAACAGTTAAACCGTAATTTTGATGGCAACGATGAGTCTCTTTTGTGGCTTACGGATTTACCAGGCATCAAGTAAAAAAAAAAAATCTCTTCGGGCCTTTTCTTTTTTTTTTGGTTATTACTACTTTAACTGAACTACCTGATTTTATTTCAGTCGCTGTCTGGGTAGGGAGACATTTTACGGGAATACTCATATGTGTTTACCAGAGGTCTTGATTGCTTCAGAAGTTATTTCCCTTCTCAGCTTTACTTCTGACATTTCATGGAAGAGTAAAACACCAGCGCTGAGCTAGACGTACCGTACTTTGTGCAAAACAGAGGAGTATTCCCCTCACCTTCTGTGTTACAGCTACTGAGTCAACCTGTAGTGCTTTTAAGCGGTCTTTAGTTTCCACTGCGAATCATGTTTGTGTCCTTTCTACACTGTTTTTCCTTCCCCCTGCCCAAAAGATAACATAACCTGTTAACATTTCAGCCCCGGGCACAGTGCAGTGTGGCCTAAAGCTGTAACGTAGCACAAATGTTAAAGAACAGTAATAGTAAACATGTACTTTTTAAAAAAATCTTACTATTTAATCAGGAATGCTAACCATGAAGAATATGTTGCATTGTCATGAATTCCAGAGACCCTGACTGTCTTTCTCTATGCGCTTCACTGATGAAATTGTTGATTCAGGAGGTTATTGAACATGCCTGAGGAAATCTGGAAATAAAGTGAAATTGATGATTTCTAAAGTACAGTAATTTTCTAAAGTACAATTGCTCTGGGTAGCATTTGGAAATGTATAATGGGGGAGCCCAATTGCAAGAATTTAATACTGACTAAAGAATTTAATTTTTTAAAACAAATTTAATTGGGCTGTGGAAATAATTTTACAGATGCTACAAAGGTTAAAAATACAGCAAGATTTGTAGAAACTCTTTTCAACTCTAATAGGAAGAAATGAGAAAATAACTTTTACTTTGGTTTAAAGGAGGTATCCCAGAACTAGAAATTGAGATGAAGATTAGTGCAGTTGCTTGTGCTGGCTTGTTACAGCTTTTTTTTTTTTTTTTTTTAAAATCTATATTTAAATTGTGTCTTTCAGCCAGGCAATAGTAAGATCAACTATAAGACTAACTTTTCTTAGCAGTCAGGAAAACGCTACTGGCACATGTTATTTTTTTTTCTGAATTAAATCTTTTCTGAACATATTCCTTCATGAAACTATTGAGGGAAATGGATAAATTATTAGTATCACCAGAACAGGCCTGCAAGAAATGTAGACAATTATTGTGGCAAGTGCCATTGCTGCTCCTAAATATTTCTTTTCTAAATTTCTCTGTCAGGTCTAGTCTACTTTTTCCAGTTTTCCATTTTTTTCCCCCTATTTATTTTGATTCCTGTTTAAAAAAACCAAACCAACCAACCAAAAAAAAGCCTGTCTGATGTGAGCCTGTTTCATTGTGCTGCAGCTGATGGATGAGTGTAGGAGAGCGGTACTCCACTCTTGTGGAAAAGTTAGGGGAACCGTATCAGAATGTGAGATTGGATCAACAGTGTAAATTTAACTGATAAGTATTTGCCTCATCCCTGTTTCTTACTGACTGGCGCTCCCCATGCTTCCTGCCTTTTTTATATTTTTTTAAAAGACATTCTAGTCCACTGGAACTTCCTGGAAAACTAGTATGTGAAGGAATATGTTTGTTTTCTCAGTTGGTTTTAGTACTTTGGGTTTTTTTGAACCAAGTTGTATTATTTAGCAAATTCTGACATTTTTATATTCCTCCCACCCCTACTCCCCGTTAGTGAGGTTACAGTGGGAAAAGGAGTCTCTTTTGGTAAGAGCTGGAGATTTTGCCAATAAGCATCTGAATATGTTGCACAGAACATGAGACCTGTTCAGCAGCACTGAATCATAGGTACAGTGTCCTCCTCCAGGAACGCAGAGAGAAACAGAGGAGGTGTACCATGAAGTACAGTTAAATCCATCAGTAAGTGATGTCATGTTATTTCTATCACCACGCTCTGGTTCAGGATCCCTCTACCTGCTGTGGCAGAGGGAGAATGCCCAGGAATTACACCTTTATGGTAAGATCTGTAGCATCTTAGATGCCATTCAGCTGCCCAGACATAGGCATCTCATGCCACTTGAGGTAGCTTACAGTATCCTTACAGTATCCACACTTGCTACAGGGAGCAAACAAGGCTGACAGGAGACCCACAAGAGATCTGTGCCCTTCTGGAATGTCAGCTGGCAGCGGGACAGGATACCCAGGACTGTCTAAACTAGTTTTAGATGACAGTGCTTAGGCAAATGAATGCTGTCCTTTGTGTCAGGACAAACAGATTCAGGCTGTATGGAATGCCTGATGTGTAAGGGATAAAGTGCTCACTAAATGATGTGGGGCATTGGCTTGAAGTATGGATTAAAAGGATCAACTAACCTGATGCATCTGTAGTGCTTGGGGCTTCATTTTCATGCTTGGCAGAAGCTGTTGTGGGCTGTGCCAGTTCATCTGGAATCGAGCTAACGATCCAGCCCCAGATGTTCCAAGTAATTGGTGCAATCTATGTTTGTAAATCACTGAAGGGAGACTGGCAGCCGGTAGGCGCAGGATGTGGGAGTGACTTGGGAAATGTAAGGAGTTTCAGCTACTTGTCAGTGTTTTGCTTGGGCAGGGTTTTGCAATCCTGTCGTTATAAACAGTTTGTGGTGGGGAAGAGGAACTGTTAGCAGTAGTTCAAAAACATTTAGTGTCTGCTAGCAATGCTTGAAAGGAAGATGGATATAGGAATGGCATGTTTTAAACTTTTAACAGAAGTCAAAGTTTAAAAGCAGTATTATTAAATATACTCTGTTCTTTGGTTTGACTGTTGTCAATCTACTGTAAAACATTTACAACTCAAGTAGTGTTAGGTGTGGAAGATTGTGATCCTGCTACAGTATTGAGATTTGCCTTTGTGACCAGCTTTAGTTCTGTGTTACTGCAGGGGATCCAGGTGGGGTTTTTTTTCCTTCCTGTGGTGTTACTTGGGGATCTGCTTTAAGATGAGTTAACTTCTGACTGGCTGCTTCTCAGTGGCACAAATTAGAATATAGAACTTCTATTTCTACAGCCATGTAGATGAGACTATATTTCTTTCTTCTGTTATTGACTGTGACCTAAATATGTTCGATATTAAATGTCTCAATTCTATCAATCTTAAGACCAGCTGAGGTAAAGCCTTGAGTTGCAGTAACAATAAACATTTTAATTTAATTTTCTTTAAAAAATAAAATATTTTTCTTTCTAAATATGAAAAGTTTTAGTCTCCTTTGTCCCGGGATACATCTGTAATTACCCTTTTTGTTCTATAGCCAAATCACAGTAAATAGGTTGTTTAGAAGTTTTTCTCAATGGGAGAGCTGGAATGTTGTTTTAGTATCAAGTTTGATTATAAATGCTTATCCTTTGATATCTCTGAATAATTTAAAAAAAAGATACTCTGTATTTCTAGTCTGTCCCCCAAGAGCAATGCTACAAGGCTGAAAGATACCGCATATAGTTTGTTTATTTTTAGTACAAATTACATAGTTTGTTTTTTAAGAAATTTAGTATTTAAACCTTTGCAATGGTTTGGTGTTTTGGTGTCTGTTTCGAATTGAACAGCTGTGTCTGGGTTTAATCTTAGAATAAGTTTGGTAAGCCCCAAGTTTTGAAAGTGCAGTAAAATCTAGGGTCTGATATGTCACACAGCTTGGTTTGTGGCAGGTTGTTTTTTTTTTTTACTAGAAATATTCCTTGGACTCCTGAAACGTTTTATAGAAATGCACAGCAGTTCATTGATACTAATTCACTTGCTGCAAAACTACCTTCAGAACAGATCTCTTTTCTCTCTTAGAGGAAGTTAAATCTTGTGTTTCTAACTTTCTGAATCGAAGAACAACCTTTTCTTGACTTTTTTTTTTTCTGCCTTGAAGTTGTTCATCTGGAGGAGAACTTGTTCCAGAGTGAGAACATTTGCTGCTTGTCAGGTTTCTTCAGGAGCTTTTGTCAGTACTAGATTCCAAGCTCTTCTCTGTAAGGATGTGCTTACCTCCAAAACTCTTCTCACCTGTTGTGATTTAAAATCAAGATACCAAGTGAAAGCACAGTCTTGTGAGCTTTAACTGATGTTCAGTGTCTTTCATTAATCACGTTTTTCTTTTAAGTTGTTGTGTAAATTGCTAGCAATTCATACAGATTTTTATTCCTGCTTTTAGTAGCTTAGAGTTTATTTTTTTTTGTGTAGTGCTTTCTCAGCTGTTAGGTGTATTTATTTGCATATGTGAATTTTGATATGCTGAAAGTGTTTGGCCTTTAAAATGAGCTAGAATGAAAATTATCTAGCCATTCTAGAAAAAAAAAAAAGGGGGTTGCATCCTTCAGGTAGATGTGTTTTGAAATATCAGTTATATTTAGGCTTTTACGAGTTCCGTTGTAGAAATGGATTTTTTTGTTTGCAGACTGCATGAATCTACCATTGCAGTCACAGCTCAGTAATGACAGTCCAACGGGAACAGCTATCCCTTCGAGCTGGGGTCCTCTATGCTGAGATGTATGGAAATGCTTTTACAAGAGCTACAAACAAGTGTCTTGCTGCAGATGAGTAAGAGCACGTGGAAAGCAGATGGTGCTGGAAGCTGATACAATGCTTTTGTTTTATTAACTGCTATAAATGCAGACTTCAGGTTTCAGATCTTCACAAACACAGTTAGGCATCTTTCTGAAAATGGAGTGGCCCTAAAGATCAGTTGGGGTGATGTTAATAGAGCTTAGGGAATTAAAAGTGTACATGCCCAAAAGGGGGGAGAAAACTGCCGCTTTCTGTAAAACATGGAATAAAATTTTCCTGCTCATGTTTATTTAAAAACAAAAATCCCACAACAAAAGAAACTCAAGTGTGTTATCACTTTAGCCTTAAAAGAATTTAAAAAGTTTCTTTTCACCTGTTAATTTTATACATTTATGGTACTGCTCTATAATTATGGAACACTGTTAGTGACTGTACTTTAGTTTTTAACTTATTTTAACATAAATCCTGAGCAGTCTAGTTAGGAACACCCAGGTGCCAGTGGCTAAGATCAATTCTGTGTTTCTCAAAAGTACTTATGCATTTAAAAAAATACTGTACAAGCTGTGTTTTATGTGGACTAAGAAACTATAAAACCATTTGATAGGGTAGGGTTTTTAATCCAGTGTTAACAATGTTTAAAATGTGTGTGGGGAAAAAAAAATCTTTTTACTAGGCAAAGTAATTTCACAGTCTTATCAAGTTCACTGTTTGATATACCATCCTATAATTTTCACAGCGTATCAGTAGCTGGGAGTATTTGGTTTAGCATTTTTCTGACATTATCTTTCTGCCTTTTGGGGTTGAGCAGGAAACTCTACACTTCTCCATTTTTCAGTACTCCATAATGAATTGCTTGGGAAGAATAAAATTGATTAATCTGAGCCATTGGTTCCCAAAGTACGCTGCTGTTTTGACGTTGTCTGGGTTTTTCTGGATTAGAAGGTTTTGCATAAAGGAGCAAAATGCTCACTTACTGTTTTTAAAATTGTACTGCAAATAACTTCATTTCTTTAAAGGCTTCTTGTTGATATTTGCATATCACTGCTGCATTGTGGTGCTGTTGGGTAGGAACTTGAAAGCCTGGCCTATTTCCTTAAACCTACCAAAAAAAAAAATAATGCTGCAGCAAAAACGTTTTTATTTGAAAAGCATGTTCTTGTGTATCGATGTTGATCTCTTCATGCTGCTTAAAAATCAACAAGGTATCCCTTAATTGCTATTTTAAAACTGCCTGTAACGGTGCAGGTGTCTTGGATATTAACCATTGCTATTTACACTTCCATTAGAGAGTTTAGTTCACTGTGTTTTAACCTGGTGTTTGGATTAGTGGTTTTCCCCTGTTCAAAAAAAAAAAAAAAAAAAAAAATCTTGGATGTCTGGTTCTATTTAGGAGCCGAAGTGTAAAAGCAGCAGGAATCCAAATGTATTCAGCCTCCGCCCGGGTACCGAGCGGGAGTGCTGTTGCCATGGCAACACACGGGCTAGTGTTGGGGAGGGGGGATGCTGATGCCTCTGCCCCCCCCCGCCCCGATCCGTGGAGTTTACATGGTCGAACGCGGTTATTCTTAGCAAGGCTCTCTTAAAAAAAATCAGTGCGTGTAGGAGAGAAGGAAATCATGGGAGCGCAAATCGTGGATAGACATCCAGATGCTTCCTGTGGTGGTTGGTTCCGTCTTTAATTGTGAAGAATTGTTGGTGCAAGGCACAGCTGTTTGCTAATGGTTGGAAGAACATACTCCCTAAAGCAGCAGTGGTCTCGGGCACGTTAAACGCGGGGTGTTCTAACGTGGGGCGCTGCAAATGCTGCTGGACAAAACCTTGCTTTACCCTCTTAATGAAAGCCGCCTTCCTTGGGGAGGCTGTGTTATTAAATATACTTGACATTTCACTGGGAGCAAGTTCGGAATAAGCAAAGGGTAAATAGTCACCGCTCCAGAGATAAATAAAATTAATTGCAAAGCTTTGTTATTTTTATTTTTATTTTTTAGAAATGGCAGGTTTTAGAGCAGGTAGTATGCTAAATTGGTCCTCTCTTTCTGTAGTGGAGCAGTGTCTCAGCCTCGCCCATTTTATTTATTATAGGAACCGTAGGCTGACATGTCTTCTGTGCTCAAGCTTATAGATAAATCCCTCTTCCCTACCCTAAGTGGATTGAGAAGCCGTTACGTCCTTCTGTTGGGGTATGCTTGGGTTCTTTTGGAATGCTGAATATTTTGTATTGAGACTGTTATATTTAGTCACTAGAGATCAATTTCTTCCTTGATTAGAAACACACAAACCTGAAATTATAGGAAAGAGGGAGTGCAAACCTCAGAGTATTGCCTGCCTGTCTAGGTTTTCATTTGTTTTGTTTTGTTTTTTTTTAATGAAGAATTGGAATAGTGGCAAATAGCGTGTGTGGGAATGAATTTATTTGCATGGAGAATTTTCACCTTTTCCTCTGGCGGTGGCTCCCAGAAGATGATGTCACCTTGCAGCTCATTGGTTGTGCGGCACCTAGTGCAGGGAAGGGAGAGAAAAGATGCCGGCACAAATCTCAGTGGTGGATCTAGGGTGTTTGCCAGCAGTTTTTGATAGAATCTTTGATTAGTATTGAGAATTTGCTGCATGTGGCCATGTGAGGTGCTGGGTCCGTCCTAGGGTGAGGGGATTGAAGAGCTATCAGAGGAATGAGGCGGCTGATCTGCAAGAGGATCTGTGATTGTAAGTTGAAAAATCTGGGTGGAAGGGAAGAGACAGGGAGTGCTGGTTAGACACATTGTGGGAGGATGTGTAGCAGAAAATGCATGCATGAGTAAAAGAGGAAAAAGGGAGAAGCGTTTGTCTTTGGTAGGCTGGAACGATAAAAATTATATTAAGGGCTTTCCTTTGGGGAAAATATTCAGAAATGGCAAAGATATTCAATCTCTGCAAAGATATTTTCCCTTTGTGGGAATGAATGTGTAGGATTCATTTTTATGTTCAGTTTTACAGTGGTTAATTAGGAAGACAAAATTTTGTAAGAATTTAATGTGTGGAAAATGCTGTTTATTTCTCACTGTCATTTTTTGTGTAGGTCAGAGACAGAGGACACAGTGATACTTGTTTTTATTTATACATTTTTTGAATTTATGTGAAATGTGAAGCAGAAATAGTTAATTAGGAAATAAATATACATCTGTTCTAATAGTTGTATTTATTTTTTTAATGAATCCTTTTCTAGACAAAAGCTTTGATGATGAAGAGTCAGTGGATGGAAATAGGCCATCATCAGCTGCTTCAGCCTTCAAGGTTCCGGCACCTAAAAAGCCAGGAAATCCTTCAAACAGTGCAAGAAAGCCAGGATCAGCTGGTGGGCCTAAGGTTGGAGGTAATGTAAAGCTATTCACGTTCTAATCGGTGTTCCCAGAAACCTTGCCAGAGCAGACACAAAACAGAACTTTGGAAGGTGATGTTTAATTCATGACTGCAGTGTTTTTGCAGAGCTGAAAACAGTAAGGCACCCTGTTTTCTGCAATTATTCGTCTGTAAAGGTGTGTGCATGTCTGCCTTTTGCTTATAAAGGCCTCTCGTGTTATAGATAAAATTAACATCTGGAGATGGCAGTTGTGTTTGGTAAAATAAATATATGCATGCCTCATGGAATCTTCACATCTAATTATACTGTGAAATTCTGTAGTAGGTCTGGCTGGATGAAATTTTTACTATAGGTCTGCACTGTTTCACGTGGCCAGAAGGGAGTAGCCATCAACCATATACCTTGATAGAGGTGTATATTATACTTGAATGTCTTTTATTATTATTCCTTAATACTCCTGTTAGAGTATTGTGAAATTCGTTGTGAAAGGTAAAAAACGAGGGCCAAAAAAACCCCTTGCTAGGATTTCTTTTCTTGCATGGTAGACCTCAAAGCGTTATAATGATGCTGCTTAATAATTATATTCCTTGAACATGGAAATCCGCATTTTTTTAGGGCGGGGGTAATCTAACAAAAGCAACTGTTTACTGCTAGAGAAGTGACATCTTTTTTGGTGGCTCATGTACACATTCAGAAAAATACATTATCAAGTGGAATTATGCCATGCTTCAGATACAGCTTTTTTATGAATAATTGTTTCAGTAAGGGATTTTTGTAAAAGTAGGTAATTTTTTTCATGTTCCTATTCATGTAACATTCCCATATGTGAACTGCAAAGATGAAATTTGAAAGAAGATACACATGCCAAACAAGCTGCCTTATGTATTTTCATATTAATAAGATCTAGCTAATGGCTCGATGATTTTATTGTTTTTCTAAGGGGATCGTCAGAATTCCTAATAAGTTGTGAAAAGATTCCCATAGGGCGGGATCGACACTGCTATAGTAGAACACAAAACTGATAGCAGTATTAATCAGAAAGTACCACCCTAAAGGAAGCTATCTCTTGAAATGAACTCTTAGTATTTCTTACTGTTACACAAATAAGTAATAATACTATAGTCTCCTTGAACCTGAAGCGTGGTGGTTTTTGCCTGCAAGGCTAACATATATAGTACCGTAACTGAAAGCTCAACATTCCTGTGTCTTTCAATATATGCTTCTTTTAATAATACTTTATTAAATATGTATGTTTTTAATGTAAAATTGTTCTCACACGTAGACTTTCACTGTACATGCTCTGCAGTAAAAACATGGAGATAGGAGGGTAGGGGAAGGCAAATAAGAGCAGAATAACCACTGAGGGGATTTTTGTGGTTTATCTAAGAATTCAGAAGTAAAGGAGACTAAAAAAATAAAATTACATGTTTTTTCCTCCTTTTCCTATGTTACTGAACTTCAAAAAGTTAAAATGAAAAAATACAGGGAATAAGGACAAAATTATAGCATACCAAAACCAAAAAACTTTAGTCATTCCTTGCTGCTTTACACCATCTCCTTTCATCTCTGGAAAATACTGAGGAGTGTTCACATGCGCATCAGGTTCCCCTCTTTTTTTTTTTTTTTCTGTCAGTATGTTTATAGTCAGAATTTTGAAAATTTAGGATTAAATGTTTGGCTGACCTTGCTAATGTTGATTAAACTGTTCTTTGAATGCTTGCCTGTATGTGCTTCTGTGGCGAGGTTGTGCAGAATACTCAGCTGCTTGACCATGGAGAATTTTTGCCTTAGTATTTTGTAGGAATGATGCAGTGCCTTGTATTCTTCACCAAATGAGTAGAAGGTGGAAATTTGTCTTCCACTCTTCAGTTGACTACCTCTACTTTTTTTCTCTTGCTGTTGATTGGAGAGAAACTTTTATAGCTCTATTAGTCTGCTTGTGTTTATATTTCTTTCATTGCATATAACTATATGTTTCTTAGTTTAATTCTTCTTGGGTGTTTTTTTTCCCTTCAGGCTTTCCTTGAGTTGACCCTCAATCTTTTCTTTTTAGTGTTTCCAATGTGTCACCATTGCTGACTTGATTTTTAGCAGCTACTATTCGTCTCCATTTTACTCCTGCTGCTTGTTATTTGTATCTTTCAATGTTTTACTCCATCTCTAAATTATTTTTTTTTTTGAGGTTACCAGTGTTTAAACTAGTTCTATCTAATAACAAGCTTGCTAGCAGGTAGAAATCTTAAATGTCGAAGACTGCCTTACCCTTTTGCATGATATTTACAAATCCTGCATCTCCTAGCTTAATAAAGAACATTAGTAGAGATGCCAAGTGTTTTTCTTAAACAAGTCAATCAAGTCATAGTCTCTTCCAGAAGTGAGGAGTTTCCCATAATGTTATTCCTAAGAAGAGTAATACTAGGTCAGACAAGAGGTCTGTATAGCCCACTGTCTCATCTAGTAGTCAGAAATGGCTACTAGAGAAATGTACATGAACAGGGCAAGTGGCTTAGAAGCACATGGTCATTACAGGACAAAATGCTGGGTTTAGAGAGCTCTATTCTACAGAGAACCATGGTCTTTGAAGCATCCAGTTAGGACATCCTGTTCTGCTTATCTTGAGACTTCACAGATCTTTATGGCTACAACCAAACCTTGATGCTTTTTTGCATCCAGTTTCTGTAGGGTCTGCTTTGCAGGTGCCTAAAGGGCACCTGAGATTTTTCTCCAGCCTCAAAATTGCCATCTTGACAGAGCAAATCATGGTTCTGGAGGTTGTCTGCTCTTGTTGATTTATTATGGCTCTGCCATATCCCACAGTCCCAAATCTGTCTGCTCACCACTGCATTCCAAGCCTGTAATCAGTGGGAATGTCATTTCTCACCTTCCCCTCATGAGCAGTGGCTACAGTTATTTCAGGCTCGTAGCTGCTCACCTCATGGTTCTGCCACCTGTTGGTCCTGCTTGCCTAAGTTTTCCCTGACTCTGATGTATAGGCGTATACATACTAAGAAGTTGCAGTTCAGCCTTGGAGGAAGAAGTAGTAGCAGCTCCATTAAATCATAGAATGGTTAGAATTGGAAGGGACCTTAAAGATCATCAGGTTCCAACCCCCTGCCATGGGCTGGGACACTTCCCACTAGACCAGGTTGCTCAAAGCCCCATGCGTTGCTTTTTTCTTTCCTTTTTTACAAAAAAATCTCCGAAGTCATGTCATTGATGCCCCAGCTAAAGTGGTCCTTCACTGCTATTTCTGCTCATTAGGGTTCTGTGACCGGGCAGAACAGCTAGTGCAGGTAGAAATTGTGTTGAGTGTAGACTGAGATTACTGTAATTTCCACTCATTTAAACTGCCTTTTACATTCCAGAGATTCTTTTCCTAGGATATTGTTTTAGAAAGCCATCTTTTTCTATCAGCTGTAGATAACAATAAAGTAAGTATAGCTTTTTCCTGGTTTCAAAAGGGAGTGGAGGCTATCCTGTCTTGAGGCTAAGAAATTAAACCTTTTAGCCGTGCTGCTCGCTTTCTTTTATGTTGGTATTTGCTGAATTATACCTCAGATGCATGTGTGCTTTGCTTTTCATTATGCACTCTATGGAGATGTTTCTTATTGAAGAAATGGATAATTCCACCACAAAGCAGGTATTCTGTTCAAGTGCAAGGACCCATCTGACATGCAAAAAGAGATTTATTTTTTTTTATTTTTTCCACGGTATCAGGCACTTTCCATTTAATGTAGAAAGTGCACTTAAGGTGGCACTGGAAATGCAAAATCATGGTGCAGGAAGGCAGGTGAAACAGCAGTACATTAGCAATAGCAGTGTCCTGCTTGGGCTGGAATTCTCTGTCATTGTGCTGGGAATGACTGTGCAAGATCTTTTCCTGTTGGCTGTAGGGATGGGAGAGCTTGTAGAACTTGTGCCTTCGCTGACAGGTGTGATGAAGTCTGCAGAAGACAACTTGCCAGAAAAGTATCAGAGCAGGCAGCCTCTGTGGGGTACTGTCCTGAGAGTAAGAAATCCAGCAGTCTGCTTCTTGTTGGACTTTACTGCTGGGAAGTTTTCAGACATTGACCTTCTTGCTTGTGGTGAATGAGAAGTGGTGGGTCTTCAACTTAATGGGGCAGTGCTTCATTTGGCATATTTTTTATTCCATGGTCAGTAGGCTTTCCTGAGTTAGTCCTTTGCCAGGAAATGCACAGCTGATCTACCTACTTCTGACACACTCGCTTTCAGCTCTTCATTCAAGTGGCAGACCCTCTGGATAAAAAAAAAATAAAATAAAAATAGTTCTCTTTGCTCTAAGGCCTTCTTAGAATGTGCCCTGTGTGTGTTCTGCCCTTCCAGAAATGGATACTGTTGGGCTCTTTCTTGGCAGTATGACAAGTAGCTTTTTGATTGTGAGGGACGCCATAATTTACAGTAGAAAAAGACTTAAGGTGAGTACATTAGCCAAATGGGCTATATTCTCCTCCCTGCGCTGTTCTACATCTTTTATAGGGCTTTGGCAGGTTCTCTTGCAAATGTGAGCTCCCTGTTCCAAGTCTTCTAGGGAATTGTTCGCTTGTATACTATTCAGAAGCTTTATCTGGTCTAGATAGAGGAGGAAACCTCAGTCAGTACCTCAAGAAGACGACTGGTCTCCTTTCTTTTCCCAAAATGTCAGTTTAAGTCAGTAGTCTTTAAAATGGACTAAGTGTCAGAATAGTGATACTTAAGCAGGGCCATGTGGCATTCGGAAAAGCTCGATGAATGAAACCCAGTCGTGATAAAAGTTGGTATTAACTTGCTGTTGTATGTTTCATGAGAAGCTCTGTAGGGCTGGAACAGCATTCTTCATGTTGTAATTCGAAACAAGGTGGACCTTCTACTTTTTGAAGTTGTTTTCAATGGGAAGATACTGCATCATATATTTTTACCTATGGTTTGTTGGCTTTTTTTAATCTATAGGTTTTTGGCCTACTAGTGCTATTACATACTGCTTATGGTTTTGCGTTAATTAGGTTGTTAGACTTTTTGATGAATCATCCAGTGACAAAACAGCAAAGGGGATGTTATTGATTCAAATGTCAGAATTATTTCAACTCCTGTTTAAGAAGATATTTCAGAGTAAGGATGTTGATGCCAAGCGTGAAGAATATGAAGAGAAACCCTAAGGACATAGTTTTATTTTTATCTATTAAAAAATATGTCTGCATGCAAAAGGCATTTTTTTGCAGCACAAGAATTGTGATGTTATCTTTTTTTCTTAACCTGTTCAAATGATCTGGTCCTCAGTGAAGCCTGCAACTGTGGCAGTTGGAGGTTTTAATGCTGGCATTATTTGAAATAACCCTTTAGATTAGTCTTAAGTCTTAAAAAAAAAAAAAAAGGCCTCCTAAAGTTTGATGATTGCTCAAAAAACATGAGAAGTATTTCCTTTTAGGTAGAAGGCAGGTAACTGAAAAACTTGGGTGAACAAGGTGAACAGTATTGGCAAAAGAAGGCTGTGAGAACTGTAATAACACCGTACATGTTTTTCTCAACACATTCTTACCTATAGGAAGCTATTTTAAACCTGAGGAGATGTAAGTTTAGTTTGTGTATCCATCTGTAGTGTGTTCTATCAGCATCATAATGCTTTTTTTTTTCCTTCTCAGTGATAGCAATACAGGTCTTTGCTGAGAAGTACTAAAATGGTACTGATTTGCTTCTTTTGGCTCTGTTTCCTAGCAGGAGACATTTCAAAGTGTTGAGAGGTTTAGTAGGAAGGAGTTTAAATGGAAAGAATCATAGAATCGTTTGGGTTGGAAGGGACCTTTAAAGGTCATCTAGTCCAACCCCCCCCCTGCAGTGAACTAGATCAAGTT
>JAOXJM010000012.1:47822813-47835131 GCA_026413425.1 Tringa solitaria | reverse complement strand
CCCTGGAAGTGTTCAAGGCCAGGCTGGATGGGGCTTTGAGCAACCTGCTCTAGTGAAGGTGTCCCTGCCCATGGCAGGGGGGTTGGAACTCAATCTTTAAGTAATTAAATTTAACTTACAAAGATGTCATCTCTCTTAGCAGTCTGCAGGAAGTAAGGGGGTTCATTTCCTTTGCCTCTGTTCCCAGACACATAGAACAAAAAAAATAATAAAAAAAAAAAAAAGAAAAAAAAGGCCCTGATAAACTTAGAAGTGCTTAAGCTGCTCTAATTATTTTCATAACAAGTTTATTTGTTACGTTCATTAGATTCCCACCAGCTTTCCAGCTTCCTTAAGCGTGGAACTTAGGCTTCCAGGTCTCTTGGTGAGCCTGTCTATCCAGGGTGCTTAAAGGGTAAGGATAAGTAAAGGTTACAAATGAAAACTAACAAATAATGCAGATAACAATCCGCAAAAGGCATTTCTCCCTCCCTTTCAGGTGCGTTTGTCTTCTGGATCTCAGTTGGATTCAGTGGGCTGAGTCCAAAGTTAGAGTAATGTAAATTGTACTCATTTAAGAAAAAGCCAGTTGATGTGGCTCTGGATTTTAGTTGTCTGCTGGGCACTTAAAGGATCATGTGTTCTGTGAGTAAAGTTAATGCCATGCATTATTCAGTGAAAGGCATTAAGACCAGAGGGAGATACTTCTAAGAACTTTATAATGACATCTTGGTCTGAGAAGGTGAGCAGCAGCAACAACAAAACAGCTTATCAAAATATGCCTGCTCTGTCAGATACGTCAGTATTGAGTCTGAAGGCAGGACTGTCTGAAATGAGAATCTTGTAAAGCCCTGCTCTTGCTTTTGTGGCGGAGAGTAAAGACTTACAAAAGCAGGAGAAGTTCTTTGAAGGCATCTACTCATCTGTGACTTATGTATCTTGTTAGCATAGTAAAAGACTTTCTTCTGAATTGGGAAACAGTCTCTACAGAAACAATGACTGTGAGTGAAAGGGTAAATATACTTACCAAGAGACGGAGAAAAGAAGGGGAAGTTGAACAGTATTTTTCCTCCTCTTGCAGTGTACAATATAAGGAGAAGACAGTTGCTTCACGCTTTATTTTGGTATGTGTATGTGATCGTGCAGTACAGGAGGAGAAAGATTACTGAAGTATTAGTGAATGTGCTTTTAGAGATAACTTTTTTGAAGTGTCACCTGCCAAAAAACAGGATAACCTTTTCTATTGCCAGGCAAAGAGCCAGTCAACTTTCTCGGAATATTAATTTTAAAAGAAAAGTGGTTTGTATAAGTAAAGTAGTTGTTGAGACTAGGGAAGATGGGAAATGTCAAGTCCCTGGGCTGTGTCAAATGGCTTTTAAATAATAGTTGGTCCCTCTTTCTTTGTACAAAGTCAGAAATTGTTACTCTTTAGGTAAAGGCTGTTCTCTTATTGAATGATACTAAGGTGCTAGAAAATTTGTTATGTAGTCTATGCAATTTTCTGATTTTAAGGCAGACTACAGACAATAACATTACTTATTTAGCAAAGGCCACTTCATTGTCTTTTGATCTCTACTTTATAATGCACAGGAGTGCACTCAGAATACTTGAAATCCAAACATCTTCTATGTTTTTATGTTTGTGGCCTGTATGTGTCAAGTTTTAATATTTGATTTCTGTAAGTTTATTCCCTTGGCAGAAAATGAGTAAGTAATGGATGGGAATGCGAAGTACTTAAACAGTGGTGCTTGGTATTTTTGTGACTGAATAATAATAATAATACAAGACTTGTATCAACTGTTAATTTCCCTCTAGAGTCGCAGGATCACTGTAGTCTTAATAGTTTATCAGGTTGCAAAGAAACACTTAGTACGAGCTTCAGTGAGGTTTATTGTGTTGTGACAAACACAATGGGTTAGGTTTTACTAAAAATTTTTGATAACAGAAGCCTTTTATAAACTGTTTCTTATATAATTTTAAACATTTTCAAAAAGTTAGTTCTTTGACCATATGAAAACTACGTTTTAACCTATAAAACTAGGTTTTCTGGTAGCCTTTTGGCTACGTAAGCTTTCTTTTCCATTCACTTTTTATGAGTATGTATGGCATATTGACTGTGATTACTTTGGTACTATGAGACTTTCTTAAATGTCAGAGTATTTTGGGAGGGACAAACGAGGTTATGAAACGAGCATCCAGGCAGCTGTTTGTACCACCTGGTTTAGCGTGATGAGCCCTGTGCCAATTTACTTCTTTTCAAGGTTTCTCTCAACAAAATTCTGCTCTGACCAGAGCATTCTCTGTTTCAGGAGCTGTATGAGTTTGTGTGGCCGAAGGGTGTGTTCTGCCTGCAAACAGGATCTTTCCTTCTTAGCTGATCATTCCCTTTGTGGAAGGGCTTGTTGCCTCTGCTCTCTGGAGAGAGAAGAAACAGGCGGTTATAATTTCTTCTTTGCCTTCTGGCTGCCATTGGCAATTAGGATGGATAGTGTTGGAGATACACATGTAGAAGTGTGTTATGTACAGCTTCTCTTTACAGCATCCTTGAGCTAAGGCTGTCAAAACTTATTTGATGTTCCTGTATCATTCGGCAGGCACCACATCTGGGTTTTGCTAGGCATGACTTAAGCAGCCACATCTTGTTCTGCATTAGAGGCGTTGAAATCTACTAAGTTTGCCACCAAATTTATTGTCACAGTGGACCCTCATGTTTCCAAACTGTGCAAGTGTACAAACACAGCAGACATAACTCCCTGCACTATAAATAGGAGATCAAGCACTGTAAACCATGACATGTTTTTTTTAAGAGTGCAGCCACCAAGAGTGTGATTTGTCAAGAGGTCCTAGCTCTTAATTTTAATTGACCACTCAGCCTTAACTGCTTTTTCCTTATGGTTATTATTTGTTCTGTAGTTAGTAAAATAAACATCTTCTCTTCCTGATGCTTCCATTTAAATTCTAAAAGAGTTGAGACAAGACCTTTGTTCCTGGGTGCTCATTTGCTGTAAGAGATTTATTTATTTTCCTCTCTTGAAGGAAGTGTTTTACTGGACTATCTCCTGCACCTAACCTGTCTTGTCACATATCTGCTTGATTCCTTCTGCTTGATCATCAATTGATTATTGATGATACTTAAGGATTCTGCCAAGCTTCACCTTGTACTTGGAGTTTCAGGCTTGTAGCAGAGCCTGGATTTGATGACCTTGTTCTTTGATTGGTTAGCAAACTTGAGTTTACCTTGAGTTACCAAGGGCTTTCTTGGTAACCGTAGCATTTGTGTGAAAGTGAAATATAAACTATTTTCAAGTTAATTTCTTTTTTGAGAGTTGCCTTAGTTTTTACACAGGAGTTAAATGAAATTTGGTAACTGTATGCCAGTGTGAAATGCAGGTTACCTGTTAGTATTCTTCCATGATCCTTTTGCTTGGGATTTGGGGCATCTTTGCCTGTTATGTGAGAGTAGTTCCATCATTGACCTTGCCCAGAAGTAACTGCCCTACTGCTTGCATGGCTGTCATGGAAGCTTTTGGAGAGAGAACACCTTTGGTATGACAGTTTTTTAGTAAGGTGTCTGGAAGGTTCTTGGGAGCTTCCTCCAGGTGTTAACAATCCCAGTGGAACACCCATGGGGATGAGCGCTCTGAGGAGGCCGCCAATCAGTGGAGTTCAGATTTTGCTCCCGTGCAAATTCTCTCCACCGTGTCTTTGCTTTGTTTGTTGAAGTTCTTAGAGCTTTGAGAGTGAGAAATACACCTTGCACTTCCTAGCTCTTCATGAGAATGCTGGGAAGCACAAGGTAAATGACTTGCTGAAACTAAATGGAACAAAAAAAAAAAAAACAACCTCAAACTTCCAGGGCTGATTACTTGTGACACTGAGGAATTCCATTTAATGACAAATAACTCTTGTTTTGGTGTAAGTAATTTGAAATTCTATGCTTCATTTGGGAACACTTGTATGGACAAAGATCTCAGAATTGTATGCAAAAGCTACTTGAGGATTGTTACACTGATCATGTCTCCAATTAAACACAAAAATAAAAAATAAAAGTATTAACTTTGTCAAATTGGAAACGGCTAAGAATTGTTTTTGAAAAAAAAGTTTACTTTTTTTATTCATGGTGAAATCTGAGTTCAAGGTCTTGCAATTTTTGCACATTATGAATGATCAGGATTTTTTGAATTTACATTAAATGCCTGGAAATAGGTATTGTGAAAGATGCTTATGTCAGTTTGAAAACCTTGATGTAGATTACATACTGTTTAACAGTATTTTACGTTTATTTAGGTTCCTCTAAAGAAGGAGGGGCTGGAGCTGTGGATGAGGATGATTTTATTAAGGCTTTTACAGATGTTCCTACTGTACAGGTAAGATGCTGTGTATACTCTTGTTTGTTTTCAGGAATGTGCTATTGGCAATACTATCTGTTAGCCTAGTTTCAAACCTTCTGTAATTTCACAGTCTTCTAAGCAAGTGCCATTACTTTCCCTTTTCTCTGAATTTACTTTTTTCCAGTTAGTTACCAAGCCCCCCCCCCCCCTTTTCTTTACTGTCCTAATTATTATCACATTGCGTTCCAGCTAAAATCCATTATTGCTTTTCTTAATCTTTTCCAGGGAGTTAGTGAAAAGAATTGTGCCTATTAATTTTAGTAAGAAAAAGATTTCCATAAGGTTTGGAAAATTTAGGAGTGCAATTTCTAGGGATAATTAAGTGATAATAATACAGGCAAATAATTTGAAAAGCAGGACTTGTATTTTCAAATATTTTGTAATTGTGTGCATCTGGCATAAGCATCCTCATTTCTAGCAATACTTCAAAAAACGAAATCTAGTTCTTTATTTGAATACTAATGAACCTGTTGGATTCTGAGTTCTTAGTTGAAAGATCAGATTTTAATTTCTACTCTGTAAATGTGGGAATTGCACATATTTGGTACGTTCACAGTTGAGTCATTTAACATGCTTATGTTTTCCTAGACCTATTTTGAATAACTTTTCCTTGAGCAGCTGGGGTGTGGAAGGCAACCAAAAATTCAGGAAAAAGCCATAGTTCCCAAACACCAGAAGGATTTTGTATAACTCCCTTTTCTTGAGACATGGGTTTGGTCTATTTTTATATCCTAAGGGAATAGTGTAGTTATTTGTTAGATCTCCTTCTGTAGCCAGAAATACTGTCTGCCTTGATGAAGGAACACTCTATTTCTATGATCCCTGTCACATCAAGGAAATCTTTCTCTTACACTGTAAGATCCTTGTGTTTCTTTGCTTCTCTGTAATGTGTTAAGAATTCCTCAGAGGGCAAAAATATGGAGCTCTTCATATTATTTATCCCAGTTCTGTTGAACAAAGCCCTGTTCCCCAGCACAGAAAATGTGCTGCTTGTAGTTCAGTACCTTGGTATTTGCAGTCTCAAGCAGAGTTCTGTAATCGCTCAAGTTGATTAATAATGTTATAAGAAAAAAATTGGGGCAACTTTATGTTGTTGACAAGTGCATGTGATTTTCTGTCTGGCTGCTGGGTGACCTATGAAGGTAGGTCATTCCTGAACTGCAAGAGGTGAAGGAGAGACATGCTTTTCCTAATTAATCTCTCTCACCTGAGTTAAGCAGAGGAAGGAGAGAGGGGAGAACTATGTTACTGACCCCAAAATAACCTGTTTGTTTCATGGATGAGAATGTGAGAAAGACCTGCTGACCAGGCCCAAAAAAAAAAAAAAAATTTGTTTTTTTTAGTATCCTTAGGAGTAATGACTCCCTGCTGTCCACACTGGGTGTGGACAATCTCTGATCTTTCAAAAAAAAAAAAAAACAAAACAACAAAACCCAAAAAAAGGCAGATCCCATGTTCTGAGACCATGTTAATTCCTAAGGAATAACAAAGTTTGTGTACTAGACCCTGTGAAGAAAAAATGTTTATTACCTGTAATTTGCCAAGTTATTCTAAAAGCAAAGGAAATTGTTAGAATGGGGAAGACTTGTTTGTACATTATTGGGCCTACTCCTGTGTCTGTCTATTTTCATTACATTTGTGGGTTTCAATAGTGGCTTCATTGAAAGTAAGGAAGGGAACTCTTATTATGGAGGAATGGATCCAATTCTGAATCAAGATGAAGTGCATCTGGATTAATTATGGTGTGTGTATGTTTAACTCACTCTGAAAAGCCTCCAATGGTCGATCTGCCTTTCCAGTAACCTGTTCCAATGACTGCTCATCATTAATTTTTTAGGAATATCATATTGTTTACCCATATCTAGTTTGTAATCCCTATATTGGAAATATTTTCCATCTCTCTAATAGTTATTGCTCCTATTTGTGTTAGAGCTTTGAATTTTTCTTTGTTGCAGTTACCTTTAATGATGTGTGTGTGTTGCCCTCTAATGGATAACAGCAGTTTATGAAGGAGATGGGTGATTTTGAGATATAGTCTGGTGTGTACCAAAAAGAGAAGTACTGTGATGAGAGGATTGTACCTTCACATTTAAGATTATAACCATAATGTTTTTGCAACTCTTGTTTATTTGCCTTTGCTTAAATTTGAAAGAAAATTCTGTATTCAGGTTATTAGGGGTAACTCCCATTTAATAGCTAAAATTTGCTTCAAAACAGATTTAGTTGCTTATCACGTCATTGACTGAACACAGAATTTCATCTTGGTCTTCTAAAAGCATAATTAATTAAGGGCAGGCAAAAAAGAAATTATTAAAATAACACCTTTTCATTACTCAGAGGTATCCTCAAAGATTTGCCTTAAAATGCCACCTCTTACGCAGTTGTCTGGAACTTTTGGGGCCAGATTTTCAGAATTATAATATTTTTCAGTCTTCTCAAGCTATTGTCCTTCATCAGGTTACTTTCTGATTTTTTTTTTTTTTTCATTCTTCAGATCTATTCTAGTCGAGAACTTGAAGAAACATTGAATAAAATCAGGGAAATTCTCTCAGATGACAAACATGATTGGGATCAACGAACTAATGCGGTAAACTTTTTATCTGATTTCAGGTTTGGGTGGGTGTATTTCATAAAGCTTAGGCAACTAGGTATTCTGAAATGTTTATTCCTCAAAGTAATTATGCTCCAGATAATCAAAGAAATTTCCATTTATTTTTTAAACCTTGAATTTCTGTGTATGAAAAGAAGTTTGAGTGAGCATTTTAAAAAGGACAAAATACTTTTTTGCTGACATTTTAAGTGGAGGCTTTTCTAAAAGCCCTCATGTATGTTTCAGAAGGCATTTATACAAAATTCCATGTTCTGCAGGTAAATTGCTGTCATTAGCACTCTTATTTGCATCTATGATAAGTTTCACTTGCAGGATTAAAATGTTTGTCTGTGTGTAGCATTTGTATTTTTTATGGGGTTTTAGGCATCTTAGTGTTTGGAAACACATATGTGAACTGCATTATGGAATTGTATATTTGTAGACTGGGATCTGAGATTTTTTTATCTCTAGAATTTAAGTCACAGAAAATTCCTGCTATACATTTAAAAATTATTCTTTGTTTTAAAGATATACCTATGTAAATTTATGTGGTGTCCAAAAACTAAATGCCTTTAAATTTTTTTTTAGCTGAAGAAAGTTCGATCGTTGCTTGTTGCTGGAGCTGCACAGTATGATGGATTTTTCCAGCATTTACGGTTGTTGGATGGTGCTTTCAAGCTGTCGGCCAAGGATCTCAGATCCCAGGTGGTCAGAGAAGCGTGCATTACTGTAGCGTAAGTATAGTTTAATTGACTTTGTGTAAATTGCTAGATTTTTAGTATGAATTTGACTTAAAGATGCTTTATCAGTCTTGCAGCGAGATTATCTTGTTGGGACTGCTGTTCACTATGACTGATAGAGTCAATTCAGCATCTGAAGCTGTAGAGAAAAAGAAACATTTAAAGGAACCTGTTCTTCTAGGCGACACACGTAGTTGATAACCCTGTAACAGATTGTATGTGAAGAACAAGTTCCCATCGTTACTGTGAATGCTTAGTGCAAGTTAATACCAACTGCTGGAAGAAGTACTGTAATATTGGGGTCTTAGGAGCATTAGCATGTGATTGGCACAGGACTTTATTGTGACTGCTTGTAATACCAAAGTGAACATTGTACGTTTTGGTGAGGTAATAACTTTAATATCAAGGATAATTTTAGAAGCTGTGGCTAAACAGAAATATGATCTTCACCGTTACCATCTTGGGGACTCTTGATAAATTCAGGGGCCAGGGGTGGGGAAAGCCTTAGTTTTATACCAGACCAGTCTTTCCCACTACCATGTTTTCCACAGTTTTTTTTTTCTTAGCAAAAAGCATTAATGCAACCGTTGATTTTTCATTGGCCATCTGGAACAGATATGCCCCAGAGTTCACCCTTGATATTCTGGTCTCCTGGTTGAATGGAACATGGAGACCTGTTGGAACATAGAACTGTCTTTGCTGGGGAAATGGAGGCTTTGAGAAAATAACACTAACCTTTCTAAACATGAAGTCAGAAGTTGTGTAAAAGTACTGTGTAAATGTCTTCATCCAGGCCTAAAAGCCTGGATTTTTTCTTGATCCATGAAATTTAGGTGTATTTAACATGTCATTTGCTTCTGACAGCGAATTCTTTTTATTTAGTCTCTCTGTTGGACAGTTTAACTATTGCATGTTGTATGTGTTTGTGTATTTGTAAAAATTGAAACCATAACTTTTAACAAACAAGGGATTAAAATTTTATGGTTGGCTAATTATGATAAATTCAGTAGTTCTGCCTGGGTTCAAAGGCGAAAAAACCCCAAACAATAATTTCCCTAAGACTTTACATTTATATACTTTCAAAGTATGGTTGGACTGGATGATCTTAAAGGTCCCTTCCAACCTTGACAATTCTATGATTCTAAAGTGTGTTAAAAGCAGAAATACTGAGATATTTTATGTAGACATGAGAATTTTTGCCTTGCAAATTGTGGTATTTGTTTTTCATTACAAAATAAAGTTATTAAGTGTTCAGCCTTTTAATTGTGGTACCACAAATCCTGTATTTCTAATGAGGCAAGGAAATAAATTAAGAAATTATGTTGTTCGGAAAGAGAAATCTTTAAAATGCACAGTGAACTTTGATATTTTTAAGCAATAGATTTTTCTTAACAAGTTTTATTTTCTTTTTCCTAAACAGCCATCTTTCAACTGTTTTGGGAAACAAGTTTGATCATGGCGCTGAAGCTATTGTGCCTACTCTTTTTAATCTGGTTCCCAACAGCGCCAAAGTGATGGCAACTTCTGGGTGTGCAGCCATTAGATTCATTATTCGGGTAGGTGTTGCTCTCTCACTTTACTTGCTGGGAATATTCAGGTGGTGACTCTTAGCAGAGGTAATAACAATGCTGAAATAGAGGATTATAAATCATTCTATAATGAAGAAATAATTTTTCTCACAGATGGACAAATATTATTTATCATTGAAACCAATTGGCACTATTAATATAGTGAAGATGGAGGAATAGGTCTGTCTTCATGATCTTTTTTTTTTGCTAATATTTTAATTATAAAAGGCAATCTTATTCCAAATGACAACTGTTTTTAACTGCCATTTTGGAAAAGAGGAAGTTAAGCTTAGAAAGAATTACTATTTTTCTTAAAAAACAGCAGATCTATTTCTTTTGACAAAAAGAATACTTGTTAAAAAAAAAAATTTGGAACCACAGAGTTAGTGGTAAAATGTTGAAAAAGCTGGATGTATATGGATCAATTCAGAAATCATAAGTTATTGGAAGAAAAGCCATAGCATATGGAGGAGGTGAATGCTGTATACTAGCTGGTTTTTATATTCTGTTCCTTAAGCATCTGCTGCTGACTGGTGTCTGAGGCGAGATACTTAGCTAGATTTTTGGGACTTGTACTGATACTTTTGCGATTCAGATAAAAGTGGGGGGCTTCCTGTCATTTCTACATTAAAAGCTGCGGTGTTCTTAGTGATGGGCACTTTCTACTATTTGCTATGATCTCATCTGTGGTTTTAATTTTGTAAGTTGTTGGAAACCTGAGTGGTTTAATCACACCTTTTATTGCCATCCTCAGTATATTTTGGAATCTGTACTTACTCTGTTTACCCAGGCCTCTGAGAACGTGCTCTGAGGCTTCTGTGTTACTTTTGCATCAGTACTTGGGCTAAGATCCATTGGCATTTTTTCCCCAGACTCTTAACAGTGTTCCGTGGGATGGCTAATGGCACAGAGTGGAGAGTGGAGGAAGGAATACGCATTACACAGGATGATTAAAGTTGTAAGAGAAGAATACCATTTGCAGTAGCATTAGATGAGCTTAGGCATGTAAGGAACTAACCCTGTCTTGCTGTTTACAGGAGACAAACCAAGTACCAGAATAGCAGCATGAAATTTCACCAACTGTATTAAACTGGCTTTAGTGGTTCAGTTCAGTTGGAGACAAGCCTACACACGGATTATAGCAGCCCTGATTTTGGCTAAACTTGTGTTATTCTTAGTTGTAAATTAACATACTAGATAGGATTTCCTAGCTTCTATTTCTCCAACCTGTAGTGTTCGAGTACCCAAACAATAAATGCCTTATGCATGCTGTTCTGACAGAAAATTCAGGTTTCAGTGGAAAAAGAAAAAAAATGAAGTGCAGCCCCACGCTCCTTTGGACTTAACATCCTTTAGACAAAATGAGAGTTGGTCAGGGAGTGTGTGATCAGTTGAATATTTAGAGCCCCAGCCATTGCAGCTTTTGGAGTTAGCATTTTGCTGAAGAACTCCTACCAGAATCCACTGACACCCAGTTCACGTCCTGGTCCTTTAGTATCTGATTGCTGTGAGACTGAGTCTGTGTAAAAAGAAGGTGGCTGGTTTATACCTAGATTTTGAAGAGCTCCATCTCATCTTTGTGCCTTTATTGCATTTCATATTTCTTTTCCAGATAGTTCTCGCTTTGTCATCTGATTTCTCTTTCTTGACTCTTAGGGTATCAGGAAACCTATTAAAGAAAAAGGCAGGGAGAGGGGGATGTTGGGTGTGTGTTGTGATGAGATGGTGTGGTGGCAGAAAATCTTTTCCAGAGGCAGGTAGGATTGAGGTTGGGCAATTGAGCTGGAAGGTGGGTTGGGAGGAAACATGTATCATTACGGCTTCAAAAGGATAACAGATGAAATGTGCAGTCTATAAGCTGAATGAAAGCAAGCCTGAGGCTTTGATTCCTTTGCAAAAAAACACTTTCTGGAAATGACAACAATATCTCCAAAGACTTGGAACATATAGGTTTCTTCATCTGTAAAAACGTTTTATTCTTTCCCCTGATATTGCTTATTGTTCCCTTTCTGACAGTCACGTGCCACTTTTCAATTTGAAAACTATACAAAACGCAAACAAAACTTGTATGACCCTGTTTAAAAGTATATCGGTACAAACAAATGCAACTCCTAAGGCTCTCCCAGATTCTTGGATTAATTCCCTCCTAATTCTGAAGTTGGCAGTGCTCTCAGAGTTGATAATTATCTCTGCTTTTTTGGTGATTTGGGTGTTTATATTCTGCAACAATAACCTAAGGAGGCAGTATGATACATGAGATTCTAAAAATTGCTCAGTACTGTTACTTTTTAAGCATTTTTTTACTAGGCTACACAGTTTCACATGGTACTGGGGACTGGTTTAGAAGGTACGTGTTTAATCAAGACAGGAATAGAGAAATGAACTGAAAATGGATTTGTTGAACCATGTTACTCCTACTTGGAATGAAAACGTTAATACTTTGTCTACAGTTAGTTAAGCTGAAGTAAGGCTGATTTAATTCTGAATTAAAGTATTGCATTCAGATTTAACGTAGTTTATCTTATCCACTTTAAATGGGAGTTCCAGGCTTTTCTTTTCCCATGAGGTTGTTAGGTGTTTCCTTATACTAGCTGACATTACATGACATGCTTTTGTTATTTTATTGACATATTTTGCATTAAGAGAAGTTTGGTCTTTGTAGCATTAATTGTATTGATTAATCCCTAAAAGAATGCCCGTAGTTTCAGATTGCTTTGCTTCTTTTTCTGTGGCAAAACTAAAATACCATCAGTTTACAACTCCATTGATGCCTTTACTCGTGGCTTCTGACAGCTAAATATGGCATATCTTGATGTGATTGTTGATGGCACTGGAGGTGCTTTTTGCCTGACACTTTTGGAATAATCAATTGACTTACGAGCAGCAGTCATTTATTTAATAGTATTCTGCATTTAGTTTCAGTAAGCATTTTAAATTATTGCAATTTTTATTATGTTGCTAATTGTGTTGGACCTCATTAGTATAGTACAAGTTCAGGAATGCATTTGTCATTAACTGCTTTGTTTTGACTTTTCCCCCCCCCCCCCGGG
>JAOXJM010000012.1:47801749-47821799 GCA_026413425.1 Tringa solitaria | reverse complement strand
GGTGGAGTCTCCTTCTCTGGAGACATTCCAAACCTGCCTGGACACGTTCCTGTGCGACCTGCTCTGGGTGGACCTGCTTTGGCAGGGGCGCTGGACTAGATGATCTCCAGAGGTCCCTTCCAGACCCATACCATTCCGTGATTGAGACAGTCGTTGCTACCTTAGATAGGATGTGGTAGATTAATGTGGTGGTGTGTTTAATAACTGAGGTACATCTTCAGCATGTTACTTTCTCCAAGAACATTGGCTCTTGACAAATAAATTGGTTTCTAACAGTGTAATTTTCTGCACAGAATCTCACAAAAGCAGTTATCACTGTTTCTGGACCCACACTAGCCCTGAAAATGATAGAGCTATGTGTATGCAAGAAACAGCTTGAGCATCTAAACTATTTGTCTGAATCTAAGCTGTTGCTTCCATAGCAAGTATTAACTCAGACTATACTGACCTGTCATAACTTCTGGTTTGACTGCAAAACAATTCACAGGGCTTCCTTCAGTGCTTCTGCTTACCACAGCTTTGCTGAGGAACATTAGACTGTGGGTGGCTTTGGTACTGCAGTTCACAGTTCAGAGAGCATAAATGAAGGTGGCCAAAATTGTATTGTTTCCATACTGACTTCATTCTTTTGGAAAGACAAAGGAAAACTAGATTGGTTATAAAAGTGAAAAGCCTTTCAGGGTTTCTTGCCATGTCTTGTAAGCGTCCAAGGGATTTGGGCGGAATAAAAATGAAATCTGGCCTTCCAGAAGAGGTCAAAGATGCAAAACAACCAGAAAAAGTAATAGTTCCAGACAGCAGAATGCACTCCCTTTTTGAAGACTTGTTATCTACACCTTCCTAATCCGTGTGGCTTTGATTTGTTCACCAGGATCTAGTTTCAGACATACTTTGAAGTATGCCTTTTGCTAATGGCAGTCTGCTAAATTGTGAAGAGTTCTGATTTAATAACGAATGAGGTTCCATAACTTGGTTTTTACGGCGCAGAGCCTTGTAATAATGGTCTCATGTTTTCCTTTATGCTACATACTTAGTAATGACAGATGAAAGGATGGGAATAGTGTCTGGGACAGAAGCACACTGCCATAGAAACATTATATTGTGCCTTTATAGATGAATTTTTAAAGTATTGATTTTTCTTTTTTTTTAAATATTAAGATTTTTGAACAATTTTTAAACTTTGATTTTTGTCTGTTATTTTGAGGCTAATGAGACTGACATAGCAAATGTGTAATAACATGACAGATGGTTAATTGAACCACGTCTGGCTTTTTTGAAGTTTAGTATTAGTTATCCTTTGTGTTTGCTTTCCATGCAGAATATTTTAGCTCTGCAATAAGGCGACCAATGCCCTTATTTGACAGATAAATGTTTCCTTCAGGGGGAAAGAATAAAGTTATTATTTATTCCGCGAGCACATTAGAGAAATGAGTATTAATTATGACTTTTTTGTTCTGTCTTTTAGGCGCTCCTTTGAATTTTTAGACCTGTTGTTACAAGAGTGGCAAACGCATTCGTTGGAAAGGTATGAGCCAGTATACTTTTTCCCAAGAGTAAACTGCTAATGAATTTTTAGACAGAAAGCTTTTCATTGAATCCTTTAATTGGATTACGTTGTTCAGCGTGGGCCAAGCTTTCCAGCATAGACCACAGTTCTAGCACAGCAGGTCGTGGCCCGTTCGAGTGCCAGGGAGAAGGAGAGCTGTGTGCTTCAGCCTTGACTTCATATTGCCTCCTCTCCTTACCCTCTGCCTCTTCTCCTATACTGCATATGAGCAATGCATACCATGCTTTCTCAGAGTCTCATTTATATCATGTATCCTGTGCAGCAAAGACTTAGAGGTAAGCATCTGTCTTTTCTCCCAAAAGGAGGAAATTTGTTTGCTCGCTATAAGAGAGGGCAAATGGGATTAGGCTGGATGCCTTTTTTCTGCTAATGATTAAGAACACACTGTAGCTTCTCCGGGTAGATAGAAAAACAGTACATGCATCACCTCTGCAGAATGTATATTGTAAGCACAGAGCAAGAGCAAAGGGACTACAGAGCCTCCCGAGAAGGCTCTGAAGAGCTCATCCAGCTCTGTAGTCACCTTTCAACCCCTCAAGGTGCTCCTGAAAAAAGGAGCAATGGGGAGATCGTGATTTATGTCAGGGTGTGTATGTGTGTATTTTAAAACAAAACAAACAAAAGAATCCCCCCAAAAACCCCCAAACCCCAACCATGTCTTGAATTAAAAAAATCACATTTTTTGGTTGTTCTGATGCTGTCGTTTGAGCATGTATTGAGGTTGAGAACTCATATGCCAAAAGCTTTCAGAGGTCAATTTGCAGGAAAGCAAACTTGCCAATCTTAACTTTCTCCTTTTTCTTACTAGCAATACAGTAGGGGAAATAGTTTTTCCATTTCGGGAAAGTAGGTGTCTTAAAGGCATTTTAAAATAACTTTTTAAGTGTGATAGGTGGATGTATGTCTGAAAAGTAGATTATAATTCTTTTAGATTGGATAAGGAAGCTTACCTAAACCTTTACAGAAGGTGCAATTATGTCATCAGTGTGCTAAGCATTTGTTTACATCATATCTTATAGCTACTATCTCAGTGGCATTTTACTTAGAGAAATGTTAATTGAAGTGTAAAACTTTACTGCTTAAAATAGAATTTGGAGCAGCAAAACAGCATGAAGAATTTCTGTCTTCTAGGCATGCAGCTGTCTTGGTTGAAACAATCAAGAAGGGCATTCATGATGCTGATGCAGAAGCAAGAGTGGAGGCAAGAAAGTAAGTTCTGACTACTTTTTGCTCTAAAAAATGGTATGTTTTTTCATGAGCAATAGAAGGCTCTAATCGGAGGTGAGCAGCCAGCTGTGGCTGAAGAAGAGGGCACAAGTTAGGTCAGAAATTGATCTTTGTGTTCTTCTGAATTAATATCTAGTTTCTTTTGCAAAAGGCTTTCTGAAAGTTGTGGCAGTGAATACTGTCATGCAATATTTGGGGATTCTACTGAAACAGGAGTCATAAGGGTTGATATTGCTGCATAATTCTTTTATTCCTCCAGCACTTTGACTAGTGAGTAGTTCAGAAAACTGGAGCTGCTTCCCCACAGAACTGGTAAGTGAATGTGAGAGTTCTGGAGGATAGACTAAGTTATTTTGAAAAGATTAATTCAGTGTAGCTGATTTCTGTTACGATTTGATGAACAGTATTGTGTGCTTTACATGTTTCCAGTCTGGCTTCCTTTCTCTCCCATCCCTGGTTTATTCCATAATCCTTACTTCCTGGCTCCACAATTGGAAGAAAAGGCAGAGCATTTACATGTGATTATTCTTTTATTTTACAGGGCTTATCTGGGTCTTAGAAACCACTTTCCTAGTGAAGCTGAGACTCTGTACAATTCTCTCGAGCCACCCTATCAAAGAAGCCTCCAGACCTACTTGAAGAATTCTGGCAGTATAGCATCTCTCCCTCAGTCAGACAGGTCATCCTCCAGCTCACAGGAGAGTCTCAAGTAAGGGACACTTTCTGAGCCTATAAATAAAAAAAAACTGTTTCTCGAAAGCAAATGAGCTAGACCTCTGTGGTGTACAAAAAAGCTGCAGTTGTATTTTGTCACTTCTGTTTTTTTTTAATAAAAAGTCTTTTATTGTATTTTGCTGTATGACAATATTACCCAAGCACGGTGAAACATTAGGGCAGTCATTAACTAGATTGTAGCAGGCTGTTCTTACCCAGCGGTATTTTGCAGCTAGGCTAATTACTAGAAGGTGGCTACGTGCCGCAGTTGGTGTATTAAAATGTATAGACAATCTTGAGCCAAACAGATTAAAAGTTGTCTTAGGTACCAATAGTGAAAGAAATCTATTGGCTTTTTAGTAGAAATGTACAATAGCAGTAGTAATGTGTGGTGATTATTTTCCTTTAAATTCTAGAAAGCTTCATCAGAGTATTTAAACTTGTTAAAATTTCAATTCAGATACTTCATTTCCAAAGTCAGAGAACTTACTCATTTTTGACTTGAGAGAAAAGACTGCTTCCAGTATATTAGAAGTTATTATTTTTCTTTTTTTTTTGACTGCTGCCTTAAGTATCAGAGGCTTTCCCTCTTCTATGTCAAATCTTAATCTTTCTTATGATACTTGTAATTATAAAAGACATTGTTAAAATAATTGTCTGTAATGCAGGCTATTGCTAATGCCTAATTTCCCCCAAACAAATGTTTATTCAAAGATTAATTTCTCTTGTTCAAATTAATCTGTGTTCCTGTCCTAAAATCAAAGTGCTGTTAATGAGTTACTAGTAATAAAATGTTAAAATCTAAATTACAGAGAAATTAGTATCTTAAAGTACTCTTAAGTGCCCAAGTAAGTGCTAATTCCTGTGTTGCAACATAAGTACTACAGTACGAAAAAGGAGGAGTAAAATAGCAAAAGAAGAGATCATGATATTGGAAATGAATTTTTAATAGATTTCTCACCAGTTTTGCGTTTAGATGCATGTTGTTTTCTCTGTGGTACCCAAAATTATATTTCTGGCTTCAAATTTACATGTTAAGTTCTCCCTTTATACGCTACATTAATAAATATCAGTATGGTTTTCCTAAAAATCTCCTAAATCATCATCTTCAATGATTTTGGAGCCTCTGACCTTATAGCTCTTAACAGATCATTGATAAAAAATGGTTTTAAAGAGGACAGTGGAATGAGAGAAGTGTGGTGATTTATGCCTACCTTTATGAACCTGTTTAAATAAAATATCAGTTGCAGTAGATGGTGTGAGTGCTGAAATTGTAAACAGTTGTCCGGTCCTTCTGTTTGGAGCATCTTTTAATAAGGTCAGGATGTACCCAGGAGCTCTGCCTGGACCACCTTGACTTGCAGCAAATCGCCTCCAAAACACTAGTTATTCATGTCAGAAAAGCAGGTATTATTTGTAATGAGCTGCAGATACGCAATCTTCGGTGAGGAGTTAAGTAACAGTGCTGACCTCTATATTGCCATTGAGCACCTGAGCTAATAACTCAGATAAATACACAATGTTATGCATCTCTTTTCTCTCTGCTTTTTGGTTTAAAATTGGGGAGGGATTATTTTTACTAAAGCTGTAAGACTGTAGACTCAGGCTGTAATTTGACTGTTGATGAAATAGTCAATTATTTTAGCAAATACAAACCTTCCCCATCAGGTAACTATGTAGATGGCTAGATAGGAATCAATGAATAAAGTATCATGCTTTCTTCTGCTAGTCTTTTGGCTTGCCCTGGTCCCTCTGATCACATTTTATCCTTTGGAACCAGTCAGAAGGACAAGCTCACTGTTAAACGAGAGTAGACAGGAAGGTTTTGCTTCAGCAACTACTTGTATTTGCAGTAAGAGGGAAATGGAGAGAAAACAGAGGAAAAGACATGGGATTGTTCTCCTTTTATAAATTGTGGGAGCCTCTAACACTGAAACAGGGGAAATTCAGTCTAGCTGCTTGGAAGTTGCAGCATTTTCCTTTTTAACTGGTAACTCAATCCTTGAAGGGAGATCGAGGACTGGAGGAGGCTTTTTAATTATACACCTCTTTTCCTTGTTACCGCAGACACCACTTCATATAATTTCTTTCATAAATCAGGCTCTCTGTGTAGCTCCCTCTATTTTTGTTTGACATCTGATTTAGGGCATCAGCCCCGTGGTTAAAACTTTGTGCTGAGAACCTTCAATGTTTCTGTGTCCAAGTCTAGGATGCCTGAACTTCGTGTTAGCAAAGTGTGCCTGTTGGTAACCAAAGGATGAACGCTTTGTGATGAAGATGTAATTTTATAAAATACAGAAGATAAGATGACTGTGTTTTCCTTATCATTCTTTATTTAATGTGTTCATCTAAGATATGCTAATAAAGTTGAAGGGAGAAAAGAATGTAAGATTATTGATTTTTTTTTTTTCCTCTCTGTTATTGTTTCCTTTTGGATCTGATGCATGAGACTTAGTTGGTTTATTCACTTTTTTTCCCAGTCGGCCTCTATCTTCTAAATGGTCTGCGGCCAGCCCAGCAAGCTTTGCAGGCAGAGGTAAGGTGCTTGCTATATGGTGCAGTGCACAATAATTGTTCTTTATGTTCTTTGAATTAAAAGTTTAAAGTGCAGCTTAAAATCTTTCTGTCTTAAGCATGTACCCTGTTTCCAAGTTGAATAGTGGCATGTGTCACTACAAACTGCACCTGGAGCTAAGATTGCCTCATACTTGCTTCACATCTCTGTATTTTCAGTTGTATTTTCAGACATAATTTGCCATGTATTGGTACTGTTAATTGATCTTGGAGTGATGTCATGGAACATTCACTTTCAAAGAAGCAAAACATTATTCTGCAGTCTGCTAGGCTTATGGCAATTGGAAATGAAGGACTCATACCTTTTCATCTATTCCCACATAGCCGCTGCTCTCTATAAACAACAAAACCCAAGCCCATAGATTTGTAATTCAAAGTTTAATTTTGTCTTGAGTTTTCAGAATTTAATGTCTTCATTCTCTTTTCCCATGATGTGTTTGTGATTCTTGCGGAGTAAATCATTGAACTCCTTCTGCCAAATGGCCAGTAATGGAGAGTTGTTTTCTGGATACTGAAACCGGGAAGGGGGAGTGAAGTTTTGAAGACAGAAACCAATGGTTGAAGTTAACTGAAGCAAATAGTTAATACTTAGTAAATAATAGGAGGTGAATGTTGAAATACTTTACAGATTAGACCCCAAAGCAATTCAAGGCTAATGCCTGTGGCTTTAGCCTAGTTGAAGTGTGGGAATATTATCTTCCCACAGTATAGCAAGGGATGCTGTGGATTTCCTGACATTTGTGAAGCATTTAATAATGTAAGAAGTCAAATAAATGTTCAGAAATATGTCATTTGTACTAGTCCATATTGTACTGTGGACAATGTCATTGTCCATAGAGTGGAAGCACATAATTTCTGTTACATACTAAAATTTTATGCTGACTGAAGATAAATACTACTGTAGAATAAACCGTTCTTTATCTAGTCGAAGATGTCCCTGCTCATTGCCAGGAGGGTGGAATAGATGAACTGTAAGGGTCCCTTCCAACCCGAACTATTCTATGATTCTATAAATTTCATGGCCACACCAGATGTAGTTTGCTGCTTAACCTCTATAATAGTTTTTTTTTTAATATTAAGTTGACTTAAGCTATTTTGCATGTTTTTCTGTACTTTTTGCAGGTATGCTGCACAAGTAGTTGACCTTTTAAATCTAATCTTTTTCATTAGCAACTAACTCTCCAATTTTTTTTTTATTTTTATTTTTCCCCTTTGCTAGTTTCAAGCAGCAGCAAGAGTGTTCCAAGCCCAGGAACTCTGCAAAGGTCTCGCAGCGACATTGATGTTAACGCTGCCGCAGGGGCGAAGGCCCGCCACGCTGCTGGCCAGACAGCAGGAGCTGGGCGCTTGTCAGCAGCTGGTCTACCTCCGGGATCTTACGCTTCACTAGGTAAGGGAGACATCCCTACAATATTGTGAAATATTTTTGGGGAGGGTTTTTTTTTTTTGATCAAAAAGTTATGGGGAAAATACTTCAACGTTTGAAAAAATTGTTGTTGGAAGGAGCGGTACCTTCACTTAAGAGCAGATTTTGATCGTGGCTTTTTTGTTTCTAGAAGTAATAGGGAAATAAAGTGTTAGGACTTCTGATTTCCCATTTTCCTCAGCTCTTTAGCTGACTATTTTACAACAATGCTAAAGAGACTTTCTGGGAGTCAGTGGTGGCTTCTTCACGTAATACAGAAACGTCTTACACATTAATACAGAGCAATGGTTTCGTAGATTTCTTCCACAGCACATTGGTAGGTTTTTCTTTGAAAGCATGGTATGTTTTTGTCTAGGTGACCGTCATTGATAGGAATATTTGCCATTAGACATAAGGTGCTACAAATGATAAGAGTGCAGAAGAGTGTGGTGGTAGATGCTACAACCTCCACTAAGTGGGGAGTGTAAAAGAATATGAGCTTATTTTTGTTCTTTATAGCTTATCAATACTGCTGGGACAGCAATGGGGGAAGTGAAGTTCAGTGGTCACAAAGCTGTTAGTTTTTTCTTCTGTTTGTGCCAGATGGGTCACCAAGGAGGCATGTCCTTATGTCAGTAATGCTGAAGATGATCACAAGAGAGTCAGACTATATAATTCTTCTGATTCACCTTGCGTTTGGGGAGCTCTTAGGATACACTTAGGCTATGGTTTTCAAAGCTTTTGGTTGTGCTTTTTCAAATTAGAATTTTAGTTAAAAACTATTTTAAATTATTCTTTTGTTATCAGGGCCTACTTGAAATAGGTTGAATGCCACTGATTTTAGGATAAAGTTTGAGGGTGAGCAATGCTGACTGACTAGAAGGAATACTTCTCGAAGTATTAAATTTGGCTGTGGGCTCCCTCTAGTGCCCCCAGGGGGAAGAAAGTCAGAGAACCTGCTGGGGAGCAAGTGGGCACCAAAGTTAGGCTGCTCACTTTGCTTGGTGGAGGAGATGCACTTGTGGTTATCACTGGAGGGATTCTTAGTTCCTCCTAACTTGATGCTTAAAAGCCTGAAAGAGGTGGGATGATTATTCTCCAAGACCAGAGCATTGCCTGGTGTGTTTTGGTGTGCAACAGGACGTGTTTTGAACCTCAGAAAAAGTTGGAGTTCAGCTATTGTGAGAAGCCAAAGTGACACAGGGCGTGGTGGTAGAAGGAAAAAGAAGGTCTAACAGAAAACAAAGAGGAATCTCTCTCTGTTAATCTATGTTCTTCACACTGCTGAAAGGAAGGGACTGCTTTGGTCTTAAAAGTTTCACAAAGGATCAGCTCTTGACAGGAGAACTGATTTGCTTTCAGAACATTTTAAGCAATGCTATTCACGCCCAGAATTTTGTGAACAAGGGTTGAGAAAGGCACAGAGGTTTTCAGGAGAGTAAATAGTGGTGGTTTTATGCTGGAAAATAACAGAAATAAATAGCTTATTCTCTTTGTAATTTATAGACTTGGTGAGTTGGAGTGGAGAAAGGAATGACTAATAAGTCCAGGTCATATTCTTTTGAAGGATTTGAGTTGTTAGAAGGCTTTGCCTTGCTAGCAGATGCGATCAGTTGTGAAGGAGAATACAATGGTGGTTTGAAATGGCAAAATAATGTGATACTAGCAATGTATAGTAAATCCTATTACAAATGAGTGAAGAGCAGTGATAGTCAAGGAGACCAAGGTTTGTTTACAATCATGGAAAAGCAGTACTGCTTGATTGATCTTGGCTTATTCTCCTAACAGTTTTTTAATAGTTGTAAGGTAATTTAAATGACACATACCTGTCCTCTCTTACCTGTGTGGAGAGTGTGACTGTTGTGTGTTCGGCTATGGATTAACCATGGAATCCACCTCAAAATTTAGTTTTCAAAAGATAATGTTAAAATGAATGGGGTGTAAATCTAACTTGTAAATTTCTCCCCTCTGTTTGTTTTAAGAGAGTTGTTTATCCTAAATCCAAATATGGCAACTTAAATGACAGAATTGTCCAGATAATGCTGATCGCGGTACTAAAATGCCTAGAAAATGCGACTGTATTTCTGTACTGCTTTCCACATCATCTCAGGTGTTGCAGTCACTACCAAAATAACTTAATACTGTCTCCTGGAGCTTGAATTTATTTTCACCCTTACTTGCAGAGAAACATCCACCTTTTGCTTAGACAGCTGCCAAATTTAGAGCCTTGGAGGACCACAAATTCATGAGAGCAGCAATCTATCATTGTCCCCACCCATTTCTTCCCTTTTTATTATTAATAGAAGAACTCTTGCTTGCTCATTTATGTTTTTTTTTAAAGACTGTACTCAAAGCAGGAAGGCATTCTCTACTTGAGTTATTCTAAATGTTGACTATCTTTGACATCCTGAAATATTAATGTCCTTTTTGAGGAGACGTGAGCTGTAGTTATATATGTCCCACGCTAAATATTTTAATTTTGATTGTTACTGTCATAATACGTATGTACTACCTTCCAGCTGAACTGGTAAATTTTTAATGCTTTTAAACCAGAGTGGAGTTTTCTCCTGTTTGTCCTTTGTCTTTATTGTGATGTCTTTTTCCCCTCCTGTCCCTTACCCCAGGTGGGGCTTCATACTCAGTAGCAGATTTCATATGAAAGAGAACACTGCAGCTTAGTTAATGATATGTACTGATGCTTCAGTAATTGTTGACAACAATATGAACTATTTTATAAATATTTTACTGTAAGGGTTTGCTCAAATCTGAGTAATATGGAGAGATTAAACATTTCTGTGCAGGGCACTTGTACCCTGTTCTGTAATTTTGTACCTTGGGCTGAGAAACCAACTTTACTTAAGGTAACTTATATGTGCATGAATTAGATAAACATGTCTGCTTTGTTTAATATTAATGTGATTTCCTTAATTAATGTTTTATGACTCTACTGTGAACACCTTTATTCTAACACACTAAGTTTTCCATGTTTCTTTGCCTGCTTTTTCAACAAAGAGGATACTTCTGACAAGATGGATGGTAAGAAATTGTTTAGTCTGTCCTCTAATTCTATTAAATATTTAATAAAGTGCCTTTTAAGTAAAATTATTGATGTTTAATATATTTGTCTGTATATTAACAAAATACTAGGCTGTTTTCATTAACCCCTATGTAATCTTGTTGTCTTAATATTTGTGTTGTGTTATTGCTGTGTTTATCAATGTTTTTGATGATTGATCTGTATCAGCAGCAGAATCTTTATCAGAAATTGAATATTACTCCTTTTTAAAAAAAAACCCAAACAACTATTAATTACAGAACCATTCTGTAGTCAATACATGCTTTTTTAATTAGCTCTGGTTCAATTGTGTTTCATAGTTTTAACTATAAAGTAAAATTTTTTGACTACTTGGCAGAATAGCAATTGGAGTGCAGGAGATGCTTGACCACATAATTAAGGATTATTTTAAACATAGAACTAAAACCGTCTCTTGCAAAACTATCTAAAGCTATGTATCTAGCTACATAATTTTAAGTGCCTGTAAATCCTGTACTACAATGTAATTTTCATTGAATCACAGAATAATAAGGATTGAGAAAGGACCTTTTGGAGATGATCTAGTCCAACCCCTAATTCTTATTAAAGAGTAGCCTGTTAAGGTGACTTACCTGTTAAAATAGCTTACCAAGTATCCCAGCTAAGTTTTAGCTCTTACTTTTTCTTAATTCACTGTATTAAACACATGGAGGGAGTTGACATATATTTTTATCCTGCCTGCAAAGCAGTTGAGAATCGGACTTCTCACAGCAGTTGTCTGTTTCAGGTGTGTGTAAAGTCATACTTCTGTGATAATAAAGTGACAGAGTCACGGCTTGAAGCCTGATAATCCTAGTTCTAATTTATTGCTGGGGAACATATAACAAGTCAGTTATGTTCGCTACTTATTAAATAATTCTTGTCATGTGTTTATTAACAGTACAGGTTTCGAAGAATGAGTAGTTTACTGGAAGCAAAGCTGGGGATTTTTTTCATAGAAAGGAAAACAGTAAGAAGGTAGAGCTCTAAAACCCAGAATCTTGAATCATTTTAAAGCACAGATAATCACTTTCCCGACGATACTTTCTGGAAGAATTTGAATCATTTTTGAGTATTGCAAATGGCAAGCCTACTTGAATAAAATTAGATATTTTTTTTTAAGCGTAGTAGTGTGTGTGTTTGTTTCCATATCAGATTTCCTTATATTGCATATAATAAGATTTATTTATAATTATATGTGCTAAACACTTAACCTTCAGCTTTTGCACGTTGTCACCAGCAATAAAGGTTCTTAGGGGCACAGGTACAAGATTTTTCTATTTTTCCTAATGGTGTCTCACACATCTATTTAAAAATAGTAGGGGAAGTACTACACAATTGATCAGAGTAACAAGGTTTTGTTTTTTCCTTGGGGATATCTGTAGGGGTGATGTGTGAAACAGAAGGGACACAGCCTAGCTCTCCAGCTGTAGCTGTATGAAACAGCTGGTCTGATCTAATTGCCACCAGGAGGAACTAATAATTTTTCCTTTTCCCCCTAATCTTGGCCACATCTTTCCACCAATTCTTTCGCTAATCCCTTGTAATACTTCATTATCAATCACTGCAGATGAACAAACTCTAGAAAACTGATTTTGTAAAACAAAAGTGAATAGTATTCTGCTCTTTAGCTTTCGGAGCTGACTTTGAGTCTCTAGCCATCCAAGCCAAGTGGTAGCACAAGGGCAGAGAGGAAGGAGAAGCAGAATCATCCCTTTTAGGAGCAGCTAGCTGTTAGCCTGGCTTAGGTGTTGCATAGAATCTGCCTTCTAAGATCCAACTCTGGAAGAAAGTTGGATCTCAGAGGAGTAGTTAAGGTTTTGGAATTTTTTTTATAGGCTGGCAAACTTGATCTAGAAAACTTCGGGGCACTTCTACATACATAGTATTGTAACTTACTTTTGTGAAGAAGCATTGAAATTCACAATGAATTATTTTAAAGACGTTTTTAAAAATAGTGCCTTGAAGATAGTATAATATGAGAAAGTTAAGTTCAGGCTAGCAAAAGGCAGTAACAGACGTTGTAGTCATTGGAGTTCTCTTACAAGGTAGAAACAGCAAAGTGAAAAAAAAATGGAAATACCCTTTGATATTTATTTATTTTAGACATTTAACGTGTTTATCCCTACTAATATGTATTTTATTCCGTAATCAGATTTGTTTCAAAGGAACTTAAAGAGAGGAAGGACTGCTGTTTAGATAGCTTCCTATCAATTCCTAGGTACTGATGTCAGTAAAAAGATTTGTTCAACTCTCATTTTATCATAATTAAGCCTTGTTAAGCTTGGCATACTTGTTCTAGTGCGGTCTGATTTCAGCAAGCTCATATTACTTCTCTGAGCAAAACTTGATCTTGTGCATGTAGATCTTAAGAGTAATCATAGACTTAATTCAGAGAAATCCTCCTTGCTGGCAGTTCCTATCAAGTTCTCACTGTCCAGTATGGGAAACACTGTCCTTGTGTTTTTCTCTGAGGTGATTTATAATATGTTTTGTATTTTCAGATGAGCTCACACTAAAATATTTTTAATACCTGTTTTGATCTGCATATGTCATTTTGTTGACTGACCTCGTTTATTTAATTTTTTCTATTTTTTTGGTGGTTTTGTAACAAGTTTGGAAGGCAGTGCTACCTATATATTGTGTTTTCTTGTAAATCGCTAACAGTACAGTATGGATGTTTCTTGATAATTTCGCTTCAGTTCAATAATGGAGCTGCAACACAAAAGCTTTTGCCCTCTTGACTTGATAAAATTTGTCAAGATTGATAAGAGTAATCTCAAAAAGGAATTGGAGAGAAACAGTACTGTTTGGAATATCATGTATTTTATTATTTTTTCTGTTTAGGAACAGCTTCTGAAGATGGTAAGAAAATATTTTGTTAGATGAGCTAATATTTTCAGCTTCATATTTTCATTGATACAAATTAAGCTTTAAAAGTAGAATGCAGTCTTTCTGGGTCTTTGTGGAGATTCAGAACTCCAGATAGCTTATGCATCTAATACTTGGTTGTCATGTAGTATTTTTAAAATTCTTTTGCTTTTATTTTAATTCTCAAGTACTCATCTGCAGTAGAAGTGTCATTGCTTAACATTTTTAGTGTGAAAATACAGGAGCTTTATAATTTTGCATTTATTTTTTTAAAGTGAATCTTGTCACAGAATATTTCATCAAGTATGTTCACGCTGTGGGAAGCAGGTGCTACTATTACTCATCTCTTTGAGACTTGGGAATTCATTGTCAATATGCTATTAACATTTAAACCCGTCATTAGTGAATGGATGTAGAGACTCCAAATGAATTAACAGTTCATTTGCCTCACGAATACAAACTGGATTTTTACATTGATAAAATTGAACCAGGTTCCAAGTGATAATTTAACGTAGTATCACAATAGTGGCACTCTGTATTCCTGGGTGTTTGGCCCGAGTTCTGAATGCAGTTACATGCTTTGATGTCTCGCAGCACTCGGTGGGAAAGCATTGCCATTGCACGGGGATAACTAGTAGAGTTTGGACTAGTTAATCTAACCGTTCTTGCTACAACATTGTTTTCTCATAGTTTAGTGAATAACCCCCTTTATCCTGATTCTCTTCTTATAGACGCTCATCTACGGCTATTCCCTCTACTTGGATGAATAATATTAACTTGGTTGGTCTCCAAATTCTGCTGTGGAAAGCCTAAAGAGGCTAGAACTAAATACCAGTCTGTGTACCTAATTCCTGGGTCAAATATTGACTCTACATGTCTAGAAAATATTTTAATTATGCAGTTTTAAAAAGTGGATTACTTGTTGAGCTAGATCCACCCTGTGTAAGCTTTTTGAGTTTTGTTCGTCCAACTTATAAGAGTTACTGTTAGCATGGTTTTGGCTTTTGTTTCATTTTTTGGTTGTTTGAGAGGTTGGCTTAGGGAATGTAGTACACAACTCTGTTTTCTTATATGAATAATTTTTCATACGAACCTATAATTCATCCAACTGGGGTATTCCTTTCTTTTGTAATTTCATTGTAAATTCTGGCGGTTACGAGGAATATGGCTAATAATGCTGAAAAGTTTAACCTAAACCCAAGATGGTTTCACATTCTAGAGAGAAGTGATTCTGTAGTTTTAGTTGTACTCAGTTTCCTCTGTCTCTTCCTCAGCTCTTCTGTTTGTTGAGGAGAGGGATATTTCCTTATATCATGTTGTCACTGGGAAGTACTTAAGTGTAGTTTTACTTAGTCTTTGCAAAATGCTGTAAAGGGCCTGGGAAATCCTGTAGAAGTCTACATGACTGTGGCCAGGAAAGTAGAATCTTTGGTTATAGGAAAGGTAGTGTTTAGATTTCTAAAAAGGGGAGTCAAGTTAGGAAGAAACCTCAGAACCCTATTCAAAAAACAGTCACCATAATTTTTGTAGTTTTAGCACAGTAAAAGTAGAATTACAACCGAATGTAATCATGAGAAGGCTGTACCTGATACAGCAACGTTAGCGTATGCATTGCCTATTTTATTTAATTAACTTTTTTAAATATCATAGAATGGTTTGGGTTGGAAGGGACCTTAAAGATCTTTGAGTTCCAACCCCCCTGCCCTGGGCAGGGACAGCTCCCACCAGACCAGGTTGCTCAAAGCCCCATCCAGCCTGGCCTTGAACCCCTCCAGGGATGGGGCAGCCACAACTTCCCCTGGGCAACCTGGGCCAGGGTCTCACCACTCTCATATAATCAAACTGTTTATGTAGGAAGCAAGAATTGTCTAGCTAGTTCAGGATGTTTAAGTGATAATGTGTCAATTGGTTACTAAAACACATAGCATCAGAGAAGTATTTTGATTCCTCAACTATCAAGTCCTTTAAGGTGTTCAAATTTCTACTAATTATCCCAAATGAATTTTCACCAATTAAATTTTACACTTCTTTTCTATCTACAGAAACCGTTAGTAAATGCTGCTGATGCTTTGCTTTATACATTACTGTGAAAAACTGATTTAATGCCTTTTCTTTTACAGGTCGTGTACGAACAAAGCTCTCAACGCCTTCTGTTGGTATTGGAAATTCTAAAACAGATTCCAGAGGACGCAGTAGAACCAAAGTGGTGTCACAGTCTCAGCGTATGTATTTTCTGTTTGTCAGTTATACCTGATAAAGAGGCCAAATGCTTAAGCAAATATTCATTGACCAATGGCTACAGTCAAAGTTAATTTTAAAAAAGAGCTACATACTGAGTTGTTGTTCTGTGCCTTAGGTTCATCATCGCCAGACCAAAATGAAGGTATTTTTTTCAGTGTTTTGGATCAGTGGTATTTGCATGCTTTTCTAATTCATGTTGTTTTTCTCTGGACAAAATACTAGGTTAGGTCTTAGTTTGCCAATTAAATTAGATCATGTAACACGAAATGAAAGCTACCCTTAAGTTCTGTCTTCAGTTATAACTTCTCAACATTCTTTTCCCCCCCTTTCTGACCTGCCCAACGCAAAAGACCAGTAAACCTCTATGTCAGTCAGATAAGACATATGGATAAGTAACAGAAAAATGGGTAGGCTGTATGGTGTCTTCAGTGTTACCTGCAAAACCTAATTTTTCAAAGTCTTATTTTCAGCCAGAAATACCTATTTTCATTTTAAGCTGGGCCCTGCTCTAACTCATGGATATATATATATATTCCTCTCTTTTTTTTGTATTACAGCTGTTACCTTTATTTAACTCTTCTTTGGAGTAAAAATACTAAACCCTAACTTTATAATCCGTTACTTAGCTCATATTGAATCAAAGGGTTAAAATAAGCAACTTACTCTATATCAGCTAATCCACAGTAATTTTCTATGTGTGTTTAGAAACCAAAGCAAATGCAAAATGTCCAATCAAGATGAGCACTCTGTCATTAATTAAAAAGACCTGATTACCTGACACTCTTCGGCACTTGCTGACTTACAGAAATTTTTTCACACACCTGATGTCTCCAACAGACATCTTCTGACTAAGCCCTTTAGTGTTTTCAGATTCCCATATTTGTCTAATTAAGTGGAATGCAGTGAAATTAATGAAAGGAAGACATATTAACAATAAAATAAAATAACCAGTCCTATAGTTTGAGGTCTAATGTTAATAAACCCAGTAAATTATACAGGTTTTAAATTTTCCAGTACAATTATTTTGCTATCAGTGACTGTGTCCAGTTTCTTTTAATAGAAACCCTTAATTCTGTGTTTAATGGAAAAAGCATTTACCTTCATAACAATGACTGCCTTTATCATAAATAGAATTACTTCAGAGGTTTTAAAAGAAAAAAACATAGAGTTTTGGGGCTTTTTTTTTTTTGCTGTTAGAGGACTTTCCATTCAGTTTTGCATTACTTCATTTTCCAGCAAATATGATTGGATCAAACCTGATCCAATGCTTGCAGGTTTTGTGAAATAAAACTCAGATAAATATAAAATAATAAAATCCAATAACAGAAGTCCACTTAGGTAATTTTCTGGTTTTGACCATGCTCTAATCTCACAAGTGTGGGAAAATCAACTCTAGTTATTGTCTGTGACAAGGTTGTACAGAACTTGTTCCATGTTTTCAGTGTTAAGATCATAAGTAAAGAATATATGGATTAATAATTTAAGGAGGAGAGGAGGTAACAGGCCCGTCAATTCACTTTTTCCCTTTACAAAAAGCTGTAAACAGTATCTGTAACAATCTTCACTAGTATTAGGGATTTTCTGAAATAAGCTTGAATAGATTGGTGCTTGGAATAGATTGGATAAATTCTTAAAACATTAAGGTGTTTGAGAAACTGTTTGGGGGAGGTGTTAAATTTAGGTAGCAATATAACACTTTTATGGTCATCATCATCATATAATATTAATTAAACTGACTGTCTATTCAGGGAAACAAACTGAAGCTTTTTCAGTTTCTTTTTACTAATAATGGCAGGTTTTACCCAAGGGAAATAATTTTTGGCACAGTTTTAATGTATAAAGAGATAAGTTGAATTGATACTGAAATAACTAGATTTGCCTACATGTGATGATATGTGAAAATTAAATGCATTAATGCATCTTTCTAGCCTTTTATTACTACTGCTGTTCAGAACCGATGGCTTCAGAAAGCTCATTATAACCTGTCAGTGGGGGAGAACAAGAATTCTGAGATGTTTTAAGGAAGATAAACAGGGCAAATACAAATGGACAGGGGAAGGAGAATTGTCAGGCACTATATGCCAGCTATTTGAGTGATGCTTCTTTATGCAATTGAAAACTTTCACAGCATTGTGGGCAGTGAGATGCTTGATGTTTCCATACAGGGACTCGTTTTAGTTCTCCAGCTTATAGTGGGAGAATAGCTTCATATTTTATTTAAGCTTTTATTTTTTTAAAAACTGGTGTAACACAGATGCTTTTATACATTTAGGGTTACAACTACTTAGCACTTTTGTTCAAAAATCATTTTATGAAAGACTTGCAGATTTGAATGCTTTACAAAAGATACTTTTTTGGGGTTTTAGAAGCCCTTTACTCTTCCTGTTCTATTTTTAAATTGTAGCATAAAACAAATGCATATAAAATCCATAGCTCATTGTTTTATTCTTATCTATGGAAAAAAATAGTTCTATTTTTTTCCTCTTCCTTCTGGTTTGGTTGGCAGGTAATTCAGCAAGGTGTGCTAAAATTTACATTGCAATCTTCATTCAGAGAAAAAGAATTAAATCTCTGGATGGAAACAAATTCCTGCTTTTATACTTCATACGAATTTTAAAGAGGAAAACCTGAAATTCTATGCAAGTCTTTTCAGTTGTGCCATTGTGAGGTTTATTTTTTGTCATCCACCGCACCTGCAGCTCGGTTCCTTTACTGTTTGTCTCAAAAAAAAATTGTTTTGGCCTTGTGTGTAATTTTTGTTCAGCTGTTGAATTTCTTGATCCTTTTTGGCAATGTAATATTCTTTTAAAGTAATATGAAGGCTACAGTTTCATGTTTAATTGAAATTTAATTCTTCAGTATTATCCAGTTGTTGGTTAGAAAGCTGAAGAATTGTAATTTGCTTGTGCAGCTTTGCTTCATCTGCTTTGTACATAGCATTCAAGTTCAATTCTTCAACTGGAAGCTACTTAAAAGCTCTGCTTTAGCATAACCCCCTTGTGGCTTTTTTTTTCCTGTGTGAAATGACTAAAGCTTTCTTATTTCCATTTGCCATCCATTTTTAAAATCTGCTCTGCTCCCTCCCTCTTCATGGATTATAAACCCCTACCCTAATCCTGCCTTTACACTTGTTCAGGATCACAGTCTGCTAACCCCATTGGTGGTAAGAGTCTACAGAATTTGTGTATACGTCATTGTTTGATCACCTGTTTGACATATCTCATTTAAGGACCCTATTCAGCAGAAATTCTGGCTCACTTTTTTTTTTGTTTTCCTATGCTGCATTTACCTAGTTGGTGTAATTTTTATTTAGAAGGCAGTAGAGATGGTGGTTTTTTGTCCTTTTGGAATGCTCTTTTAGTAATCCTTCCTTCGTCATTCACTTCACTTTGAGTGCTGGTGGTAGTGCTGACAGCAGCATGCCAATGCTGCTTATTAGCTATTATATATAACTGTTAGCATAATATTTTCAGGATATAAAGCTTCATTTGGTTTATTTACAGTAGAGTGGTACGCTTTGCAGGTCGGACAATAAAAGACAAAGTATTGCCATGAGGGGTTGCATTTCTTCTGTATATTCTGAGAAGAATGAGTTTTTCAGGTTTCTGACTTACTGAAGAAAATATTTTAAAAATCTCCAGCACGGTGAAAACTTTTACAATGTTTTCATTGTTTTAAAGAGATGCAAAATAGCGGAGGCTAGGAAGAAGGCACAGTAATACCATGTCTAAGTTGAAAAACCTTGAGATGTCAAACCCTTAATATTTGCAGACTACAGAATTTTTATAGATGTGCCTATTCTTTTTTTTGCTATAGAGCTTATGCTTGTGTTTTCCAGGCTGTGTAATATTTTATTTATCACTTCTGCTGAATAGGTCCATAGTTTGGAAAAGGGATTTTGCTAAAATAATCATTTCAAGTTTGAATTCAAACAATGAGTCTGAAAGTATATGCATGGTACGTTGTTTTAGTCTCTCCCTCCCACCCAGCATATGTTTTATTTTGTTGGGGATTTTGTTTCTTTTTCCATATAGTCAAGCTTTAATCAAATCATATCTTTTTTCAAATGTGCCTCATAACAAGTAACTCATGAAACTCATGTGAGATGTTGCATGTTAAGTCTGTAGATCTGATAGCATAGCTGTGGTCATACAGTTACCTGGTTATTTTTAAAAGGTTAATGAAAGGTTTGTATCTATGTGTGATTAAACTGTGGTTAAAGTTATGTTTTGTTTTTTATTTGGTCAAACTTCTTGAATTTTGCAGCTGGAAACAATATGTCAACTGGTGGTATAAATTGGTTATAACTAGAGAAGAACGGAGTCTTTGTTGAAGCACAGAACTTACATTTTCTGTTACTGAAATATAAAACTTGGGG
>JAOXJM010000012.1:47777954-47789874 GCA_026413425.1 Tringa solitaria | reverse complement strand
TAAGGGTTAGTTTCATCTAAAATGCACTGAAATAGTTCAACAGTTTGTGCTCAAAATTTGTAAGTATTTTTAAGAGGTTGTGTTTTTTATGGAGGCCAAACCAAAAGAGGAGTTGGTTTTCTCTCAAGTAGAAACAAGAGTCTGGTGCAGTTATTTAAATCACGAAGAAAGTGGGCTAAATCATACATGCTGAGTCTGATGAACTATACCAATGTGTACCTATTGATTTTCCAAGGTATTTTGTGTTATCATAGCTTATGATGTCTTCCTCGAATTTCATAGATGGGGCTGGCAGTTGAGACTGAGTAATTTTTACATCATTTCTGCTATTCAGTAAATAAGGTGGAGACGATACTTCGGTATAAAAGAAAATGCCGTGTTTTATTTGCTCTTACCTAGGTAAAGACCCAGTATGGATGATAAAACAAGGAGAAAAATCCTTTTGTTTTCTAAAACCATTAAAATGTTTTTAACTGAGTTACTTTGCTTGACAGTATTTTTACAGTTCTTGTAGGAGGTGGGTTACTAGTACAGCTTCATATATGCAGTAATTTCTCACAGCAAAAGGACTGCAGTTAAGGAGCTGAATAAAGGTTATAATGGTCTCATGTAAAAAAAAAATGTAATCTTATATTTTGTTGAATTACAGGCTTATTTGGAAGAAATTTTGTCTATGTTCACTATAACATGTCCCGCTTTGTGTCCATATTTCAGAATTGATAAAACAATAACCCAGAAGAATTCATAGCAAAGTATTTAGTTTAGAAGCATTGGCTTTTCCCAGAAGAATTCTGAAAAATTGCTTTGATTACGCAATACGTTTTACATAATTTTAAGTCTTCCTTGAGAAGTCTTGACAGGTTAACTCAGTGTTCATCTGTCCTCCTTATTTCTCCTGCTGGAAAAAGTCACTTAGCTGCTCTCTGTGACATCATGTATTTTGGAAGAAACCTGCATTGCACACAAGCAATGTGATATTAAAGTTGTTAAAAAAAAAAAAAAGAACAGTTAAGTCAGAAAAGGAAAGAAAAATAAATGTTAAGATACTACTGGTTTTGAAATGAAGTAATGGTGAAATTGTGAATAGCAGCATGGTTTAATTTTGCTTGCTCTGTAATTAATTAATATTGCAGCTATGCATATATCAGAACTATTCTGGAGGTCTTTTTTGTAGTGGGAGAACTGGTTCCGAATGAACGAAAATGTTCCAAAATTCCGTTTTATGCGTCTGAAGAGCATTTTATCTTTTCATTAAGCATTTAGGAACGTTACATGGAATTATTCTAGTTGATTGCTTTGTTCACTGGGTGTTCTGATATAAAATAATGCTGGTTTGATTTCAAACATTTGCCTTGTGTTACAGCACATGTGGTACACCTCTTCCAGTCACTGAAACCTTGCCTGCTTTTTGGTATCGCAGAACTATTAATATTTATCCATATATTACCACAAGGATCCTTTAGGTGTTCACAGTTCATGAGCTGTGAATTTTATATTGCTTACATACAGCTACACAAATCTCACCTTAGACTCTTTTCAAGTGTCTGTCAGAATTATTGTGTCATCACTTTTTTTTTTTAAAGGTTTGCTTTAACATGATAGCTGGATGTAGGGAATTGCTTAGAAGAAGAGAGTAATATCATTTGGAGGAGCAAATAGGAGAATGATTTAAAGGATATGCCAAGTGTTAACTTTTAAAATACATCGGGTATCCCAATAAAATTATTAAATTTATCATAAAAGTTTTTAAATACATTTTTTGGTTTTGTTTTGTTTTATATTCCATACAGGAACTTTGTATTGCTGGCCACTAATTTGTGTGTTTTTATCTTTTTTCCCTTTTTTTGTTGTTTGTTTTGTTTTGTTTTGTTTTTGTTTTGTTTTGCATGCTGTCCCCTGTGTTGGAACTCTCTTTAGAGAGTAAGTTGGTTCAATATTTGTTGGAAGCCTAACCTTACTTGCATGAATGTGCAATTAACCCTTTTTTCTCTATTTTTCTTCCCCAAAGAGTTCATGCAGTGTCAAGCCTTTTGCAATCATAAAATGCTATATACAGTTCTGTAAACTGTGTGGTAAAGTTTCGAGATGTGCTTTATCTACTAATGAACTGACATTGTTTGGTTATGCATTCCTGCTTTATATTGTGGTGGTTGGCACATCTGAAATAATTCACTTTACAGGTAGATTGTTTACAATTAGTTTCATATCTGTTTATTTTTTCCACTATCAAATTATTAAAAACTTCAACTTTAGATGCTTGATTTCAGAATTTTAATTTCCATCATAAAAATGGAAACTGCAGAAAATTGCAGTGCCCACATACATTGTTCAGCATATATAGGTGGTTGAGTTCCATTTTCCATTCCAAATTCATCCTTTACCTTAAATGCTCTTACAGCCTTCTTAAATGGTTCATGCTTTGGCCAAAGACAAGATGGTGTGATTCATTTTTTTTAAATACAACAAAATGACTCAGTTTGAGTGTTCTCCAGACGTTCACTGTGGTAAACCTAAAATCAAACAAAGCTTGACAAGAAAATTGAGTCCTCAGTTAAGTGTATTTTTAATACTAAAATACTAAAAACAGCTAAATACTATAAAACAGCTAAAACACTGGCACAGGATCTTTAGAGTACTTTTGCCGTAGTGATTCATAATGATTTCAATGTAAACCACTTCATGTGTTTAAAGTATCGTAAGTCCACATTACTCCATCAAATAAAAGGTGGTAAAAAGTTTGTTCAGCTTTCACATTTTAATAAAAGTTATGTGTGTCAGGGTCTGCAAACTTGAAGAAAGGTACAGATTTTAAATTCTGCTGAGCTATATAGTTTAATTTGAAGGGGTTTGGATAAAATTGTAAGACCCCTGTGTAATCTTTATAGCACCAGAATGTTTGGGATTTTTTTTTTTATTTGCCTAAGTCCAGTATATTTTCCCTTTATTTTAGGGCTGTGAAATCCAAAGACTGTCAGATTACAATATGGAAAGTACTCCTTGGTTTGGTTTTGCCTAGGTCTTATCATACCCACTACTTGTGCATCCACAGAGTGGTAAATTGTTTCAGTTCAGCTGAATACAGAAGATGTTTCCAATCCTGAGCATAAAAATTTCTTCTTACTACTGGGAGGGTAATTTTTAAACCTCAGACTTGAATACAAATCTAGACAGATAGCAGAGGAGCAATTTTATTTCTTTTTACAATTTTCAATGTAGTTTGCCTCAAAAGAGTCCTAGTGGGCTTTATGTTTAGTAGGATTCGTATTGTTCTGTTTCTAAGACAGCTTTTCAGTATTTACATTATCTATCAAAAGATTTTCCCTGGTCTTTATGAGATCCTGAAAGAATCTGAAATTTTTTTTTTATTTCCAATGTAAATCCTGAGTCATTTCTTTTAAAGGTATGTGTATGGATTTCTTTTCACTTTATGATGTGAATTTGCTTAACCTGGCTTGATTCTCAACATGAAAAGAGATGTAATTTCCTCAGCGATGAAGGCGTGCAGCAGCATGCTCCATCTCCTCCACACTCCATCAGTGCTGTGGAAGAAAGCCCACCTGTGTGGACTGGTTTCTGCAGCCCTGTGAGGTATGATCACAGGTTGAGACCATCCACTCTCGGAGGCAGCAGAGGAATTTGGCCTTATGAGAAGCCAGGTCAGCCCCAGGAGGATGTGGGCTTCCAGCCCTTCCTCTGCAGCAGCTCTTGCCAACCTCGTACCCATGGCGTTAAATACTCAGGAGGCAACATCTCGCCAACCCTCTTTGTGTCACACCAGTACTTCTGCTTTTGTCCCTAGAGGATCAGTTGAGAAGGTAGCATTTTCAGCCCAGACACCCATTCTTCTTGTCAAAGAAATGGGAAACCCGTGGGCCCCAGTGTTGTAGAGCATATACATCCTGATTTCACCGTAAGTCTCGAGAAAGACGTAAGATTACTGAGATACAAAAAAGGCTGTTTAGACAAAGTTACTGATTTGTCATGCCCTTCCCTCCAAAAAGCCCCTTTTTCCTGTTCTGAGTGCTGAGGTTGCTAGACTTACAATAATCTACATCATTTTTTGAATGAATGCAGTCTTCTCAATGTTATTTTTATTTATTGTATTCCACATTATTTGTTGAAAAGAACACAATAGATAATATGTTTTCGAAAAGACAAAAGTACTTCCTTGTTTTAAACACCTGCCAGGCTGAAACGTATCACGGCTCTTTTCCCTACTCTGGTAAATAATTTTGTGTTTGGATACCTGCAATAGCAGAAGGATTTTGTTCTGTTCCACAAATATTTTATGCAAAGGAATTGGCCAGCTTTCGTGATTTCGCAGGATTAAGTAATGCAGATATTTACAATCAATCCTTTGCTAAAGAATTGTAGGAGCTAATTTTCTTGTAGAGAGAAGGGGGTTTTGTAGTCTTCGAGGAATATGTCAAATCAACTTAATGATAAAGCTTGAAAGGGTAAAAAAAAAAAAGTTTTATTAAAAAAAATTGAGGTTGCGCCAGCCATCACAGTAAGCATTTCTTTTCTTGATGAAACTGCATGGAATACCTAATGGTCAAACTTCTACAGAAGTCGGCTAATATTTCCAATATACTCATGTATCAAAATCCAATGAAAAAGCAAGACAGATTTCTTTTCTTTTCTTTTCTTTTTTTTCCTGCTTGGCTGCAAAACACTTGCCTTTCTCTGCCTCTGGTTCCCTTACTGCTTTCTTCGTTTGTAAGTTCAGCATACGTCAGTCAGTGTCACTTCCTCTTTTGCCCCATCCTACCCTCTTTCCATCTTCTTCTGCCTTTTAGGTGTTCAGTATGTTTTTGGAGACACTGGTGGACTTCATCCAGGTCCATAAAGAAGATCTGCAGGACTGGCTGTTCGTACTGCTGACACAGCTCTTGAAAAAAATGGGTGCCGATTTGCTTGGGTCTGTACAAGCAAAAGTTCAGAAGGCGCTTGATGTCACAAGGTAATGAGTTCTTTAAAAAAAAAAACACTAAAAGAAATTCAAACCTACGAAAAAATCCATGCTACTTCTATGTTTTTGGGTTTTTTCTTAGTGTGCTGTGAGGTTCTAGGAAAAATGCAGAGCTAATAACAGATGGTGAAACTTCAGTAAACCTCGTTGCTTAAGCATTTTGGTTACCTAAATAGTTTTTGGTTTAAAGGGTTTGATTCAGTCCTTAATGCTGAACAATTGATATGATACTGCTTATCTGATTCAAAAATGGGTATCTGAGCCATGTAGGTTTGTTGTCTTGCCTTGTGTTCAGTGATGTAGCGCTTGGTGTTTGAGCTTCTTTATTTTGATACGAAAATATTGTTGCAATATTTATCTGAGTGTCAGCAGGCTTTTAAGGAGTTACTCCGATAATGGATTTGCTTTCTGTCTTCATTCCACTCTCTCCAGACTTCACCTGATTCCAAATAGCCTGATTCCAAAATGATCTTAGGTGATTTTGGGGGCTATCAGAGCTGCCCATTCCTGGCCGGTTTTATTTCCAAATAAAAGCTAAGTTTTTAAGTAGAGTTAGAGGGGCTCTGGGACCTACTTCTCAGCCTACATTCTCTGCAGTGCTGGACAGTCTAAGAGGTCTAGATGTCTGCTGAACCTATTCACATGGCAGATCTGCTGTGAAATCTGGGGAAGGGTGTAGTGTGTGTTGTGAGGAGAGAAGGACTATCGCCTGCTATGCCTCTTTTTTTTTTTTACTGCTGCAGCAGAGCCCTTGAGGGTCATACCCAGGGTGTGCAATGTGGGAGAGCAGAGGCAGCCCAGGGTGGAACTGGAGGGTTCAGAGGAGCTTGCAGGAGGGGTATGGTGCATACCTTGAATAGTTCTGCCATATATTAATTTGAGGATTGCATAGATTTAAAATCAGAATACTACCCTATGGCTATTATATCATTCCTTATTACTTGAATTATCCGTTTTAGCTATAATTGCCTCAAAGAATGAATTTCTTAAATTTTGTCCTTTATATGCTAAGTGAATGTTTCTGAAAGACAGATAAGATATTAAAAAAAACTGGTAGAAATTTTTTTTGTTTTGGAGATACTAGAGCTTTTCTTTACTGAAAAGATTGAGGACTTCGGTGCCTCTCAACAGGTTATTAAAATAAAATTTCTTGTAACTTAACATGATTTGCTATGCTTGTTTTACAGGGAATCTTTTCCAAATGACCTCCAGTTCAGTATTTTAATGAGATTTACTGTTGACCAGACCCAAACACCTAGCCTGAAGGTAAGAATTTTCAAGCTTGCATTGCAAACAAAAATCTTCCTTGATACACGATTGCTTGTCTTGATATTTGAATTTGGATTTTTATTTTTGTTATGTTTTTTTTTTAAAAAAAAAATTTCAATTAGTGGATTTTGTTTTTGTAAACTTTCAGACAGTCAAGCCAGCACTACAGGACCAGCTTCGCTCTTTTTGGAGCTCCAAGGTTTTTGTCTGAATTATTGTCTTTATTCTTAACCCTATGTCAAACTCTTACAGTGTTTCCAATAATTTATATTTGAATGCATTCGTATGCTGCTACTAACCTCCGCGAGAAACATTAAGCATGCAGATGTTCAATTTTAAACATTACACTAGTGTGAAGATGTTTGCTGCAAGAGAGATCTAATAAAACCACAGTACAGCAAGAATGAGCAACAAAAACATGGCCGCCTAACATCAAGCTGGTTATGCAAACTCACTCTATCAAGTCTTTTCTAATTTTATGTTTGTGATTTCCCAATCCTGTTTTCCTAGTTCTTGTGGTTTGGTTTCTTTTTTTCCTGGGTTCAGCCTGATAGGCCTTGAATTAATTTAAATTATTTTAATATTAATATGAACTTGAGTTTTACTATATTAAAAATCAGCTCTCTTTGTGGTAAACTTTTCTGAAAGCAGTGTGTAGCTTTATAATTACACACATTTTTATGTAAGAATCTGTAGTCCATAGCCCTGACAGTATAACTGCAAAGTCAAAATGTGTTCTGTAGTACATTTGCAATTCCAAAGAGAGTTGATTTTAGGATAAATGCATCAAATCCTAAGCAGATTTACAAGTAATGTAAATGGGGAAATAACAAGCATATGGTAACTGGCATTTTCTGCTCTGTCTTGCACGAAATACATTTATACGGTTTGATATTGCACAAGAATATGACTTTTCCCAAGTTGTGTTGAACCTGAAGTCACATGAATATGCCTTTTTTGTCTACAATACAGTAAAACTTATATTTTAAGCTTTTGAGGACAGTTGATACGTTGACCACTGTTGCTTCGTAGAGCTGTGTTAAAAAGGGACTGCTGTCATTTATTGAAGACAGCAAATGAGGTAGTAAAAATCAGTTTGTTGTTTAAATAAATCCTTGGAACAAATTTGGCTTGGTTTTGTTTTACTTGGTTTTGCTCCCCAGGAAAGGTGAATTTGATGTTTGAGAGATTCTTTTTTTTCCATACAGTAGTACAGCTGGTAACCCATATCGATCGTATTTCAAAGTTGAGTGTCTAGATTTGGAATGAGACATGGACTCTTACTAGGCTGGGTTGGGGCTAAGTTCAAGAATATTGACTATGTCACCTAGAAGGAATTAAGAAATCTGAAACACTTAAGGGGAATACATTCTGAAAATAGTTTCCAGTATTTGAGAGAGACTTATGAAATCAAGATTTTTGTAAAAACTACCTCCATGGAAGAATACCTGTTAGTTTGAAATAACATCAAGAGTATTTAATATGGATTTTTGGGACAGTAAAGTATGTAACTTAATAAAGAGAAGGTAAGCTTTTCTCCAGAAGAGAGCGGTATCTACCCCATACTTCCATCTTTATGAGGTAACTACAACTTCAGGACCCAGACAGTAAAATTATTGAACATAAATTGCAGAAGTATCTATTTAATATCCACATTCTTGAATACTTCCTCTAAGTTTCATCCTCAGTGCACCCAGGTGTCTAACAGATTAATTGACAATCCTAGGGTGCTACTTCATTTCTTGAAGTCTTCAGCTTTTGTTCTTACTCTGATAAATGATTATTTTGCTGCAGAGTGTGCCTCTGGGCTAGGTATTCTAAGAAACAGCATTCACTGTGACAAGAAAAATCAGACCAAGGATTTTCAGCATCCTTACAGATGGTTCAGATATAAGAAGGGTTGATAGATCAGAAATTTGCTCCGTGGAAGGTTTCTCTTCTACAAATGGTTTCCCTCTGTTTTTCTTGTGCTAGTAGTAAATAATAACAATCTTTTAGAATAAGCTGTCACAATGTAAGCCAAGCTTTTGGAGTGGCCACAGAGGAGGTGGCTCTGGGTAGCTAGCCAGTAGGAGGACCAAACACAGAGAAGACAGAGCTTTACTGACCTAACCCATGGGGGATGCAGCACAGTGCATTTTGCTGTATCTATCTTACTTTCTTCTGCTATAATTTTATACATAGGTGTGGCAAACTGCTGAATCAAGAGTTTAGAGGGGCCAGATGCATGTATCTATTTTGGTCAAATGGATGGATGGGCACAGGAGTCAAATTTTCTAGGGATGTAATCTCTTAAGCTTATCTTCGCAGGTGCAGAACATATGCTTTCTAAAGGATGGGTTTTGTCCTGAAGTACACTTCAAATCATCACTTTCATTTTTCTCAGGTTGAATGTCACAACAGCTCACGCTCAGTGAGGAACTGATTTAAACATTGTGACCAAAGTTGATTGCCATCTTCTGAAGGCTTCTTTCCTTTGAATATACTGATTTCTTGACAGAGGCTTTTGCTGCAGTTGGTCAGAAGATTTTTTTTTTTTTTAAATCCATATTAAAATTTCTGGATTTAAAAACCCCAACCAACCATTGACACAGATTCACAGACATGAGAGAGCCCTTCAAAATTGATCTTTAGTGTATATTGTAGTCATTTGGTTAAATAATGTCAGAGGCAGTCACTCCTAAGCATCCAGTAACTTAAGGACGGATACCCAGGAAAACGCTGTAAGAGACAGAGCTTTTTATGGTTTAAATAAAGCAGCTTATCTCATTCCTCCCTTGATTTTTTTTTTATTTTTTTTTTTATTTTTTCCTGTTATGTTAAATGTTTCTTTTGTCTTACCCTGATGCAGGAAATGATACTCTGTAAAGCTCAAATTTTTCACAGGACAGGAAAACAGTTTGCTTTCTGGCACTGACTCTAGCAATATTGCCTGAATCGCTGGAGGTAGTTGCACTTAATGTTGTGCCAGAATTTATAATTTCATTTACTGTGAAAGATGTTTATGAAGCACTTTAGTTCCATTTATGTCTAATCGGGGTTTTTGTGACTAATAGTGCTAATTGTGGCTTGATCTATATTTCAGCTCACTTACTACAACAGGGCTATACCTAAAAAAAAAAAAAAAAAGGCTGTTTGTGTTAATATGCGCTACAGGTAAAATGTCTCAGTGTTAATAGATCAGCAAAAGTACAATAAATTCAATCTAGAACAGTACGAAGAGGGTCAGGACAGTATTGAACAACTTCTTAGACAGTGGTTTCAGATTAACAGCAAATATTCACTGTAAGAATTCCTGGAGCTACTTCCATGGCAGTCAAAAGTTGTTTTCCTCCTCTTAGAGAGATTAAATGGATTGTTGAAGAGGACTATGTTAGACCTTTTATTTCTAAACCTTAACTCTGTACACACTTACTGGAAACAGTGGTTAAAATACATCGTAAATAGATTTGCTGCTATTACAGAGTTTATTTCAGGGTGGTTTTTTAGTCATAATAATGCTGTCTCATTGTATTTGATCATGGAGAGGTACCCCTTCCAGAATTTCTTCTCTCCAAAGCAATTAGTGAAAAACATTTACTTTGAAGATAGCAGTCAAATTTAGCTTTGGGTATTTGTCTCTTTGTGGAAAGATTTATTAGTGCAAACTCTCTCCATTCATCCTCTGTTCAGTGCTCTTCTGTCTCCTGAGAACCTCCATCTTTCCAGAAGTCTGTGCGATATACTCTGGGGGACTAGTTTAAGCACTAACTAATACTGAGATAAAGTACTCCCAGATTTTTTGTTTGAGAGAAAATGCCTCTGGACATTCTAAGTATACGGTTCTTAACAGTGTTTTTTTTCTTGAAGATGTGACATTATATATATTTAAACCATAAACAGTGAAACATAGTGCTGTTGTAATGGTTTCACTTGGTAATCTAGACATTTTTAAATTTATTACTTAGTATTTGGAAAGCCATGTAGCCTAAGGTTTATTGCTGTGGAGATGTTTGTGGGTTGGGGGTTTTTTTTGTCGTTAAAGAATCTAGCAAATAGCGTGGGTTTTACTGCAGTTGTTGATATTGATCTGCATGATAAGAAAGCTTTCAGCTGTTTCTTGTTGTATAACTTTGGAGAAGTTGAGCTTTAACAGCTGCTGTGAAAGCGAAGTATTTGTTATTAGTCTACGTATATCAGCTGTCTTTAATGTCTGTGTCACTTAGTGTAGCTTGAGTTTTTAATAGCTTGCAAGTTTTAATGACCAAGGGAAATTTCTAAATAGCTTTGTTTGGAACAGTTGTACTATAAGCCATGAACAATTAAAAATACAACCAGAACTATTTTCTCTCTGGTTATGATGGACGTAGGTGTCTCCCTCCTGGTAGGTATTTCTGGTTTGCTGTAATTAATAATGGAAATAAAAGCAGCTCTGTCAAATGAGTGGCCTAAATAAATGTTCACCGCTTGTGTTGATGAGTTGGGTATCCAGTCTCTGGAGCAGTAGGAGTTGAGGAGATAAATTTTTAAGGCAGATACAGGCATAATAGACCTTTGCCCATAGCTGTGTGGTGGTGGTGTTTGGGAGAAACTTGAGAGAGGCTGAGTCTAAGATGTATGAAACAGAGGTTCTGCATAAGGAGTAGAGGGAGTTAGTGGAGTAGGAGAACGATGCTCAGATAAATGAGGGAGTAAAGCAGCTTTTCTGTCCTGGTAAATCCATGTCTCTCTCTTCCAAGTATCTTTGAAGGAAAAGTGTGTAGGTGACCCCTTCTAAGTCATTTGTAGAAATTGTATTCCATAGCTTTTTAGTATTTAACGGGAGGATTTATGTGGCTTATCCCCAAAGATAGTGATTGCTGAACGCTGGTGTTTTATAAAAGAATGCTCAGTGTTAACTACATTAGGGACTAATAGGAGCTGATTATTGGTTCATCAGGTGATAATTCATTTTAGTACTAGAAAAAAAATTCTTAATTCTGAATAATTCTTTTAAATCCTGAGTATTCTTAAAAATTCTGAGTACTCTGGTTTTCTTTTTGTTAAATATAAGCATCTTCATATGCAATGACCTGTGTATCTTTTAGTTGCTACCAGTGAAATCTAGGATTTCTATTAATATTTGAATTTTGGTGGAATAACTGCCTTCTTGAAATGTTACATCCATTTGTACATTGATTTGTGGTATAGAGTTTTATATCAATACTGAAAATATATTTAGTTTAATTGGAGAAAAAAATAATCTTTATTTTAGGGAATGAGCACTTTACTCTGTGAGCACACTTGTTCTTGCAGCACACCATTTTTATTGTCCACCTGACTCCATTTCTCTTTGCAGGTCAAAGTCGCAATCCTTAAATACATAGAGACTCTTGCGCAACAGATGGATCCAGGAGATTTTGTAAATTCAAGTGAAACTAGGTTGGCGGTGTCTCGAATCATCACCTGGACCACAGAACCTAAAAGCTCAGATGTTAGGAAGGTAAGTTTGTTAATGTGCGCTTAGAATTGCAGGACATTCCAAGTATCTTGACAAATAATAGATGCTAGTATTTCTTGCCTAAACAAAAAAATATTTCATAGAATTGTCTAGGTTGGAAGGGATCATTAAGATCATCTAGCCCAACCATCAACCTAATTCTGACAAAAACCATCACTAAACCATGTCTCTAAGCACTATGGCAACCCGGCTTTTCAATA
>JAOXJM010000012.1:47762621-47777854 GCA_026413425.1 Tringa solitaria | reverse complement strand
CTTTTCTCCAGGCTGAACACCCCCAGCTCCCTCAGCCTCTCCTCACAAGACTTCTCCAGACCCCTCGCCAGCTCCGTTGCCCTTCTCTGGACCTGCTTCAGCCCCTCAATGTCTTTTTGTGGTGAGGGGCCCAAAACTGGACACAGCCCTCAACCTCAAGGTGGGGCCTCACCAGTTCTAGAGGGTATTTATCTTAGAAGCAAACTTACTCTTTCATAGAGAAAAGATACTTCTTTGTCCTCCTCGGCAAACACACCTATTTTTTCTATATAAAGTATGAGAATTTGCCCAAAATTGTGTCTTTAGAATATTCAAGTAAAAATTCAAAATTAATGTGTTTTGAAACTCTCCATTAGTGTTGTTTTTTTACGTATGTTAATACGTTGACATTATCTTTCATAATACAAGGACGAACTTTGTTTCAAGCAATATCTGGTATTAAAATCTTCTCAGCGGGCATTTTCTATATAGTTTTTAATATTACAATACTTCAGAGACCACCCTCTGTGATACCAATAGCATTTTCCTAACAGGAGTAGTGAGCTTGGTAGCAAACTTGATTCAATCTCTGGATTTTCTCAAGTCCTTTGTGTTTAATAAAAGATAGGTAAATAACTGTTGGTCCTTGGACAAAAGAAAGTTTGTGCTTTGCTAAGATAGTATCAAATGTTTGTTCTTGTGATGCTGCAGTTCCGATGCACAACTCCCTCTTCGACGTAACTATTGTGAAGTGAAAATTAATGTTTGTGAGCTACATAGATACACTAGGGATACAGAATAAGCACAAGTCTTTGGAAATGGTTTCTTCCAATTATAGAAAGCAAAAATCTTTGAAATTGTTTGCAGTTTGATGGAATAGATTTGTTGTTCTGATTGTCACCAGCCATTCTGCCTTAGCTGCCAGTGTCAGCATGGTAATGCTTTTTGAATGCTAAATGAATATTTACTTTATGGTTCATCTTTGAGACTTTGTCACTTTTAACTCTCAGAGTTAAAGAACTAACGCTTCTGTTCCTTTTTCTCTGTTTATTTCCTCAGTTTGAGAAGTTGGAACAATTTATTTGTTTAGATTTCCTTTGCTACTTTTAATTATGTTTGAGTTTTGGCAACTTCATAATTTCTGGAAACAGTACTACTTTTGTTAGGAGGGATGTTTTGTTGGGAGGACAATGGAGAGAAAATAGTGGGAGCTGTTTCACAAAGTGTGTAATGTGAAGAGAACAAAAATAAAAACAACTTCCACAGCTTCTTGATATCTGGAATGTTTGTAATATGTAATAAAAAACCATAGAGTTTATAATGGAGATAATGTTTCTGTCTTTCACTTACGTAACTTCATGAGTATGAGGAGGCAGTGATTGATTATGTGCTGTGGCCTTTTCTTGCCTAGTACCATGTTCTAGTGACATCTATAAGACCATAAAACAGGAGGGGAACTGAAGCAGGACTATCTTATAAATCAGTAAAGTTTTAGTACTAAGACACGTGGCAAGCTGTCTTATCTGATGGTTCATATCTCTAATAAGCATTTTATGTCAATAAGTAACTGAATCGTGGAAAGAATTGCCAGTGAGTTTTATCATCTGGAACACCTTAATTATATGAATTTTTCTCATTTTATTTTTTCTTTCCATAACACAATTGTTAGAGGTAACTAACTGCCAAAAGCTTTTAATAACTGGTGAAAATAAGTTTCACCAATAAGTAGTCGAAAAGTTACTCCGATCGTATAAAATTTTGTTCTCTTAACAGGCTTCATAGCATGCTATCACAAGCTTTTCATTTTATTTAGTTTAATAAGCTTATAGTATTTAGTACAATTTCTTTAAGTTAAAAGTTTTTGCGAAGTGTATTTCTGTGCAGTCGATAGGATTGGGTTTTTTGTTGTTTGTTTGGGTTTGGGTTTTGGTAGTGTTTTTTTTTTAGTAAAAATATTTCCAGTGCTAAGTATTATGAAAAATCCTCTTTTCTTTCATTAGCATAAGTTGGGCAGTCTTAGTGCAGCTCAGCGACATGGGACTTCTTTCTGGAAGCTAAAATTCTGTTTCAGAACTTAAATTTCTGCTAAGATTAGCATTCTCCTGAAAAGAACTAGGTTCTGCTTGGAGCTCTTCTAAGAACAGAACAAAATCTTTCTAATCCTTATTGCAGACTTTTAAAGATGTTATCTGGACATAAATAGGCCTGGACATAAAAAGAGAGAGCGAGCTTATGCTGGGGAAAAGAAAAAACCCCCAAAACTCTAAAATGCCTATTTTTTTATATTTTTTTTTTTCAAGGAAGAGAGAGAGAGAATAGATAATTGCATAGTTGAAAACCTTCTGTTGGTATCAATTTTGATGCTTTAGGTTGACCTTCATTCTGGGCAGACTTGATGGTATCTGTTTCTTTCCTGCTAGGACCCTGGACTGTCTGTGTTATTTTATTGGCAGCTTAAATACCTGTAGTGTTACGGAGTGGAGACATAGATAACACGAGGGGAAAAAGGAAAGTGGTAATTCCCAAGCCCTTGCTCAGTTGCAGAATTTGTTTTGGTTTTGCTTTGTATCAACTTCTATTAAAAGACTGACCATAAGAAATAACAAGGAAAAGAGAAACATTAAGGACAGATTTAGAGGGCATTCAGGGTGTTCGTATGAAGGCAAGGCTATCAGAGGGAAAAGGGAATAAAAGTTGAAGAAAATAGCCAGTCACGAGTGTGCAAAGATAATTTGTGGCAATCTAACATGTTAATATTTTTGTCATTAAACCTGATACTAAGATGTATGCTGGTATGTGTGCTCAGACCTTGGCTTTCCACTGTTAATTAAAAAACGCTACAGTTCATTGCTCTGGAAGCAAAAGGAGGGAAATAAATGTCTAAAAGAATTTTCTAAAGTACTTGCTTGAAGTACATTGCTGCTTCAGCGAGCTGCCTATCATGCTGCCTAGCATGAGGCACTGGTTCTCTCCAGTGCATGGCAGACCTTGATGGTGAGCTGTATAAACTAGACATAGTTGGTTAATCTTGGAATCGGAGTTTTATACTAGGAAGAAACTATTTAACAATTCCAGAGAACTTAATCTCTGGCCCTTAATTGCATGTGTTGGTTTGGTTTCTGTATTGACAGGTTTGTTAGACTGTCCAGTGAATATTCATCAAACAGTACAAACATTACCAAGTCATGCAGTCAACATTCCTTTACTAGAGGGAACTCAACCATCGTGTAACTTACTATATTGCTTTGTCCGTAAAGAGCTCTGATTTTTGATTCAGATAAATACTGTTTAGTAAAACATGCTGTAGGATGACATTGAAGATGAACTACTAAAACTGAGGGCATTGGAGGTGACATGCAGTAGACTGCTAACTCCAGTAATTTAGCTGACAACATGTTCTCAAGATGAAAATTGTTCTTAAAGTTTTCATTTTAGAATATGTAGTCGGCTAAATTATTCCTTGTGATGTTTGCCTATCTGTAAAAAAATAATAAAGGAAATGGGGCAGGAGGGGAAAGGTTAACTACCCAGTTTGGCTGTTGGATAAGTTATAAAGAATATGAAATGCATTGATCACAACTCAAAATCAAGACTGTCTTTATTCCACACTGGGGTATCTGGCTTCTTGGTTGGGGTTTGTTGTGGTTTTTTTGTTGCTTTACATTTCTAAAGAGATAACTCTTCTTCTTCAAGCTTGTGTGTTGATTATCCATCATCTGCAATTGCCACTTGCAGAACTCAGAAGAAGAAATTGCAGGCTTGTTCCTGCCTTTTGTGTTCTATTCCTCTCTTTAAATTTGTTCAACTTCCTAAACCTTTTAAAAGCCATTTTGAGAATTCCTTCACTACGGTTGGGGGGTGTTGAGGAGCACATTTCTTAAAGACTGCTTGTTAGAATGATTGTTCAAAGTGTAAGCTGCTTGTTGTGTGCCCGGGTTTACCAATAGCTAAACTTCAGTTCACCAGCAACTATGAATTGCTTTCGTTCACATCCGCTAATATCTTTATTCAAGCCTGATCAAGATCTTGGTTTTGTGATTACCACTCGTTATAGCATCTCTTGATGATAAAATTACTTTAGAAACTCAATTTAATTTCTTCAATGTGTATTTTCTTCTTCTAGGCTGCACAGTCAGTGCTGATTTCCCTTTTTGAACTCAACACTCCAGAGTTTACAATGCTATTGGGTGCTTTACCAAAAACATTTCAGGATGGAGCCACAAAACTTCTCCATAATCATCTCCGGAATACAGGCAACAGTGGTCAGGTATCTACACCTCTCTTATTCTTTGTGAAGTTACTGGTGTTTTGAACATAAGTCCATTTCAGTAGAGTTATTTGTGAGAGCAAGAAGATTGGTAGAGGAGGGGAGACAACCCAAATCCAATGTAGAAGTGTGTCTTATTACCAGATATCACTCTATGGGATGCCTGTTTCCTCCAAAGCATTACACTTTAAGTCTCTGTTGCTTCAAAGTGACTTAAGCTGGTGCTTTTTAAGAGTAGTTTACCTTTTACTTTACTAATTTCAAAGTTATACCTGATTTAAGTTACTAGTAATTGGCTAGTCAATCCAAGAAATTGAATAAAAGTTCTTTAAGTGTTTTCAGGCACCAAGAAAATAAATACAGTAGTAAGTTAAAGCAGCTGAAGTTCTACTGGAATACCTCTTCTTACCTCTCCTCCTCCAGGGATCAATGGGAAGTCCTTTAACAAGACCTACTCCGCGCTCCCCAGCAAGTTGGTCAAGTCCTCTCACTTCCCCAACCAATACATCGCAGAACACTTTGTCACCAAGGTAACGTAGGCTGGAGTTGCTACAGTTCCACATCTAAGGCTTCATTACAATTTATCCAAAATTGTAACCCCAGTGGTGAAAGCATGGAGTGAATTTTGCACCAAGTGACAGATGCTGAAAAATAAATTCCCCTCCTTCCACAGAATGACAGCACAGGGAACTGCTCGGCCTCCCTGAAGGGTCTGACAAAGGCCAGGGCTTTATCAGTCCTTCTTACTTTGGAACATTTTTCAGAAAGAGTGTAAAAAAAAAAAAAAAGTACTGGTTGTTGCATATTCATAAGAATAAAGCAGAGGAAAAGAAGTTTGTTTTTTCAGGAAGATGCTGATACATGTAGCCCTCCCCTTAGCTGGCTGCTTCCAGGGTTTTCTCTGTCAGCAGCAGTACACCTACTAAAGATGTACCATAGTACAATTTTGTTATGTGGAGAGCCAGCTTCCTTCCCTAATGTGTTTCAAGAAAAATAATAATTTTATTAATATTTTTTGAGTCTCTGTAGCTCCATGCTAATGCAATTTAAAAATACGGGGTCACAAAGTAAGTCTGTCTCAGTCCATATGTCTTTTCTCTGTGGCCCACAGTGCATTTGACTACGACACTGAAAATATGAATTCTGAAGATATTTACAGCTCTCTTCGTGGAGTCACTGAAGCCATTCAGAATTTCAGTTTTCGTAGTCAGGAAGATATGAATGAGCCTGTAAAACGAGATTCCAAAAAAGATGATGGCGATTCGGTGAGTATTTAAACTCAGTGCATCTTGGTATCAGCACATGAAGCCAATGATTGATTGCTTACAGCTGATAAAGCATCTTTCTCAGAAGGTTTACGTGTTACCACTTCTGAAATTTTCAGTGCTACTTGCTGTTTTAAACTTCTGTTTCTATGGAACTTTGACTTTCAGATTTTCTAAAGCTTGCCAAATATCTATATGTTTAAACACATCTTTAATGACTTAGAATCAAACTTTGAGATAAAATACTGACAGCTGTTTCTAATTAATGAATTTTTTTGCACTACATATACTTTTTTTTGGAGGAAAGCAAAGTTTAGTGGAACTGTTTCTAAGGCTTCTTATTTGAAGGCTAGTTTGAAATTTGTAAACTTCTTGAAATGTGTATTTTTTTGCTACATCTCTGAATTATTAATGTAGTTAACTGAAAAGTGTGGGTGTATTTCGTGTGCTTGTCTGATATTTCTTTTCCTGCAGATTTGCAGTGCCTCTGGGATAGTAGACCTGCGAGCAGGAAGTGGTGTGAGCGACACAGGCCGAACAGCTCTTGACAACAAGACGTCGTTACTCAACACGATGCCTCCCCACTCTTCGCCGCGTTCACGAGATTATAACCCCTACAATTATTCTGATGGTATCGGTTCATTTAATAAATCTGCTTTGAAAGAAGCCATGTTTGATGATGATGCAGAGCAATTTCCTGATGGTAAGCTCCAGGTTTCGTTTGGTGCTAGAAGAAAACTGGTGAGGTTTTCCATCTTTTAGTTTCTGAATTTATTATTAGCAATGTATGTGTTGCCAGTGCCGCATCTCTGAGAGGTTTATACAAATGCTGTATTTCAAATTAGTTTATTTGGTAGTAATCCTTTTGAGTGACATTGTTGGATTACTTGGAATTTGTAGAGATTAAGGCTAAAAATGAGATAAACACTGATCTATATTGTATAATTCTGGAAGCTCATCCTGTAGCAGTATTGTCAATAAAAATTTACTTATAAGATTGCTTTATGATTGAAACTTAAACACAAGGGGAGATTCACAGCAAGGAAGTAAAACTGGATCAAACCAGTTTGGAAATTAGGTGAAAGGTTAAGTATTTTGTTAGTAACATATTTGTATTTGAAACATGATGTTGGTGTTTGCTATTGGCTAAACATTCTTTAAAAAAAAAAAAAATAACAAAAGCAGCTTTTTACCAGGAAGGTGGTTCATTTAGCCCATGTAAATCTAGGAACTTGGACTGTTGTTTCATACACTTCTAGAGTTTCTCAGTATATCTTTGGGCAATGTTTTATATCTAGTTGTTGGGAAGGTTGCACAGTATCACTACTATCATTATTTTAAATAGTAGTAGGTGTTTTTCGTAATCTGGTATTTGTTATTGTTGATATTTCTTATTTAGTTACGGATTAATGCCAGGTTTTAATCTTAATGGGGGACAAATGAATTTTCCCCCTTCTTACTGTTTTGCTTCTGTCCTCCAGCAGAGGTTATAAAAATTGTTGGGAAAAAAAAAGCTATTTTCTGACTTGGTGTTTCATTAAGCTATTCTGTAAGTTGGCTTTAAATTTACATTAAACTAAAACTATATCCAAGTAAGGTTCATTTCTCTTTTTCTCTTTTGTATAGTGGCATATGGCCAGTTGTTATCTTCTGAAAAAGATAGAGGGGAAAGGAAGCTTTTACAAATTGTGTCTCATGTAAACATCAGGAACTAAATAAGCTTTGTCATCCACATACAGAGCCAGTTTACAATCGAGATTCAGTATTACATCAGTTAAGCCTCTTTTCTTTATACCTTCCGACAACGTGTTTCTGGATATTGCATTAAACCAAATGCAATCTGTGCTGCGCCCGCACATTCTGGTTTTATAAAAAATCATAACTGGCTGGAGTGAAGTATCCCCATCCAGTATCAGTTAGTCCTGGCTGGAGGAGAACTGCAACAATGTAGGTCTGCTCTTTAATAGATCTTAACAAAGTGCTTCCACTCACTGATGCGTTCGCCCTTACCTTTTGCTTATACCACATGCATTGTTGTTTGTTTGTTACTTTTTAAAATTTCATCTAAGATAACTTTGAAAAAGTCTACATGAGAAAAGATAAGCTTGGCAAAATACTTTGTGCTTGCAGTTCCTCCGGTAGGAGTTGCTTGCCTTTCCTATAAACCCGAAGCACTCCTTTTCAGAAACTCCACAGAATTGCTGTCTGTGAGTGACACAAAGTCCTATTTTTACTGGTCTCCCAGCTATCCTCTCCTGTGCTACTGGGAGAAGCATGCGGAAAGACAGGGCTAGATAGGAAAACCTTAGCTACTCATGTTGTCCCATCAGCAGCACTGAGGCAGACGGTTGGTCTAAGAGTTGAAAATTTCCAGTAGAGGAGGTGGACAGTATACGCCAAATGGCCAGTTCAGTGTTTTGCCTCTCTTACTTAAAAAAGATTTAATTAGTAACAGCTTAAATCTTCCAACCACTGGCACTTTCTTTTTTTTCCAAGGGAAATGCTTTTATCCAAAGCATAGGTAAACCTGGCTTTGAGTCACTTCCAGGCTCCTTAAAAGTCCATAGTCTGTGGTTGAAAAACAGTGTTCCACTTCAAAGAAGCTTATTTCAGCTTACTCCATGGACTGGGTTTTCCAAACTTCTTCCTTTTTACCTGACACTTGGTATATGTGCTTAAGATTTCTGCTTCTGTGTCTTGCCTTATATTTAACATCTTTTTTCTTTTAGACCATTCCTCTGATTTATCATGATAGTTTTCAGTTTTTACCTTGTTCTCCAGAATGTTTGCAACTGCTCTTCGATGTAATCTACACATTTAGTGAGTGGTCTCCATATTCCTTCAATATCATTAATGAAAGCATCTAACAGAACCAGGCTCGGCGCAGACCTGAGCAGGGACATCTCTCGTATCCTCCTAGATTAACAAAAAACCATTTATAGTCCAGTCACCCTCCAAGTGATTCATCAAGTTTTGCATCCACTTTGTTGGCTTTTTTGGCCACCCATGTTTACATGGCTCCAGGATTAAGGTGCTGTGGATGAGAGTAAGAAAATCTTAACTAAATTCAGGATATACCTACATTTTCCCTGTTAATTCTACTGTTTATCCTGTCAAAAGGCTATTACTTGCTTGGTTTGAGAAGAGCTGTTTTTCATCAAGTATTTATCTCTCTAATGCGTATTTTAATTAATTCAAATATAGGAGTTACATTTGCTCCTTCTTGTTTCTGTTTTGTTTTCTTTCTGAAAAAAGAAATTTTGAGAGTAGTGTTTGAGTATGACTTCTTTTATGCTTCTCCATTCTTGTCTAGAGAATGTTTGGAAATGAAACACTGACTGCTAAGTCATACAGAGGAATGGAAAATACAGGCTGTGAGGGCACATTCCTCTTGGTCGTCTTCATGTTTTTCAGGAATTCCATCTATTTTCTCCAGTAATAGAGCTTCTTTTCTCCCTTTATTCCTGCATGGACATGGCAGCTACCTTCTCTTCACTCCTTCCCTCCATGTGTTCGAGTTGCCACTTTCTTTCTGGCACTTCCACAGTGAATATAACTTTATTTAAGCAGATGTGGGTAGTTTTGCTAGTGATGTGTCAATATGCATTCCCCAAAATAAGATTTTACTCTAGCTGTAATCCTCACAGGTTTACACAGTTTGGTAGGACAAGTGTAATATTTCTGGTAATGAAAGTAACGATCTTGCCTCCATAAAAGTGATTGTCCATTCTGCGCATCTGTACTAATTAATAACTCACCTAATGCAATTTCAGGCTGTCCTTTAGGCAAACATTAATGATCCATTTAGAGAGTCTGCAAAGCACGCATTAATATATACAGAAAAAAGTTTCTGTTTTCAGGTGCTTATGCTCCTGATTATTCATGCAAAACAGAATGCAAATAGGAATGTTGGGTAGAAAAACACTGTGGGGTTGTTGGGGTTTTTTTTTCTTGTAAGGTAACTGATGTGTGGTTTTAAAATACTTGATGCATGATACTCTGCTTTTACTTGTTTCTTTGTACAGCATTTATAAGTGATGATATTGAATACAGTAATATAAGGTGTTCCAGGGCTGTGCTTCCTCAGTATATGACCTAATAAATTTGTTATGGAGAATGTATTTCATGTGTTAGTAAATAGAATAACTTTAGGAAAGATGCAATGCAGGAACATCTGTGTTTTATGCCAATACTTTAAAACTTTTTCCAGAAAAAAAGTGTTTCTGTTAGTGTATACGGGTCTCAGTGGAAAGATGGAAGCTATATGCTTTTCTTTCTTAAAGGCTAAATGGATCTTGATGATGGAATAAAGGCAACAACTTGATATTTAATTTTCATTAAGACCATTTTGAAGTTTCTTGACTGTTAGCAGATCCCTGTTTGCGGTCCAGTATTTACAAATACGGGTTGTGTTACTAGTGCATTTTTCCATCGTCATGGAATCCTCTCTAATCAAAACTAAAATCCAGAGCTTTCTTGTCATGATTGCTCTCAGGAATCTCTGTGGGACTAATGCCCTTGGTTTGCTTCTATTTCAGCTGTTTTGTACCAAGCACCACTCTTATGCATTCCCCCGCCCCCCCCCCCGTGTGTGTTAACAGCCACAGCTATTGCTGTGGAACCATGGCTTACAAAAGTCTAAACAATTCTGTAATACTAAGAGAAAAAAGACGAATTTGTCATCTTGGATGGAAGGGTCATGTGGACCCTTCCATAGCCTATGCACTTTGTGTGTAGATCAGATTTAAAAGAATGCAGAGTACTTATGACTTTGGGTATTGCAAGCATAAAAACTCTTGCAGTCAACAGGCTTCCAGGGGTTTTTTGCAGTGTCATTGTAGGGTTTTTTTGGTGATTGTAAGCTTGTTCAGTAACATTGGCTGCACTGAAAAGGTAAGCCAAATTGCAATTTTTGCAGATAAATTTAGGGAGAAAAATAAAAGCACACTAGAAAGCCAGCTAGCCATCCTAGAAAATATCCTTCAGTTGGATAGCAGGTACTAATACTTATTTGCAATGATCTGAGAACTCTTGTGTGCTCCTTTTTGACAGAGCCTCCTATGGACCATTCTGATCTGGTTGCAGAGTTGCTGAAAGAGTTATCAAACCATAATGAGAGAGTTGAGGAAAGGAAGTCTGCCCTGTACGAGCTCATGAAGTTAACTCAAGAAGAGTCTTTCGGTGTTTGGGATGAGCACTTCAAAACAATACTACTTTTGCTGCTTGAAACGCTCGGAGATAAAGAGGTAAATTCAAATCAGTCCAGAATGTTGACAAAGCACATGGGTTACTTCCAGTGTCTTGGAAATTTGTGTGGGTTGTAGTAAAGGCACAAATTTAAATTAGTCTTGAAAAACAAATAACTGGAAATACAAAAATGTCATGAAGTCTGAATGCCCCGATGGTGAATAGGGCATCAGTAATACTTACCTTCTCAAGTATTCATAGTTGTTGCTTCTCACATGATAGATTAAATGAAATGTTTTTCACTGCAATTCAAAGCTTATCCATTAATAGAATATCAAAACATCATGTGCGGCCAATCATTTAAAAATATATTTCTAAAATACAGTAATGCTCATTGTGAAGAGACCGAGTTCTGTGTAATTGTTCTCTGCAAGGGCCATATTTTTAAAATTACTGAGGATCAAAAAGACACTAATACTTGGCTTTGATTTTTAAAAAGGCTGTAAAAAAAATTCAAAAATGTATTTGCATGATGGGATGCTAAAGGTTTTATTAGCGCTTGTGAAGAGTAAAATTGTTTAGAACTTAACTTCTGGGTAACATAGATAACTCAGGCTAACAACGTGTTTATGCTACGCCACTTGAACTATCTGCAAAAAGAGAGATCAAGAAACTGAAGATTCTTTTTCTGGCTTTATTTGTTAACATCAGGTTCATACTGTATATATGCATAGAGCATAATCTATTTTTTTTTCCATTATCAAAGACTCTTTCAGCTGCTGAACAAATGTTTGTTTAAAGATACATAACTTGCTTATTTCACTATTAAATCTTTAGCATGCAATTAGAGCTTTGGCTTTGAAAGTTCTAAGAGAAATTCTAAGAAACCAGCCAGCAAGGTTTAAGAATTACGCAGAACTCACAATAATGAAGACGTTAGAAGCACATAAGGATCCTCATAAGGAGGTTGGTAATCAGTTACTCTATTTGTTTCAGGTTTTGACAAATTACTACAAAATGAAACAGCTGTCCAAAAAATGTGTGGTAGATCTTACTGATGAAGTAATTTGTTTAATAATCAAGTATTCAGATGTTAGTAGTTGACAGGGATATGCAAAAAAACCCTGCAGTTTTATAAGCCCTCATATGCTTAATATCAGCCTTAATAATATCTGCCTTGGGTACTGTTCAGAAGGACATAATGTCATTATAGCTGAAGGGAGTTTTTTTCCCTTGTATGACATCTGAAGCCAGATATAGGTGTCCTGGAGCAATACAACAAGCTTTTGGATGTAATTAGGTTCATGGTTGAGAGATGATACTGAACGCGGCAAGGAATTTGTCAGCCCTTTCCATTTTTAGCTAGCTCTACACCATTCGAGAGCATGGCTTTGGGTCTCGTTATGGAGGATGCACAGGAATGTATCAAAGGGAGGAGTTGATTGTGGCTGAGAACAGTGAGGGGATTCAATAGAAGAAGGATAACTGTAATCTTGTTCAGAAGTATTTGTGATGCATGCGTAAGCGATAAAGGGTAATGCTTGTAGATACAAGAAACACAAATACAGTAGCTACCCAAATATTAAACAGTTCCCATCAGTGTCACTGGTGCTATGGAAAAAATCCAGTTTTATTATTAAACGAGTACATCATCTCCTTGCCCTCCCCATGCAAGGGCACTTACTCTGTATGGAGCTCTCTGTGGAGTTCCAGATTTTGAAGTTTGACTGCAGTTCCTCCCATACCAATGAATTTTGTCAATCATCTGATACTCATTTCCCTACACCCTCTTGATTTGTTTTGTATGCTGTATTTGTTACAATCTCTTGTCCTCATCTTTCCTTCTTTTGTCATAGTTTCTTTCAAACTTAGAGGGGGGGAAAACCAGCTAGATGGGTTTCCAGAAGTAGCAACCTAGGCATGTAGTCATTAAACACGTTTGTGAGATGAGTGTGGAAACATGTCTTGTCAGCCATCACTGGCCTAATAAGCAATAACAAATGACAACACAAGAAATTACAGATTTAAAAGGTGGGGATATTTCAATATGTACTTGGAGGGTATGGCAGAATAGAAATTTCAGATCCAATTCAACAAGCAGGTTTGAAAAATTGATACGTGCGTTGCCGAGGGCATAGATTAGCCACAGAATATTGGGAAGAGTCTTGGTTTTAGGAAAGTTTGTCCAACTGTTGGAGTCTTTTAAGCAGATTTTTGAAGGGGTCTTCATTCATGCATTTCTGCAATGTTGTAGAGCTCTTGGTAGGAAACTTTTATGCTCAAGACCATTACTGCTAGATAACAGACCGTAGTAACAGTCTCCAGTAAATTATTTTTCAATATCTTTTACTTATTTTTTTACTTACTCTTTCAACAGGTGGTGAGATCTGCTGAAGAAGCTGCTTCCATGCTGGCCACTTCCATTAGCCCAGATCAGTGCATCAAAGTTCTTTGTCCGATTATCCAAACTGCAGATTACCCCATTAATCTGGCTGCAATCAAAATGCAGACGAAAGTCATAGAAAGAGTATCTAAAGAAACCCTTACTCAGCTTTTACCAGAGATTGTGCCGGGTCTAATACAGGTAAGGAGAAAAGAAAGAAGAAAGAAAAAAAAAGAAAAAAAACCACCAGCAAAATCAAAAGAAAGTGTATATATAAGAATTGCAAAGACTTTTTAAAAATAGTATCATTTGGCTGCTGTGAAGGATTTTATTTGTCTGATGGCTGCTTTGACCCAAAAATAACTCAGATAGTGGGAGCAAACTCTTATATTGGCAGGTAGCTAAACTGTAACTGTGGTTAGGATGCAAAAGAAAACCTGGTAGGCTATAAAGTACTAGTTATAGTTAAGCTTTGTAGATACTTTTACTTACAGGGTTTATTTTGCTGTTTGTATCTTTTTCCAAATTGTAATCATTTGGTCTGAAATGGTATTTGTGTATAATTGTAGGGTTTATGTATAATTGTAGAGTTTTGTCGCTTGAGCTTTGGGGGAGGCAAGTGGAAAGAAGCAGTTGACTGGAGAAGGTTTGATAAAATGAGAAGGATATCAGAGATTTCTCCTCCTTTGTCTTGAAAAATAAATTCTCTCTCAAATTATCAAGAGCCAAGATGCATTAATTTGCACGTGGTGGATAAAGACGTTTTGGAGTTCAACAGCAGCGTTCTGCAGATTTCTGTCTTTAATGGGTGTGATCCAGTCATACAGCTGCAGGAAGGTAGAGGCAGAGAAAGGCCCCTCTGAGAAAGGGGTGTGTGAGAGAGACAGCCAGGCATGGGGCATTGCAAAGTGGCAGGAGAACCAAAAATCATTAAGGAACAAGAAGAGAGTTAACAAAAGAATCTTTAGCTGTTAAGAGAACACTTCTTTCAGAGTAAGGAAGCTCTAAATTGAGTGGTCTTCTGCTTTAAGTAAATATCTGTATAATCTAGAGCAGTTTCTCTTATGTACTCCCCTATTGCATGACAGCAGCTCTGTTTTCAGTGTAACTTCTGAACAGGATTGTGTGGGTTTTAATTTCAGTCTGGAAAATGATTATCAGTGGTGATAAATAAGCAGCGTGCTTTTTAAGTGCATGCTCCGTATTCGCATGTTTGTGTTTTTTGTTGGAATGGTTCATTGGGCTACACTAGTATTCATTTACTGTAGACTTCAGTGTATTATAGGTAAATAAGTAAATAGCTTTCTGAGGCTTTTAATGATTAACCGATAAGGTATTAATGTTAATTTTATTGCTTTCTAGGGTTATGATAATTCAGAGAGCAGTGTTCGTAAGGCATGTGTTTTCTGCCTTGTAGCCATTCATGCAGTAATTGGTGATGAACTAAAACCACATCTCAGTCAACTCACTGGCAGTAAAGTAAGTAAAAGATAGCATTTAAAGAAATTTTGGTTCATAATTGCATGTAGGCATTTTTATTTTGGTTGCGATTGCCCAAACATTTCATAAAAGTATATATACTTGAAGGAGAATATCAGGGCTACTGAAACCCTCTGAGGGTTAATATAACTTCATCATAAAATGTTCAAAACTGAAAATCCATAGATTGATGCTGATGTATGAATTTTTTAGCATTAAGATAAGTACTAAATTATGTTTCTCACTGCTGAGTAATGGATTTAGTTACTGGTTGTATCCCTGGTAGTAGTGACATATACTACTCAAAATGACTTTTCCTATCCGTATTTCTTGTCTTGTTTTTCATGCAAGTTCTGATTGTAAAACAATAAATGTAATACACAGATGTTACCTACAGCAGTTTTATTTATTTATTTTCCCTGCTTGTTATTTTGCTTTCATCAGTCCTTTCAGGACCTCTAATTTGAAATAATAATGATAGTAATCGGTTTGTGGTCCTTTCTGGTTCAGGGTACTTATTATTTTAATCACATCTTTTACATACAGTTTTTTTTGCATGCAGAGAGCTGTATGTTAATTGTGAATGGTTTTGTCCTTGAGAATAAAACAGGACAATTAATTTTATCTATGAATAAGAGAGTTATATCTTACAATCACTGCCAGAGAGTGTTTT
>JAOXJM010000012.1:47743363-47754540 GCA_026413425.1 Tringa solitaria | reverse complement strand
ATGGTTTAGTGATGGTTTTGATCAGAGTGAGGTTGATGGTTGGACTAGATGATCTTAGAGGTCCCTTCCAACCTGGACAATTCTATGATTCTATGACTGGTAAATGCAGCAGTCCTCACAGAGCTTCAATGTTAAGCAGGCCTGTTAGGATGTCTAAAACCATCCAACAATCCAAAATAAGGTGGCAGATGGACATGGAGAATATGCAGGCATTCCTGCTTGTCCTTTACTGCACTAATCGGACACAAAGCACTGCTGGGTGCAGACTGTCTCTTAGCAGTGAGTGCCAGGTGACCAGACAGGAATAGGACTGGGCTGGGTCAACTCTTCATGCATCAGGAGATGCGTGGTGAGAACTGGGAGTCAGTGCAGCGATGGGTCACATGCAGAAGTTTTTCTTGCTTCTGATAGTCACCCGTCAGTGTTTTAAGTTCATTATACTAATGGCAATTAATACAGTCCTGTTACCCATGTGTATAGGAGGCAGAGAGGTTGTGTATTCAAAAGTGCATCCACGGAAGGGTGGGAGATATGTTTCATCACCTTTTGTGTACATGTACGATGGATTCACAGCCCATCCAAGCAGGCAGTATCATCTGGATGAGGATACCTCACTTGTTAGGTAGAGATTTAGGTGAACAGGGTCAGGGATGTCTGGTTTGACAGGTGTTTTCACTCCCAAGATAACCCTGCATTTGGCAGCAACTGTTACACAACTAAAAAGAGTCCAAAGACCAAACAGGGCATGTCAGTTTAGCACTACTTTCTCCTCTGTACTCTGTTTTGGGGCTGAAGTGTGTAGGGATTGCTCCTGCATACGTATAAATCTGTTTTCTAATTTTAAACTGTCCTAGCATTTTAAGCCCAACTAAAACTCATCACTGGACAGCAAAAACTTCCTTTAAATATATTTTTCAGAATATGTACTGAATTTACCATGTCTTACATGGTACCCGATTTGAGTTTTTTCATGTTGTCATCTGTAGAATAATTTTTACTTGCTAAAAACAAAGATGACATTCTGTGTATATACCCAGTTGTAACACCAATATTCAATGTAATTTGCTGCAGTTCTCAGCAAGGCAATCAGAAACTGCATTAAGGAGTGTGATCACTGTAATAAAGATTAGAAAATCGAGTGGTGCCTTAGAAGATCTCATCATTTTGGATGCTGCTTGTGGAAAAATCCCACAGTTAAAGTTTTCAGGTACCGTAGGCTAAAGTGCTTCGGTGAAGATCCACCCTTTAGCAAAACATTAGCCTCCCCACCTTAAATTTCAGGTTGGACTTTGCATGCCATACACAAGCCTTAAAGCACGAGATGTTTTAAATAAATAACATCTTGTTGTTTGTGTATACAGTGCTCCTTTGCTGAGAGCTGGTTTAGTACTTACTGGGCAGATTAGAAAGCAAGAAACAAAAATAGCCCCTTAACAATAAACAGTAGAAGGTAAAAAACTCACCTTATTTGTCCCCAAACTTGCAAGACCATGTAACCACATACCTTTATGTCTAGAGGTCAGTCAAGGGCAGGAGGGGTGGGTGTGGGGAATATACAACGCTTCACAAAGCAAAATATCAGAATTAAATATAACCTGGGAAGTTTATCCTGATTGGAAAAAAAAAAAAAAACAAACCAAAAAACACTAAGCTATGCGCTTTGCAACAAAGATTAATCAAAACACAAGGAGAAGAAAGAAAAGAAATACTGATTTATGGGGTTTTTTGGTAGTGGTTAATTTTGGTTTGAATAAAAACATCTTTCCTAAATGTTCTGTCTAGTACTTTGCATACAGGGAACTTAAAGCTTCTATGAGTGATGTGTCGAGCATCTCGTCAGCCCTTGGAGGGAAAAAGAGAGGGGCAAATTTTTCTCTTCCACAGTGCTTTTGCATGGAAGTCCACAAGGTTTGGTTCTGCTTTGCTTCTCTAAACTGTCAGGACCAGTGGCTGCAGTGGGATATTATGGTTTATAGTGGCAGGTTTTGGTGCCGCACTCTCAAGTTTGTAATATTTTCTTGTACCACGAGGGGCAGCTGTAACACAGGCCTTCAACCTTGTAGACCTTCTGCCTTTTAGAAGCCTCAAGTTCTTAGAAAGGGAGGTCAGAATAGCCGCCGTCATTTCACCTTCCTCTGCTAATAAACACCCCCTCTCCTCGAGGCAGTAGCTTTTTGGATGTAGCCAATGGCTCAGTTATTTTCGGTCTGCGTCAGCGTAAGGCTTGGAAAAATGAAATGAAGGTCAGAGACTGAAGGGGCAGAGGGGCTGCTGTGTGTTACTGTGGCGTGATCCTGTGGTCGGCAGAGACGTGGCTTTGCTCACAGCTGGGCGAGCTGATGGCAGAGAGGGCTGAGATCGGATCCATTCTCGGAACAGACTGGGTAAACCCAGACCAGTAGCCCAATCTGTGACTGCTTGGCCAGGCTCCCCTGGGCTGGTCGTCTTCAATGACGGCAAGTTGTGCGTCTGGATGTAAGAGCAAATCCAGGGCTTCTGATGCGCTGTGTTTGTTTTATTTAAAAAATATCAAAATTAATTCTAAAAGGGCTAGTGACAAAGTCTACTGTGCTGACGGTGAAAAACAGGAGTGCAGGCTTTTCGTATACCTCTGCAGATATGTGTGTGTGTGTGTGTATATACACAAGAAAAATAAATTAGGCTATGGATTAGTTTGGGAACCTCAGTTGCTTTTGCTCACAAGTTCTCACCTGGACTTCGCAAAAAGACTGGTTAGAGCTGCAGCGTTCACACCTGCATTTTAACAAACCAGTGTCTGTCAAAAGCAACAGGGTGTTTGGGGGGAGAAAAAGGTACCTGATAATTTAAAGCCACGTGAGCTCTGTGGGATATGCATAGAGGTGGGAGCTATGCTATGCTAGGGACTGAAAGCCCTTCAACTTCAGGGGAATCTGTGGTTTTACTCTTGCCATTTAATAGAAATGCAAGCCACAAAACCAATGCCTGCTCTCTGTGTGTGAAGCTCATGTCAGCCCCAAGGAAAGACTGTGGAAGTGGATTGAGGGATGTGTGGTCTTTTTCTGGAGAATAATCAGTGCAAAGGGCAACAGGGCCTCCAAACACAACGCCCTGTACACATTTGACATCTTTGCCTAAATGTGGCAGTGGGGAGAGTGATTTTATTTTCAGCTTGCCAGTAGATGGAGCAGACTGGATAGCAGGATACATATTCTTTTTCTACAGTCACTGAAATAAAATGAATTATTTTTAAAAAGGCAGCAGTCATCCCTGGGACTCCTGCAGCCCTTTACACCTGCTGGGAGGTAGTGTTATGTAGTCTGTAGTTACATATAACTACATACTGTAGTTATGTAACTGGACTGAGAATTAGGAATTAAGAGTATGTAGTTACATATAGACATGTAAGTGGAAGAACTAACCTTGAAAAGATGCCTCCAGCTCTCATCCTTGCTGGAGTAAAAATCAATTTGTGTACAGAAGCAGGTCTGTGTTAGGAGAGCCCTCCCTTGGTGCCCCTGGGAAGTGAATCATCCCTTAGAATCACTAAGCAGCAGTTCCCATTCTTGTCTGCTTTTCTGGACAGCATCACACCTGGGGGTTTCTTTATCTTCCCATATTTATGGTTCCTCTTCTATTCTTATTCTGGCCTTTGATTTTTGTTTGGGTTGTTTGATGTCAAGTAAGAATGGTAAGTTCTCCTTTAACTGCCTTGTGATAAAAAAAAAAAAAAAAAAAAAACCAAACCAAAACAAAAACAAACAACCCAACCAACATTGTTGTTTCTTTGAAGTTTTTTTTTTGACTGATGGATAATTACTACCACTCTAGTAAGAAATAGCTGTGTTTTGTTTTGCAGAACCTTGCTCTTTGATATTCTGATTTTCACAGCCTGAGTGTTGTCACCATATTGCAATGCCTTTTAAAAGTATCTTTTTATAGAATGAAATTCGAGGAACAAGCAATGTGTGCTTGTGTGGGGTGGTATATAAAAAAAAAAAAGCCAACAAAACCACAAAACCAAACAAAAAAAAACCAACCCACAAAAAACAGGGAACTACTATTTGTCAGTAGTCCTTCCTCTTGCAAGCAGAATGGGTGCCCTCTGCAGGTAACTATTTTCAGATGAGTTTGTTTGGATGCGTGCCCCCTTTTATTTCTGAGTGTCGAGGCCATAGCAGGATCGAGCAGTACTATGTTGTGTGTTTTAAAGCAGGTATCATGGTCCTGGCTGCAAACCAGGCACCGAGACGTGAGTGCACCGAGCAGCTGGTTTGCATCCAAATACGATTTTTCCCTAAAAGTGCGTGTGCGAAGGTGGTGGGGGTGTATTGGGGTAAATATTTTCCTGGTTTTCTTTTTTTTTTTTTTAAAAAAATCTTTTTTATGTCAAGAAGGTAACTATTAAGGCCATACTCTGCAATGGCTTGCCACTTGAACTTGTGCAGAATGAACAGGCAAAAGGGATAGAGTCTAAAACACTACTGAGGAGGCATCTTGCTTGCCTTTAAAAGATTGTTGTATATTCCACCTTTTTTCTTTTTCTCTTCGGCCAGTTGTGCAGGTGATGGTGCTCAAGTACTTTGAGTACCCTGTGTCAAGAGGGAGCTGGATGCCTCTCTGAGGCAGAAAGTGCTATGGAATTGCTTTTTATCATGGCTCCGCAGCAATGCTCAGTGATGCTCTGACAGTGCGGAGGGAGATCAGCGGGGGATGCTGGTGAGGTCTGAAGGGGGACAGCAAGGAGAAGTAGGTGGGGACCAGCCAAGACTTCAGCTACCTCCCTCTTCTGGAGAGAGTGACACCGGCAAACTTGCTGGCAGCAGCTAAACAGAAAGGTGTGAGAGGAACCCAAAAGCCAACTTTAATCTGAATGTATTTGTTTTCTCTTTCTTGTCTCCCATCACTGCAGTGACCATCTCTTAGCTGAGCACAGCGCTCCGTCTCATCCCAAGATGCTTTTCTGGCACAGCCAGCCTGAACACTACCACCATCACCAGTATCCCACCAGTAACAGCAGCTACCTGCGGTAAGAAAAGAATGGGGGGGTGGTGGATTTTAAATGATGGTAATGCTGTAAGACACAAGAATGCAGACTGCCCAGCCTTTGCTAATGTCTGAGTTCAAGCCTTCAAATAGAGCTGGTGAAGCTCTTTTTGAAGGTCAGGATAGCCTGCACAGTGGAGATGGTACTGTAACTCCACGATTTTCACAAACCATGTCCCGTGTACCAGTACCAGCCATAGGAAAGTTTTACTTCTTCATGCCACGTCCACAGATGTGTTAATTTTTTTTGTCTCTTTCTCAAATTACATTCACAGTCTATAGATAAAGCTCTGTTCACATGAAGTAATGCAGGGTCATAAATTTATACCTTGGTGTTTCACGTCTGCTTTGATTATCTGCTGAAGCTCAGCTGACCTGCAGGCTCAGGACGATGGGCTGCTTGTCCCATCAGCCCGGGCACGCTGGCTAAATGCCTCGTGTTGAAATTCTGATGCAATATATAGCTAATTGCATCAGCACATTCCTGTGAGCTACGGACGACTTACTTTACCTCTTCATGACTAAAACACTATTTGTGTACAGTATTCAAATTTTTCTTCTAATTAAAAATGATTATGCTTTGACAAGTGCTGAGCTCGTAGATCCCAGATAATCTTGACGTTAATGGAGTTTCAATTTATAGTGTGGTTCGCTCTCTGTATTAAACTTTCGCTTATTACTTTTTGGCTAAATACAGTGTATGTAAACACAACGGCATTTAATCATCTACTTTGATATGGCTTTTTGTATGTTGGTAGTCTCGCACCTACCGCTGTCTCACAGCGTTGCTTCTGCTCTTGTAGAATTGTTGAGTTGCGTGTTGTTATTAGAAATGATGTTAAGTTTTAGGTTTAAAAAAAAAAAAAGCAAAGGAATTGAGGCCCAAAGTGCGAAACTAATGGGAAACACAGTGGAGTTTTTATAAAATTAGTTCCTTTCAATACAAAGGTCAGGGTGACTTGGAATGGAGATTGGCTAACACAAGTGTGGAGCAAACACAGCACCCTTTCTGTTGACTCAAGCAGCCCAACAGAAATGAAGGATGGGCACTGGAGTCCCCTGGGGCAATCCTGTTTGTAAAGGATGTGTGCCGGGTCCCAGTGCAACAGGATCCACACAGCAGGGGAAAGCGAGGACATCCCCTCGCAACTCCGGTCTCCCTTCTTCAGCCTCGAGGAGGTGTGTCCCCTCTGGTGCTCTCTCAGGGCCCCTTTTCACCACCTTGTCTTTCATCATCGCTTCCCTGTATTGGCTGCTTTTTTCCCCCACCCTTATCTGAGAATCTGCCGTTCGAGTCCCTGTGAAGTTAATTCTTCCCACACACTTTTTGAGCACCTGCCTTTGGGTCTGGATGGCAGCGCGCGTCTGTGCTTCGGTATTGAAATATAACCTTGGGGAGTGGGGGGACACTTCCATAAATCCAGGGTTGTGTCCAGGAGCTAACAAGATTGGCCCCTGAGGCCCGTTGCCCTACACAGAAAGGATACAAACCAGTTCAGGCACTAGTTTGCAGTCTGGTCAATAATCATCGAGTTGCTTGGCTCTGCTCAGTCCAGAGTTAGGCTTGTACAGAAACAGCAACTGACTTCAGGGGAGGATGCGGATGGAGAAGGGAGGGTCCCAGGACCCCTTCTCCCCCAATCCCAGTGAAACTGTACTTAGAAATACAGGGAAATAATGTCATCTCTGACAAGTTAGGCTTGTGGATTGGACCCGCTCAGAGGTCAGTTTGAGATCTCAAAATGCTTAATTCCCGTTTTAGCCAATTCCACCAGGCAAGCAGAAAGTTTTGGATGCTTTTCATGCAGGCAAAGCTTGGGACAGAGCCAGGAGGAAAGCAGTATCGCTCCATGAAGCGTACAGAGTCTCCTCTCTCCTGTAGCCTCTGCTCTCAGCCTTACTGAGAAGCAAATATTTACAATTTAGGCACGAATCCTGCAATCTCATCCTCAAAAGAGGTTCACATGCCCAACTGGTGGGACTCTGCACAGGGCTTATATTGTCTATGTTGCAGAATGGGAATTTTATTAGGAAAAGAGCATAAAAAATGTACCATACGTGCATAGTATGGGGATTTTCAATTGTTCCTGTTTGGTTAAGCCCATTCTAGTTTTCTGTAGAATCCAGACAGCATCAAAATACAGACGATGTTTCCAGTCAAGACAGTTTGTTGCCCATAAAGAATAAGAAAAACTTTACTTTTGTAATAGAAATCAGTATTCTTTATTTGCTGAGTCTTTAAAATGCTTTGAACTGGACTCTACTTACCCTGAGTATAAGGCCAGGGTGTAAGTGCAGCAACAAATCATCCTGAAAGTTAAATTATGGGACGACTAACAGAAAATTAAAGATTAAAAATGCAAAAAGCTGCCATTCATACTACAGTATGCAGAAGGTCAACTGTAGGTATTAAAAAAAAAATAAATCACAAAGCTAGTTTAAAAAATGAAAAACAGACTAGGAAATTTTTTGTTCTCAAGGTTTCTGTTTGTAATCGCTACCTGCCTAAAGATATTTTTAAACTCTTCTGGCAGAAGTTGAGAACACTGCATCGTGATCACAAAACCTAGAGATTTAAATTGAGTGCTGGAGCTGCTTTGCTCTGAAGCTACAACTCCGTACGCTGGAGTTGGCTCCATCTGGCTGGGAAGCGGTGTTTGCATGCACTGCTGAGCCTCCACCGATCAAGGAACCTGCCCCAAAGAAAGCAAACACGTCACAGGCCTGTGACTTTAAAAACAGCAAAACCCAACCAACCACCACAAACCTCTACAGAAAACTCATTGTTAAGTTAGCCAGGGATACAACTAATGGTAAAGATGTGCACTGGGATAGTGGTATTATAACAGAAGATGGACACTTAGTGTCCTAAAATAGCTAAAGGTAACTTCTTTAGAAACACTAACAGTCCGTTTGCTTCTCATGGACAAGCTTTACCCAACTTTAAAAGACTGAACTGCAAGAAGAGGGGTCTTACTGTATCCACTCAAGATACCCTCAGCAGAGGTTGGAATTTATAGCAGGAGGAAACAATTTCCAGTAGAAAAGTCATCAATTTATGATCTTGTAACTATGTTAAAAGCACAGTAAGCAGATAAACCAGTTTTACTACGCATAAATCAATCTGGCTTCTCTGGTCTTGGATCTTGTCTTACCCCTCTGACTGTCAGGTGGAGAAAATGCACTACTTCTAGTCTTCCACAAACCATCGCTTTCTTTAGTATCAGTTATAAAAGTGGTTTTTAGTGTAATTTACGCTGCTTTATTTGTATAAAGTCTACTTTAGGTCTACAAATGCCTGCTTAGGGTAAGATTTGGGTTCTCAATTAAAACTCTGCAATTCTGCAATGCAAGGAGTTTAAGCTAACTTTGTCGCCATTACTGTTGCATGGCTGAATAATACCTGCCAGTTTATTAGGTGGACCATTAAGTTCCCAGTAACAGTCACTGAAATTAATGTCATCATTTGGGTTGTTAGCACATCTTCGGAAGTGCTAACAAATATTTCTGTCATAATAATAAATTAATGAATTCGGGGTATTGTCGTCAGGCTTAAAAGAGGTATTTTGCTTGTGGCGATTTCAGTATTTCTCACCGAAAGCTGTTAACTTGGCAGCTGGTGCCTGGGCTGGTGACTTGCCCGTAAGCCCACACCCTCTTCATGAATCTTCCATTTTCAAGTTTCCCCTTATCTATGCAGGTGAATTGTTCATCTGCCCACAGGCAGGCAGAAAACTCTCACATCAACTACAGCAGCAAAAATACCAGTAGAGTGTTCTGGAGAAGCTGGCAGTCAAATCTTAGCTTAGAAATTGCCTTTAAAAAGCATAAATTGTGGTCTGTGTGCTTCTCTTTATCTTTTGAGGATGTTGTGTGTTCATTTTGAACATCAGCTAGTATTTTGTTAATCATTAATGAAGTTAGGGCCTTCCTGACTTGTATCTTTTGAAAAACTTGTGCAATTGTACTTAAAGCCTGTAACTATATGATCAAAATACATTTTACACTCTCAATACTTTCCTGTAGTTTGCTCACTGGCTGTACCCCTTGAATGAAACTTCTCAAAAAATGATTTAGCAATCTTCTGAATGATTAACATTTGAGTTTTTCAGACAACCCTTCTTTACGTGAAGTTGTAGGTTACTTACCCTACGAGCACCCACTCAATGGACTCAGTATTTTATGGCCAGAGGGGGCAGGATTAAAATCTAAACCTCTCCCAGTTCCTGTTCTTCCTTGCATCCCCCCCATGGCTTTTCCAACTGTGAGGCCATTATAATCAGTGAGAATTATTTATTAAAAGCTTAGCTGCCTCTTGGTTCCTTTCCTTGGAGAATGTAAAATAGTCAATTCAAGTAACAGTATAAAATCAAGATACTTTAGCAATTTTACACAATATAAATTCATGTCCCAGAAAGACATATTTGATGCTGCTTGAATAAAGCTGCATTTAACTTGGCATCTGGCCTTTTCAAGGAGAGAAAGGCAGTCAATGCATGTGAAAACCTTTACCAAATGGTCTTAAGGTACGATAAAATGGGCCCAGAAACAAGTGAAAGGCCAGCTAGAACGGAGGAAATGAATTGTAAGCAAAGAAAATTCTTTATAGGTAGTGCACCTTACCACAGGTGGATGCAGTTTAGACCTGAAGATGGTACTATCTAGATCTGTTTGCTGCATGTCCACTCACAGCAGCTTCCTCCTTAGCAGATAGGTGATCAAAGGGCTCTGACCCAAGAGGACGTTCCTCTGAGCTCCAGCCATTTCTGAGCTATCCCTGCCTGCAGGTGCTGTCCCAGACTTCACATTTGTGAGCACTTTTGGTTTAACAACCTGGAGCCCTTGAATCCAGGCTGCAGAGATGTTGAGATTGTGCTCCCCGCATTAAGTAGTGTATTTACAGCGTCCCTTAGGTAGTGTACTGAAGCGTAAGCATTTTTTCTGCCTTACGTGATTGCAGGCCTTCTTGTTTTACCCGTCTTCCCCTCGCCTTGAAGGCTGTTAGTAGGTTTTTTAGACTGTGACGGGTTTGGGATCTTTAGGGCAGACTCCTCAGTGTTTTTTGGACAACACTGTAGGTCAAGGTGAGGCCAAGTGAACCGCTTTCCATACTTTTACCTTGTTGGGTTTTTTTTTTCTCTTCCCAGAGTAAGAAGCGGACTTACTGGGATGTAGAAAAACCTGCCTAGGAGCTTGACAGACCACAGGGGGAGGCCTACACTGGGCGCTACCCCTTGCTGGCGGCTATCTGTCTGTCTGTCTATCTATCTATCTATCTATCTATCTATCTATCTATCTATCTCGGCCTCCCCAGTGCCTGGAGGGCTGCCGGGGGGCTGTGACGAAGCGCGGAGCCCGTTATTACAAGCTCCGGGCAGCAACCGGAGAGACAACCGCGGAGGCGGGGGAAGAAAAGGTCCCCCCTCAGGCAAAACCCGGAAAGGAAGCGGCGGGGCCCTGACGCCATTTCCTACCCGCCTCCCGCCCTTCCCTTTCCGCTTCCGGGAGACGGGGCGGGGCTGGAGGGGGGCTTGTCACTGGGTGACGTCCCCTGGCGTGAGGAAGTGCCCGCTCGTTGGCTGGGCTTTCGCCCCCCTCCTTCCCCGCCCTCCTCCCATTGGTCCCTTCGGCGGAGACCAGCCAATCGGCGGCCCACGGCCGCGGGAAGGCCCTGCCCCGGGGCAGCCACTCGGGGGTGGAAGTCGCCGCCATGTTGGCGTGAGCGGCGGCCGTTAGAGCCGCGCGGGGCGGGCGGCCGTTAGAGCCGTTAGAGCCGCGCGGGCCGGGGCGGGCGGCGGCGGCTCCCCCGGCGGGGCCGTAGTGGCGGCGGGTGCCCGCGCTGCTGCCGCCGCCGCCGCCTCCTACTCCATCTCCCCTCCTCTCTGAATGATGCGGCGGGAGGCGCCGCTGGGCTGGGTGGCAGAAGTAGCGGCGGCCCGGGGCAACGTCCGGTCGGAGGCGGCGGGAGCGGCGGAGGAGGAGGAGGTGGAGACGGCGGCCGCTGCCCGGTGCCCGGCCCCCTGCGGCGGCCGGGCGAGCGCAGGATGCTGAGAGCCGCCCCGTGCCCTGGTCGCGCCGCGGGGAAAGGCCTCCCCCCGACCTGAAGGCGGACTCTCCCCGCACCCTAGCGCGCTTCTCCACCCCCCCACCCC
>JAOXJM010000012.1:47711755-47730815 GCA_026413425.1 Tringa solitaria | reverse complement strand
GTATTTGTGCCTGGGATTGCCATGTCCCAGGTGCAGGACCTTGCACTTGGCCTGATAGAATTTCATGAGGTTTGCACAGGCCCACCTCTCAAGCCTGTCCAGGTCCATCTGGATGGCATCCTTTCCCTCCAGTGTGTGGCCCACTCCACACAGCTTGGTGTCCTTGGCAAACTTGCTGAAGTGTGCTCTAGAAAGAAAGTGCTTGCTGTCTTGCCTCTGAGAAGTGCTTACCATTTAAGTGACGCTGTCTGAAATGACTGTAAATGTTTTGTCTGCCCTTGAAAATCTGTTTATTAACATAAAGACTGTATCCTAAAGAATGCTTCCCCTTTAAAAGCAGTTCTCTTCCGTACCACTTCTGCTATTTGATATACATCTGGCTGAACAGCAACCAACTCAAAACATTGTCCTACAACTCTGATATGCATTCTCAATGGACTCATTTAGCAGATTTTAGAGTTAATAAGAACCCTGCAAACCCCTGAGTAACCAGCCATCATCACTCCAAGATCTGAACTTCTGGAATCAGCTTCAACTGATTACCTAATTACTTTAAATTTTCCATTATCTCATAGAGTATCTCAAGTTGGAAGGGACCCATAAGGATCAAGTCCAACATCTTGCTCCTCACCTAAAACTAAATCAGATGACTAAGAGCATCGTCCAGATGCTTCTTTAACTCTGAATGATGCTCTTAGCTATTCCAATTAAAATACTTAGCGGCAGAGAGTAAAGTCAGGGCTTGCTTAAGTATTGCCTGAGGAAATGTCACCATAGCTTAGCAGACAGGGCAGATGTTCCTGCTGCTTCTGGTATTCCCAATCCAGTAAACTATGGCAACTGCTGATGAAATTAAAGAGGGTATTTTCTCTCTATGGTACTCCGTATTCACAGTCCCCTTGAAAATTATTTAAGGCAAGACACTACCTGATAACAAGGCCAGACTAGAGATAACTGAAGTGACCAGGATTAAAATGACTCTTTTTCTAGAGGGCTAAATCCAGCTCATTACACAAATATATCTATCAGTACAATCAGGGTGGCAAATATCCTCATTTTAAGCTGGCTTCAGAATGGAAGACATCGTCTCTCCAGACTATCCCAGGATATTTTTTTTTTTTTTTACATATACAAATTTATATATACACTAACAGCTAATAGAGAATATTTTAGGAAAAAGTCTTAGTCTAGGCAGCAAAAGAATTGTCTTTCTGTCTGAAGGATTAGCACAGAAGGGAAGTTAGCTAATAGGATTCCCCTTCACCCCCCCCTATTTATTTAGAAAAAGATTCTAACCATGCCTTCATTTTTCAACATCAGGAAAAGCGGCTGCTATAGGCCACCTGACCAGGAAGAATCAGTAGATGAAGCCTTCTATGAAGAGCTAGATGCAGCCTCATGTTCACAGGATGTGGTCTGCATAGGGAGGTCTTTACCACCCTTATGTCTGCTGCAGGGACAACACAGCAGAGCATGAGCAATCCAGGAGGTTCCTGGAGAGCATTGACTGACAACTTCCTTCCTGACCCAAGTGACAGAGCCAATGAAGAGAGGTGCTCTGCTAAATCTCATACAACAAGGAAGGGCTCGTTGAAGAGGGGAATGTTGAAGGCAGGCTTGGCTGCCCTGAGCATGAGATGATGGAGTTCAGGATCCTGAAATGAGGAGGCAGGGTGGAAAGCAGGATCACATCACTGGACTTCCTGAGAGCAGACTCTGGCCTCTTCAGTGACTTGGTAGAGTCCCATGGGATAAGGCCCGGGAAGAGAATAGGGGCCCAAGAAAGCTGGTTAATATTCAAAGGTCACTGCCTCCAACCTCAAGAGCAGTGGAAGTCAGGCAAAAATGGCAGGACGCTTGTATGGATGAGAAGAGATCCTGGCAAAACTCACCCGAAATGTGTGCATACAGAAGTTAGAAGCTGGGATGGGTAACCTGGGAGGAAAACAGAGACACTGTCGAAGCATGCAGAGATGCAGGCAGGAAAGCTAAAGCCCAGCTGGAATTGTATCTGGTGAGGAATCTCAAGAAGATGGTCTTCCAGACTTACCTAAGGGGCAAAAGGAAGACTATGCAAAACGTGGACCCCTGCTGAATGGGGCAGGGGCACTGGTGACACAGGATATGGAAAAGGCTGAGGTACTGAATGCTGACTTTGCCTCCATCTTTACTAACATCACTGGCCTGAGGGAATCTCGGAGGGACTCTCAGAAAGTCTGGAGCAAGGAATACGTACCCTTTGTGGAAGAGGAATAGATCAGGGAATAGTTAAGCAAAGTGGACACAGATAAATCCATGCATCTTGACAGGACGTGTGCTAAGGGACCTGGCAGATGTCATTGTGAGGCCACTTTTGAAAGTCTTTGAATGATCATAGTGACTAGGAGAGATGCCTGAGGACTACAGGAAAGCAAACGTTGCTCTGATCTTCAAAAAGGAGGACCCAGGGAACTACAGGCTAGTCAGCCTCATCTCCATCCCTGGGAAGGTGATGGGAGTAACTAATCCTGCGATATGAAGGACAAGAAGGTTATTAGGAGTAGTCAGCGTGGATTCACCAAGGGGAAGTCGTGCTTGACTAACCTGGAAGATGTCTGTGATGAAACGACTCGCATGGTAGACAAGGGGAGAGCAGTAAATATTGTCTACAAGTCACTGTCTTCAGAAAGGCTTTTGCTGTTTTCTCCCATAAGATTGTTACAGAGAAGCTAATGAAGTATGGGCTGGATGAGCATCCTTAGAGATGCTCAGAAGCAGCCAGGCTTGGTCCTGGGCAACTGCCTCTAGGTGGCCCTGCTTGAGCAGGGGGGTTGGACAAGATGACCTCCATGCAGAATTCCCTTCCAAACAACCATTCTGTGATTTTTGTGGAAAGGGGTACTGCAGTTCCAGTGTTACGCGGTGGGCAGTAAAAATTCTTTGCACCTTATGTTGCCTTCCTCGTGTGGCTACTCTTCAGGAAAGCAGCACGTACACAGGTCTCACACAGGGGTGACTAAAATCAGTGCTGTGGTGCTTTTCACACTTTCAGAGCAGTTACGTGTCTCAAACTCCAGAATGGAACGTTTCAATCCTGTTGTGTTGAAAACTTCCTGTGCTATTTTTGCATTTTTGAGTTGGGTTTTTCCTTCATTTTTACTTTCATCAAATCATCAGTCTTAATATTACTGTGTACCTATAAAAGCTCAGCAACACATGTTGAGCAAGCAATCAGAATTCAGCCTTCCACCCCCCGTCCCGAAAAAAATTACAAAAATGAGAGAGAACAGAGAATACTTGCAAAAGTTTTACTAGTAGTGCTAGATTTTTAAAAAAAAAAAGTTTATAAATGCAGATGGGCTTACATATGTTATATCTGTGTGAGAAAAGAATAATTGAACAAATCTCTCTAACAGGAAAAAAGTTCCCCTGTGTTAAATATAGAAGTGACTTGCTGCTTTACTCAGCTGCACTAGGTTAATTTAATTTTTACGTGGATTTATGTCCTCAATTATCATATCAGTGATCAAATGCTGCTGGGGTAAAGAAATCCTGTACGTGTGTAGAGAATATACATAAATGTGCAAATTGCATTGCAGCAAAACAACTGCCACTGAGTGGTCCATAGTAACCTCAGTCTATGAAGCAGTGGAAGGAGTTGAAGAAATCACTTGCTCATTCACAGGGGTATGACAGCTTGTAGGACAAGTCAATAAATGTCTTTTAAATGTAGTATACACTAGAGCGTAAAGGTAGTTTGGAGGGTAATGTAGAAGGTAATGAATGTACTGCCCTTGATCTCAGTGAACCTCTTGAAATCTATTTTGTCCTATATTTTAATTAGGGAAATGTGATTTTTGCAAAGGAGTACGTGGTGCTCACCTTGGAACAAAAAAAATCCCTGTTGATCTAATAAAAGGCTTTGTCTCTTTTGAAGCACAACAGTTCATCAAATTCACTGGAAACACAGGTTCGCTCATGCCTGTTTGAAATTAACACTAACTGGCTCTTTTAAAGGCTTATTTCTAAAATAGCACGAAGCCTAAAAATCATACAAAGGCAAATAGGTACATGGACAAAAGTAAACATGGGAGAGCAGTATGGATGTTGCACGGAAAGTACAAAAACCCTGCAAGAGTTTGTTTTGGGAGACCAGTCTGTGGTTCTCAATATGTTGCCTTTCATCAATTTCAGAAAATAGAGGAATTCAGCTTTGAGAAGTTTTTCTTCAGGAAAAAAAAAATTAAAAAAAAAAAAGAAAAAGAGGTACTTACACTTCATGTAAAATTAAATACTTAAACTTTGAAAGTATCTGTACTTTTAAAGGAACCAAAAAATTTCAATTTGTTCTGTTAATTCCTGTGCTGTGAAGTGAACCTTGTTATAAAATTTCTTCAGCAGAAGTGTCAGGTACCAGTATTCTTGTGTGCTGTGATCCAACAGCTAATTCAGGTGCGTTAAACAGAAAACAGCTTTCTGCTCTGGCTCTTCTACTGATACTTTTTTTTTTTTTCTCTTTCAAGGTCAGTCCTATGAGATCCGGATGTTAGATAACCGGAAAGCTGGAGACATACCAGAGATCAATGGAAAACTGGTGAAGGTGAAGTTCTTTAGACAGCATTATTAACAGACCTTTGCTGGTTGCCTAGGAAAACCCAATGCCTAGTTTTGTTGTTTCAGGTTTACTAATATTGAAATAATATACACGTATGTGTTTTCCCATTTATGTGTGGGTTCATTCCATGTAACTTTTAGATAGCTAAAGGTGAGCTGGTCACTTCATGTACCCTTTATGAGGTCAGCAGTCTCATCTGCATGAGATGAGATGAATCTCCACTAAATGGAGAATTTACTGTGGTAACAGTGTTCTCAAATGTAGACACCTAAAGTTAGGTGAGAGGAATCCAATCTAGAGACTGTACATTTTATCGAATTTTTTTTTTCTGTTGTCACTAGATACTTTTTCAGAAATAGCATGGATCAGTGATATTAAAAGTATGAATATGTATGTCCAATGCATAGAGTACTTGTGTGTACTGAAGCCCAAATCATTTTATGCAAAGCTTAAGATACTTAATTGTCTACAGATTTGTATCTGACATCTTCTGAACCATTACATTGTCCATTTCAAGTGATTAGAAGATGTGGAAGGAAACTAGAGGATCATTTAGAGACAAGTGGAGGGATTATGAATGTTTTTCTTAATTGGTGTTGTGGAACACACATAGAGCCAACCTGTGGTTTTTGCAACAGTGTGATACCAGAGACATACCCATAGGAAAACAGATCTCTCTAATTTTACTGCTCATTGAGCAGTTTGTTCCATATCTGAGCTCCTGTTCCGAAGGCCAGATTTTTCTGTGTGTTTTGACGGTAGCAGAAGGTCCTGTGATCTGAGGTGCTGTGTGAAGTATAACAGTGAGGCAGACTGAAAAACGTCCAATTCATGGTACAAATTATTAAAAGAACTGGTGAAGGGGAGACGTTTGTATTTTTCTTACAAGCATCTAACAATGTTACCAAATTCCCTTAAAAATCTTATTCAGGTATTGGGAAAGATGGGAGAAACTTGAAAGTGGGAGGCAGAGCTTTTTCCTGTCGACTTTGGGCTACATAATTTTTGAACTTTGGCTGGATTGTGTATTCCTATGCCTTGTTCTTATTAGTCTGTGGGATGCTTGTTCAGAGATCATTTCAGGAAGCGTAAGCACACACATAAAACTGAGATCTGTGAGGTCTGTCATAAGCATGGTGACTGTTTTGCCCCCTTAGGTGCTATTTCCTTGTAGCTTTGGGGTGTCTCTCTGCTGTGATTTTCTAGGCTCCTATATTGATAATGAGCCATTTGGTAGGTAGAAAAGGAAAAAGCAGAGTAGAGGTTTAAAGAAGTGAATTTGATCATAGCAAGACGTTTTAATGCTGCATCAACAAACTCCATTTAGAAAATCTGGAATGCCCATAGTTTAACAAGGAAAGATTCAGTGTTGGTGCAGGGAGCTGTGGATATTGGCAAGTTCCAGACTTGCCAGTTTGCAATGAAAAAGCAGCAGTGTGTGTGTGTGCGTTTGCACACACACTTACATGCGCTTTCTGTTATCTTTGAAATAAAACCAAGGAAATGTATCTTGAAGAGGCACTTCATTTAAAAGTTCTTGGGTTTTTTGGACGCTTTTATCCCCTTTTAATAAAAGTAAGACTTCAGACTTAAAGGGGAAAAAATGAGGCAAATTTGTCTAAATTTTGGTTGTTCAGTAGCAATTCTTATATACAGTATTTTTCCCCCTCTGTATAACAAATTGCATTTTATTTCTTATGACTTTCTGTGAAAGTTCACAGAATTCCCAGTGAAAAAAATGGTCAATCTCTATTCACTGCTTTTCTGAATAAATGAATTCTTTTGTGTTTGTTTTCTGAAATAAGTTGGTGCTGCCTACGCAGTGTTGAGACTGCTGTCAGCGTTGCTCAGTTCACTTCACGTAATTCATGGTGACAGTTGGAATATGCAATCAGATATAATTCTCTTTTGCATTTCAACCTCATTTTCAAATATCTCCTGCTGCTCAGTTTTATTTCTGTGTTCTGGAATATTTTGGGATACTGAAGTTTGCAATTTTTTTTTGCTGTCTATATGTATTTATCAGCACTGTGGCTATTTGGGAATGATTTAATGATTCATCTTAAGGCTGTTTCTAAGCATACAGTAACTTTGTGGCTCATCAGATGCTTGTTTTCTTCTTTGTTAGAGTATTATAAGAGTTGTGTTCCATGACAGAAGGTTGCAATATACAGAGCACCAGCAGCTAGAAGGTTGGAAGTGGAACCGCCCTGGGGACAGACTTCTCGACTTAGGTATAATTGTTTCTGTCTGTTGCCGCTGTATGAAATTCAATTTCCAAATTTAAATTGATCGTGGTCACATTTAAGCCAGGGCTGGTGAAAAAGCACAGGCCGGTTTTCTGTGTGCTGCTTTGTCATAGTGTGTATTTTGAATATAAGTGTTCTTAGCACTTTCACATTCCTTTAAAAGCTTTAAATGCTGCAGAAGTAAGATAGCAACTCAGCTACCTTATACACTTAGGAATCTCTCTAATTTCAATTACTAAATTTTACAGTAGTTAGGAGAACACAGAAAAAAGTATTCTCTAGTAGACTGTGAAAATGACAGTCTCCATTTTCTTTATTTTCTGTAACTTTATAATTTTTGTTGCATAAGCTGTGAGTGGGTGGGGGAGGGAGGAGGAGAACTGAAAAACACCCTAAAACTGTAGGCACTTTGTATGTTGAGTACTAAGTTTCTCAAGTTAGTCCTGAGAAATTGTTTATGGGCTTCTGGTCAAGCCACCAAAAGTTACCCTTTTCACCCTAACTGTGTTTGTTGATGATAACCTTATATTAAAATGTATTTTGAGTGTTTTCTTGGAATATGATTATTTTAAAATATGCTACTTACTTTAATATAGATATTCCAATGTCTGTTGGAGTTATTGATATCAAGACAAATCCAAGCCAGCTCAATGCAGTTGAATTTTTGTGGGATCCAACAAAATGTACATCTGCTTTTATTCAGGTTTGACACTTTACTTGACTGGATGTTTGTGTTTGGTGCCTTTCAGGTTGCAAACTGTTGTGTATTTGCACTGTGAAGCTTCTTGATTTCTCATTTGTGGGATAGACATTGAATACTCGCTTTGTTAAAAAGAACACAAAACACCACACAGGTTCAGAGCAGCTGTTAGTTCTATAAGGGTTCCTAATTAGTTTTCTCAACTTGATTTGAATTAATGCAAGCATCTTATAAAAACAATTTAAATAAAAGGCTTTCAGAAATCTCTTTGCAGAAAGCTGCTGTGGTTAAAATATTTAGTTAGATGGAGTATTAGAATTAGTTTATATCCCTCTAAATAACTGTCAGTACTGGTTTTTTATTTTTATTTTTTTTTAGTTGAGAGACCCACTGTCCTAGAGATGAACTTCAGCAGAGGCTTGGCTTGAGGATACAAAAGGAATATTAATGTGCTACAAAGATAGTTTTAAATCAGACATTCAAAGATGTTTCTCACTATGTCAGTAGGCTTCCTTGTAGTAGGAAGTAGGGTTTTTATTATTTATGTTATATATGTATTTGATATTCAGGGCAATTGAACATTCTTCCTCTGCAAATTAATTAGATAGAATATTCAGGTTTACATTGGAATTTTTAGCTTACTTTTGTCTCAGATCTGTTTTTATTATGAAGAAAAGGTATAAAGTTTGAAGTAGGGGCGTTCCTACTGAGGCTGCTAAAATAGATTAAATTCCACATTGTCGGTAAATTAACTTTGATCTGGTGCAAAGACCTTTTTTCTAGTAGGAATTAGACAAGTACTAAAATGTAGTCTCCTTGAAGAAGTGTGAAAAAAACTACTCAATATTTTTGTTGATGCACTTCCTTAGAAGTGGTAACAGACTGAGGGAAAGTCCAACTGATTCTTAGAAAGTGCCAGGATAGTTCCCTTATCCTAAAGGCTAGAGAACACAGCAGAGCGGTACTTATTACACTTAAAGCCCCAGTTTCCAGTCTATGGTTGTCTGTTACTGATGGCCATAGGAAATAAAAGATTGTATTGTAGTCATTGAGTGTGCAAGGTATGCTATTGCCCATGGTGCTTGGCTTGCTTAAAATTCCATAAGAAAGCAAAAAAAATTGGGATCGCTGTCCAGTGAGATTTATCGTAACTCTTTCTGTTACACTGATTTTCTCCTTAAATGTTTTTTAGGGCTGTTTCTAACTTAAAAACCCAGTCTTCAGGCTGATGTAGCACTTGAGGCGATTACGTACTGATTAACAAGTCTGCTGACTATTACAGGAAGTTGGGCATATTTGAAAATACGGTGATTTCAGCCAGGTTTAAAAACTCTTCCAGTCAGTGACCTTCTATAGCTCTGGTAATACTTATTACCAGTAACTCTGAAGTTTATTCTAGCTATGAGCCGTGGGACAGCGGTATCTCAAAAAAATTTTTGCTGTATTCATGATAGATAGAGTTGTCATCCACATACATTTTTCTTAAGACCCATCAAGTTGTTATTTAATTAGAATCTCCAAAAAGCAGAACTCATTATAGAGGTTTTGGTGACACGCTTGTTTCCTCCCCTCTTCCCTGTCAGCGAAAATACAATGTTTTTGGCTTCATTTGCATGTGGGCATGAAAAGGAACGAAACATGAGTTATGCTGCTTGGTCCTCAGATAGGCTGGGTCATTTGTTACCTGTCCTTAGAAAGCGTATATGATGTTGGCAACACGTAATAAAATCCATATCTAGAATACTTCTGAGGGTCCTTTTTGTCCGGTGGTTGGTATTTTTTCAGGTACATTGTATCAGCACTGAATTTACACCTCGGAAACACGGAGGAGAGAAAGGAGTTCCATTTAGGATTCAGGTTGACACTTTTAAACAGACTGAAAATGGAGAATATACAGATCATCTGCATTCAGCCAGTTGTCAAATCAAAGTTTTTAAGGTAACAGTAGAAAATTGATCCTTGATAAGTCTCTCAGAAGCTCTGATGCAGATGAGGGTCATCTTTATATTAATGCTTGACTTCTGAGATCAGATTTCAATTATAAAGCCATTTTCCTCCTGGTTTCTTGTTCATGTAACTGTTCTTTTTTAGCCAAAAGGAGCAGACAGGAAACAGAAAACAGACAGAGAAAAAATGGAAAAGCGAACTGCACATGAAAAAGAAAAGTATCAGCCTTCATATGACACCACGGTTCTTACAGAGGTAAGAAAATAGAGTTGCATCTGCTTACTGAGGAGAAAATACATAGAGACAGCATATAACATAGCTGCAGTCTTGGAAGGGTTGGGGAAGACTTAATTCGACACAAAGATAAGCTTTTTACTTGACAAACTTGTCCAGTGAACAGCAACATTAAATTTTAAGATTTTGCTTAGTAAACTTTCATTTAGATACTTGAATTAAAACAGACACTGTGTGACTGACTGTACTGAACCCTAGAGCAATTCTTTTGGTACAGATCTAAAAATCTTGCAGCTGAAAAGCAGAAAAAAAAGAGGGGGGAATCTAGAATATAATTATCTGCCAAATTTGAGCTTATTTTGGAGATTGCTGAATTTAAGGCCAGAGCCTCAGTAGTTTTTTGCATTTTCTTTTTATTTAAACATCAGTGAGTTCTATGCAGTTTTCTAAAGATTTCAGAAATTTTTAAAAGGCTTTTAAGATCTTTCCTCACTGTATAATGAAAAGAAATTGATCCAAATCTTTGGTGTTTGTCCAGATGAGGCTTGAGCCTATAATTGAAGATGCAGTTGAACATGAGCAGAAAAAGTCCAGCAAGCGGACTTTGCCAGCAGACTACGGTGATTCTCTGGCAAAGCGAGGCAGTGTAAGGGACTTCTGCTTACCTTTTCATTGTGCAAGATACCTTGTGCAGTGTTAGATATAGGAGAAACTTCCATTATATAAAGTAAAAACATTTTGATTGCCCTGTCTTAATTTTATTCACTTTTATGTATATCAATTACTCCATGTTTGTTTTCAGCAAAGGAATCCTTCCTAAATCTAACACTTAAACTGTTGCAGAGGGACTGTGTAACTTCTAAAAGTCAAGAGCTTTCTATTTATGTGACTTGAAATGAAATAGCTTTCTGCTTTCCTGTATGTGTGTAATTAGTGGAAGTAAGAACAGTGAAATTCAGTGGTTTGTTCCCTGTTTGTACTTGCATTCAATAGAAGTTTCTATGCACATCAGTATTTTCAAAACGCCGTGTGGTGTTGCAGCAGTTGATCGTTAGTTACTGATTTTCCCTTCAGCCATCTCCACCCTGTGCTCCATGCAGGTTTAACGCTGTTTGGAAGAGTCGGCACGTCTTCATGCCGTGTGTGTGCTAACCCCCTGTGTGCCCCCAAAATGACTCTCACATATATACCCTCTGCACTCTTCCTGTAACCGTTAGCCTTTCAAGTTTCTGAAGGTGAATAGCATTGAGACATTTTTTCAGATGAGAAACAATCCTGTACCTTCCATTTGGCTAAGTTAAATGTCAATTAATAAGGTGACTGTGGAAGACAATTATTTGGCTGTCCTTTGAGCAGGAGTATCGTGCTGACAGCTCCTTCCCAGCAGAGCTTGGGCAATGACTGCCTAACTCTTGTCCCTCAGACGTTATTTAGGTGGTATTTATGACCTGTGGAAGTGATGTGTAAGTTTTAGGTTATAATACACTTCAGTGTATGCCCCTTCTTGTTTATAAATTGTGTAACTGGGCGGGAGCCATATTAAGATGGGTTCTTTGAGAAATTTTTTGCCCCCTGAAACTGTTGTAAGCACTGAGCTGTCTAAATTTGCCTTCTACATTTCTTGGTGGTTTTGGGTTTCTTTCTTTTGTTCTTTAAAGATGCACCTTTAGCGTTCCTTGGCAATGCAGACATTTTGTTCCAAATGGTCCTGAGGGGGAGGTATAGACAGGAGAGAACACAGGATTTTATCACTTCCGCTTATAAAGCACGTCTGAAGCTTCTTTTGAAGCTGGTCTTTGGAGGAATTTCTATTCCCCCTCCCGCTCTCTTTTCTTTCTGTTGTTATCAGTACTTCTCTGAACGATTATTGCTTATAGGAAGAATAATAGAAAAAGTTATTTTAAAAATATATGACAAATCCCTTGTCCAGAACAGGATAAACTGTAGCCAAATGATACCTGAAGGTTGTCTGACCTGTTATTAACTTCACAATCTCTTGGAATACTAGGCTTCTATGGACGGGAGCATTAACCTTAATTGTAGTGAAGGAAAACTGAGGTAGGACAGGTAGTACTGGCTTCTAACGCCTTCCCCAAAGGACATGAGGGAGAGTGCATGTGTGTTTGTTTCTTCACTTCTTGCTTGGAATGAAGGATGATCCACAGACTATTTTGGAATAACAGCTACGTATGGCTTTCCAGTTCTCTTAATTACGCGGCTGACTACTTCGGTTTTGCATTTGCCTTTAATGCAATTCTATCTTGAGGTCATATGGTCTGTTTGTTGAGTCCATTTTGAATTTTATTCCTGGGATGATTATGATTTCAGCCTCGCTATCTTGGTATCATTAACAGATTTAGCATTAACCTCTTCCATCATGACAATGATATGTATAATTAGCAAAATTATTAGAAATCGCCAAGCCCATTAAAAATACTATGAAACACCATTTTTGCTATATTCATAGTGAAACATTGGTAATCACAGAACCCTCATTAAGTACTATTTTTAACTGTGTAAGTCAAGTGTGCAACTTTTTTGCTTGATCTAGAAAAGCAATGTCTGATCTACAGTTTGAAGGCCAACGCCTCAGCTTTTTTCTCTTGTCACCAGCCAGGCTTATTCTTATGGGCCTTTGAAGTGGGGAGAGAGGACGATGCATGGTTTGATTTAGAGCAGTTCTGTCCTTGCAAATCTGTCTTCCCGCAGGTAGCCATCGGGAGGTTTGGCTCTTACCAGGTCTGCTTCATACGTGCAGATCAGATGTACCGTGTGTGCAGTACAGCCATCGCAGAGGGGCTGAGACACAAAAAATCAAGACTTACTTTTAAGTATGAGAATCGACACTGGTTTACATCTTACGTCTTTATAGGTGATGGATCTTGTACTTCACGTGTCCTAGGACCTGTGGCTCCATTACAGAAGGAAAACAGGATTGTTTGGAGTGCATTTTTCTTGATGAAGTTGAGAGTGTTGGCTGTTTCTTAGCCAGTGCTGCTTCCTGGATGCCCAGAAATAGCTTTTTGTTATCTTTTATTGAATTCCAGAAATTTAAGTTGATCCAATATATAGTTCTCCTCCATTTTAAAGCTGGCTATTGTTATCTTCCTCCTACGCCTAACCCATTAGATAGGCTATCTTTTTTGTTCCTTGCTTTTTCAATCTCACTTTGTACATTGGCTTTTTTATTTTGCCCCTCCAAGATTCTGGTGTTCTGTTTGCTGGATGTTTCTAATTTTGTTTTGGTTGTGGTTTTTCTGTTGTTGTTCCCCCTCCCTGAAATGAAAACATTGACTCTAATGTATTTTCTTCCCAACGTAATTCGTATGGGATTCTAAAACAATACAAAGAGTTTGGTGAAGCTTCCTTTCTGAATGCTGTTTCTGCTCTGCTCTTCCATCCTTTCCTGAGATCCAGAGATTATTTTTTTTGAATCACTATCATCCCTCTTTTCCTTCTCATTCATTTTCGTGCGATTGCCATCTAGCTTTGCTTTTCCATTACTCTGTTTTTTATTCATCCGATTTTTCAAAACTCAAATTGATTCACTGCAGTTCCTGCAGTACTAGTCTCAGTGTTTTCCAAACAGACAGATGTGTAGTTAACTACTTGTTAAGGTTCTCTCTCTTGCTATGGAGGGTGATTTTTTTTTTTTTTTCCTGTAAAGATAACAAGCTACAAATTTAACACTGCCTTCTGGACCTCAGAGGGGAAGTGTATGTACGGGTCACTTTTATGAAGGAGACACTTTATTTTTTTCCTCTCTTCCAACTATATAGAAGCTGAGCTTATCTAAGGAAGAAGAGGAAAAAAAACCCCACCAGAATCTGTCCCCTGCTTTGAATTTGAAAAAGCAGGCAAATTTGTATTGTGATAGCTAGGCCTTTGCGCTTTTTTCTGTCTCTAGTATCTTGGTTGATTTTTTTATTACTGTATAATATGTTATATGTCATAAGCTAGAATATATAAAGCTACAATTTGATTAAAATTGGTCAAATGGTCATTTTTTGCAGATAGAGCTGATGATAGGGCATGTGGAAGTTAGAAGATTTCTAGTATAGACCTTGAAATAAATTGGAACCTTAAGTTTTAGACAAGAAAGATTGGTGCAGACGTTAAATGTTCTCTGTAAGAGAATTAAATTTAGAATATAAAACCTTCTAGAGGCTATGAGAGCCAGAAAGTGGAGCTGGAGCAAAGATAATTTAGTAACATAAGCATATAGTATTTCTTCAGTTTGTTTCTCTGTACATCTATACCTATTATAGCAGTAGCAAATGGGATATGTAATGTGGGTGACTTCCCATTTGGGAATAAATTCTGCATTCAAAATAATTAGGCTTACATGAGCAAAACGTTTTTGCCTTTGTCAACAACTGTGGTTGTTTGGGGCAAGAACCCTGTATCTTATAGCTTCCTTGAAAATCTCTGTCCCGTGTATAATAAAATTACTGCCCTATTCCCTAAAGATGATGCTGTGTCCCCAAGCATAAGATGACTAATTCAGAGAACAAACATTTTGTTTCCATGTTGATACGGTATTTGAATATAATATGAAGCTCTTTGCCAAAGTTTAGTTGTGCTATTTTGTAAAGCATGAATTGGGGCAGATACAGGTAGATTTGAAGTAGGATGGGAAATTACATTAAACAGTGGCTTAGAATGGCTTGCGCTTTTGCAATTCTTCAGACATTTGGAACATTCTGAGTTTAAATGCTACATATCCTGAGTCTGAAAAGTCATACTTAGAAAGATTTCCTGTATTCCTTTTTAATTCAGTAAAACCATTGGTCAGCACTTCATAATTTCATTCACATCTGATACAGAAGAATGTTAAAGACCTGAAATGAAACCGGTTTCCTCCTTTTCAAGAATTAATCAATCGGTGTTTGGAAATAAAGGCATAATTTCCAGAGTACAGTTGCATCAGTAGCATTGTATCAGCGTGCTGGTAATGGAGGGTGGTTAGTCTTGAGACCTCCAAAACAACTTCAGAATTTAAGAAATATCCTGATGGATCAGACCACGAGCCTGTAGAGCCCAGGGCTCTGTCCCTGGCAGCGGCAATTGCAGATGCTGTTTCCAGAAAGAGACGGGTTGCTACTTTGTGTGATCCACCCCCTCGTAACCCCCAGTGTCCAGAATCCTCATGCAGGGTGTCAGAAGCACATCCCTGCTTAGTGGTTAGTTAACGGATTTGATGCCAAGGAATTTGTCTAATCCCATTTCTGAACACGATGGGTTTGTGAAGTGTGGGATAGTTTTTTCTTCAATGCTTGGCTTCTGTGCTCAGATACTCAGTTTTCCCTCCACAACCTATAAGACAAGAGAAAGGAGAACTGAGCCAATGGGCATGTTGTAGTAGCATTAGTATTATTATTATTACTACTATGACTAATTTTACCAACCAATTCAGTCTTGGTAGATAGTTAATGACATTTTTGTTCCAAGAGGAGACAAGGTAGGAAGGCATGCTTATAGGAGAAGAAAGGCTACTTGCTTTGGCTTGGGATTTTCTTTTTCCAAATATTTTAGATGTGTGTCTTCCTATGTTTAAACTGCAGAGTTTTGTTCTGAACAACTTCAGCTGGGTTTGAAGGACAAGGAGGAACGTTAACTGCGGTACATGTCTTGGGAACGGCTCAAAAACTGTTCTCTGACACCTGTGTGTTCTTCCCTGCCCCTGAACGTTCCTATTTATTATGTTGAACAGACCATTGTAATGGAACAGTAGCTAAGGATGTACAGCTTACATTGGTGTGTCTAGATAAATACCTTGCATTAACATTTAGGGAGAAGATGTCAGAAAACTAAAGAAAAATAATTGTGCTTTCAAAGTATTTCCGAAGAACAAAGTTAACATTATGATGTTGAGCTTTTAGTTTAGAATTACGGCTCTGGACCACATAACTAGGGAACAAGGGCCTACTTTAACTACCTGTTGTAATGTGACATCTTTGAGATTTATGTTACAATGAGCTCGGGAAGAGAAGCAGCAGATGGGAAGCTAGAGACGAGGAGGAAGAGCAGGTGACAGTAGAAGGCCATGAAAGAGCTGTGTGTGGATGGCTCTGTCTGGAGTCTAAAGCATGGCTTTGACTGCGGAGTCAAAGGCAGCGTGTACACAGCAACTAACACAAGACTAGACTGATTTGAATCAGATCTTGGGCAGATGAATTTCCTAATTTTTAAGCTGTTGGCATGCAGGATTATTTTTTTTCAATTGTATGCCTCATGCTGGGGAACTTCCAGAGAAATGTTTTTTTCTGTTTTAGAGAGGATTGCAGTTGGTGTTGCGCTCATTTACTGTTTCCCTCAGATAGTAAAAGGATCTCTCAACACAAAATTGTTGAAACACGTTTCCATTAATATTAGGTCATAATTGTTCCCCTCCCTCCTCTTCTCCCCCTCGAGGCTATGATATAACTCTGGAAACTTCCTTACAGGGTATTTAGCTGGTGCATGATAAGTATATCAGAAATCTTTGTTGTTTTAACAGGCATGATCTTAGCGTACTTTACCTTGGGCAACTTGCTTCTTTTAATCCTGTCTGTTTGTCTTTGAACATGCCAAAATCTGCTTGTTTTCTGTTTTTCTTTAAAATGCTGAATTTGTGATGGTATTTCAAACACTAAAAGCTGGTCTTGTTTTGAAGGGCTTTTATCATGGTGGTTTTAAAAATACCCAAAAAAGAATAAATCAGACAGCTGGCTCATCCTATACTTTTGATGACTTGAATTTATGAATAAAAATTCCAGTTTACCAAGCACTTTCTTGAAAGCAGTACATCATTTTAGTCCTGCAGTTAATTAATACAAATCTTCAATTCACAATATTTCTACTGAAACTTTCATTTGTATCTTTTGCTGTCAGGGTAGATACATGAAATTTATCTGCAAGGTGAAATATAGCTTCATAGTTCTCCTTACCGTGGCTGAACTCTTACTGTCAAGTTAAAACAGCCCCCTCATCCCTTTTAGGATGAAAGAAGTTTTTCCAGCAGATGGCTTGGGGTGGGTTGATTGGTTTGTTTTAAACTGAGTAATCTGTACAGGTCTTCTGTCAGTTCCACCACTAATACCTTCACTTTGTTACCAAAAGACGGTATAAATGGGAGCCTTCTTGAAAGAACAAGATAAAAGAAAACTGATTTTTACCTGGAATATCTGCATGTGATATGTGGGATGGAGGGAGTCTTTAGTTGGAATTACAAATCAAAATTCTCTGTGGAAAACCCCCCTGGCTTTAAATGAAAGAACTGTGCACCAGAGTAAAAAAAAAGTATTGTTGAGAGAAACTTAAATTTTAATTCTTTATCTTCAGTGCTCACCGTGGCCTGATACTCCTACAACGTTTGTAAACAACAGTCCTACTCCTGCTCCGACTTTCACCTCTGCTCAACACAACACCTACAGCGTCCCAGACAGGTAGGTTTCTTCTCTGTATCCCAATTAAAGATTACATATTTAAATCAGGCTTATGCCAAAGTGTTTTTTGAGTAAATCTCGGAGCTTATGTTCTTTGGTTCCACTGGGGAATGAGATTGATTTGACCTGTATATTTTAGAGTTTGACACTGGCATTGCGCGGTTCAATTATAATGTAATTAAGTCTGCCTCAGCATTTTTCTTTCTCACTATGCATTGCTGGAAGCTTTTCTTCTTGTCCTCTGTCATCTAGCAAATACTTGGTATTGTCTGTACCATATCCTTTGGGTTTGTCTGCCTTTTATTTTACTGCCTCTTCCTCAGTCACTCTTTATTAAGACAGAGAAGTGGCCATAAAACCTCGGTGAGTGGCGGTAAAGCTGCTTCTCCAGTGATAAAGGATACACAGGAGCCAGATGCCTTGTATACAGAAGTGTCATGACCTTTCTCTTGAGTTTAACTAAGTTTTACTCTATTTAGCGTTTAATTTGCTTGAATATTTTGCTTAATAAACTTCTAGTAATGCTTCCCCCCCTTTTTTTTGTTCTTTTACCCGTAGCAATTCTTCTTCCCCAAATCATCAAGGAGATGGAACCTCTCAAGGATCTGGAGATGTGAGTGCTTGCTTTCTGTTATTGGGCTGGGCTATATTTGTGTCAGAACATTTGATTTATACATACCTTGATAATAACAGGAACTGAGGGAGGGTTTTTAATGGGTTTTGATTATTTTTTTTTAATGTCCAAATTATCATATCCAACCTTGTTTCTTACAGCAGCTTCATCCTTCAGCCACAATCCAGGAAACTCAGCAATGGTTGCTCAAGCATAGGTTCTCTACCTATACAAGGCTTTTTTCAAATTTCTCAGGTACCTATAGTTTACTTTTTTTATTTGAAGTACCTATTTGTGTTAGCAAGCAAATTTTTTGTGGGAAAATAGTTCTCTAAAAATAAATATGGCATCGGTACTTATTGTAATTTACTAATTTGCTTTTTCAGTGTTCAGTTTGCATTGGAAGGGCTTTTTTTTTTCTCTAGTTGCATTTTACACAAACTCACCCCAAACCCAAAAGTGAAGCTAGGTTATTTTTTTCCTGATGATAGTTCATCAAATCATTTTAATCTCAATGAGTCCTTTGAGAAAAAGGAGTGAGTGTGGCGAGTCAGGCCAGAGCCCGGCTGCTCTGCTGTTTCCTCACGGCAGCTGGTATGGAATGAGCTCAGAGAAAGTGCAAGGGGCTGCTAAAATGTGACCCTTTCCTTAGGAGTTAGATTTAATTGTAGTGTATGAAGTTTTCGTCCTTCCAAACTCTGCAGCTATTAATAGTATTAATAGTATTCATAGAAATGGCAAATTATTTTTTGTACTGAACTCTGCTTCAGTACCATGCAACACCTTGACCTGTATGTATTTGTCTATTTTTCCTTATGTTTCAGCAGAACGTTGGGTTGCTCTTCCTTAAATGTTATGTCAGGGTAGTTTCCACGATATGTATGGAAGCAAGAACTGGCAATAGCTGCACTGTCTGGGGCTGGGTTTCGCTGTTTATAGCCTCACTTCACCATGTGCTTGTGCAGGGTGGGATGACACAGAGCACACCATGAGTAACATTCCTTCTCAGTTTCCTTTGGTGACACGTGATGAGGAGAATCTGATGATCTTGGCTTAGGTCCTGCTGCTGCCAGAGTTCTCTTTGTACCAGGTGTCTTCCCTGGTACAGACCATGTTGGGTCAAGACTGACAGAACAGATTCTCTAATGTGGCATTTTTAGAATCTGTAAGACTCAGAAGTTTTGTTTGTTCTGTAGAATGACAGAATTGTCCAGGTTGGAAGGGACCTTTTAAGATCATCCAGTCCAACCATCAACCTCACTCTGGTAAAAACCATCACTAAACCATGTCTCTAAG
>JAOXJM010000012.1:47672849-47711582 GCA_026413425.1 Tringa solitaria | reverse complement strand
TCCTTTTCTCCAGGCTGAACACCCCCAGCTCCCTCAGCCTCTCCTCATGAGACTTCTCCAGACCCCTCACCAGCTCCCTTGCCCTCCTCTGGACCCGCCCTGCGGCTAATTAATTCTATTTGCTGCTGCCTGATGTTTTCTGCCTAACATTCTCTGCCTTAAATTCATCCTGTTTTCTGATAGGATTTACAGGTTTTGAGAAATAAGCTCACATTTAGCCTTTTTGAACAAGCTGTGAAGGTGCCGTCCAACCCTAAGAAAGGAATCATTAGCGAATGGAATCATTAGGGAGTGCAATCTCACTAATGAATGAGCCAGTATCGCGCAGTACCTTGCTCAGCAAACCATATGGACACATGGTGTTGATAAAAATCATTTGTGTATAGTTCTGGTGACATTAATGTGAGCGACAATAAGTACAAGTTTGTAAGCTACTGCTAATAATAATATAGCAATATAATAAAAAATTATTTTAAATACCATGGACCTAATGGAAAAGTGCAATGTTTTATAGTCAACCCTTGCAGTGTTGGAAATGGAAGTTTTTGTTCTGTGCTTGTTGTGTATCGTGATCGCGAAGCTTCCTTGGTAAAATCTGGTACCAAATTTCTGGCAAAGACCCTTGGAAAACTTTTAAAGCACTTCTTCTTTGTCATTATTATCTTTATATGTTTATAGAAGTCGAATACAAGCTGGCTGATTGTCTTTGAAGCCAGAGTGTAGTGTAGCTTTTAATTACACTTCTTCAGGTGCAGCAGGGTTTTTTTATTATAGTACTTCAGGGGTATGATGACAGATCATTTTCTCTGGCTTCTACTTGTGTGTTCCTAGATTGTCTGTGGAGTATTTTCATGGAGAAAATATTCTTCCCCACCCTCCCACTCTACTATTCCAGTGACTGATTTTTCAGACTGTTGTTTCCTTTTGTTGACAGCCGTGCTGGTTCCAAGCAGTGTGCTTCCTTCCCTGTTGATTTAGATCTGCGTAAGATCTTTTATTGAAGCTTCATTTGCTAGATATTCTGGGAAGCAGTGGTTTTCACAGATCACTTATTCCCAGGCTCATTAAAAAAAATATAAAAAAATCAAACCTGCTTTTGGATGGAAGTGTCCCACAACCAGAATTCCCCCCAGAGGCTGCTCGTGTTCTGATTTGACCACAGTGATGAGTTACACCAGCCTTTACCAGTATCTTCTGGAGATGAGTGCACTGTAATAACTGATGTGCACAGAGCATAGATGTATTAGCTGAATGCCTGGGGTGATTCGTCGAGCAATCAGATATCTTTGCTCTGGATTTTCTATCAAACCATCAGATATCTTTGCTCTGAATTTTGCACGTGCTTAAAATACACCAACTCAGGTGTCAATTAAAACTTTTAAGTCATTTAAGCCATTGCCTGGATCTAGGCCAGTCTCTACAGCCATTGTGTGTCCGCGAAGATGTGAACACCATCAAGGGAAACCAACCACCTTTGGAAAATTGGTCATTTTTTCTTAGTGCTGGCTAGTGCCCACTCTGAATTTTACTTGCTTGTTTGTGTCTGCAGGATTCCATTTTGTAACGATGGAGTTCGTTATTCCCAGTCTAAATGAATATGCAATTTATTTTAAAAAGTACAGATGTTCTAAAATAATCTTGGTAAAATCCTCGTGTGTTTTCTCCAGGTGCTGATTTATTAAAGCTGACGAGAGAAGATCTGGTACAAATCTGTGGTCCGGCCGATGGGATTCGGCTGTATAATGCACTGAAATCCAGGTAATGGGCCGAACGCCAGGTTGAGGGGGTTTTGTTCTGTCAGTTGCTGGAACCCCCCGTGGGTGGAACCGGGGGATCTGGGAGGTGAGTGTCAGGCTGGGCCTCCATGTGAGAGCTGTCCCGGGAACTGGCAGGGGTTGTGTTTAAAAAAAGAGCCTCCTGTGCCCAGCTTCAGGGCAGACCCTGGATGAGACGCAGGCACTAACCAGTTCAGCGTCAGGCTCTAACTGGTACCGGTGCAGTTGGGCACTGGTTCCTGAAAAGAGCTGGATTTGAGGTTACAAATGCCGTGTGCTAACACAGGCTGCATCCCCGCTGACGGGAGCCGATTCTGGCTGAAACGGGTGTTTGCTGCCATTGACCTTTACAGGAATTGGCATTGTCACTCAGTAGTTTTCTTCCAAGATTCCAACAAGTTCTGGATGAATTCAGAATTGATTGAAATGTTAAAATGCTGTGGTATCTGAGAGACCACTTACCATTATATTATTATTTTTTTTTTGGGTCCATGAAAGAAAATGTTTGAAGTGTACTGTGAGGCACAACAAAGCTGCACTTGTGGCACACCGGTTTCTGTATTCCCAGGGCGAGTAACTCTTTGTCTGATGAGTGTTTTGTTTGAATTGCAGGTCTGTTAGGCCCCGTTTAACAATCTATGTCTGTCAGGAGCCATTAAGGAGCATACAACTGGAACGACAAGACACAGGCAACGGCGACAGCAGCAATGGTGCAATATACGGTAAGGTGCACTTGGGATCTCTTGCCACACCAGCTCTGAGTCTTAAAAAGTCTTAAAACAATATAGATGGGAGGGGAAAAAACAGGGAAGAGGCTGAATTTCTCTCTCTGGTGTGCAGAGAAACCGTAGGAAGTTGTGTTCAGAACAACGTCGCTGTTGTGACACGGCACAGGATGAACAGAACCTTAAAACTCTCCAGGTTTAGTCATGGATTTATTTTTTTTCCATCCACTGATAAACCTAATTGTAGTTACATGGTAATTAATTAAGGAGCTCTCAAATTAGCTGTGCTATGTTGTTACAGCCAAGCTATTAACCAAACAAATACAGGTGGCATGTAAAAGCTACGTGCAGATAAAACACTTGGATTTGTTCCTATTTTCAGTTAGGTTTTGCTGTCATTTTCTCTGCAACTGGACTAAACTGAGAGAGCTTGAAAGGAAAACCAGCCACACAGTGTACGGGCTCCTGAGTTTGGTATTATTTTCTTGAGACAGCTGTTACTTCAACACTGATGGCAACTTAATATTTAATTGTAAACTCATGTCAGTGTTACAATTAAGAGAACGGAGCTGTTTGAAACGATCCTTTTGGCTCTGAGGGAAGAGACCTGGCTCCCCCAACCAACTGAAATCTTTGTATTTTTCATGCAAGAATTGAGGTGGGGGTGGCTCTGTAAATCAGATACCGTCTCTGTCGAATGCCTGTTTTCTCTCTGGCTATCTTCAGTCTTTGCTTTGGGACAGAAGAAAGTGCAAACACGGAGCTGCCAGGGGCTTCTGGCGCTATAAATAAAGCTGTGGAGCTGTAAATACAGCATCAAACCCAACAGCTTCTCCATCTTACACCACCACAAACAAACAGAACAGTATTTCCCCCCCCCGCCGCCCTTCAGCTCTGAGATGATCTGTAGGAAACTTTGAATAATTCAGACATTTGAAAAAAAGCTTTCTTTAGCAAAAAAAATATAATCTACATCCCTATTTAAAGCAACAGTGCAGTGGTGCGAGTCAGAGTGTTACCTGCCGCTTTTGAGGCGGTCCAAAGCTACTTACAAAGTCATCTTTAGGTGACTTTAACGATCTGTTTCCATCTGTTTGGCAGGACTGTCCCTTTTTGTGCAGGATACAGGGAAAAAAGTGGAAGTTGCCTTCAGAGGGAGGCCTCCCCCGAGTCAGAGAGGTGCTTTTGCCTTGAGAGCAAAGCCCTGGCAGTTCATGCTTCTAAGTGGGAACAGGGCGAGAGGAAAGAAAAAGTTTCTAGCTTTTAAATTTTTTTAAAGCTGGGGTATAAACAAATTCAGATTTTTTTTCATGTACTTACTTGTTACAAATTAGTATTCTGCTTATTGAAATACATTCTATTTTTTTTTTCTTCTAGTTTATCATGCAATCTACTTAGAAGAAATGGCAGCCTCGGAAGTCATGCGCAAGCTTGCTTTGGCATTTAATATCCCTTTGCATCAGATCAACCAGGTTTACAGACAGGGTCCCACAGGCATCCACATTCTTGTTAGTGATCAGGTAATGGAAATTTTATCTTCTTGATAAATGTTATTTATGAATTAAATTGAATGAGAGATTTTCTCATGCTTGCTTCATTACTTTTTTTTTCTGTTTGATAATGGAAACTAGTACTTTCTGATGATTCTAGTATTTTTTCCTTTACACTAAAACAAGGAGAATGATGTTTAACTGTCACTCTTTGGCTACCTAAATTCTGATTGTGAGAAGAGAAAAGCCGGCTGGTCTATATACTTATGAGATGCTGCAGTAATTACTCAGTGTACAGCCCTAGAGGCAGGGAGTGTTTAAATAGGCTTGAACTCAGTTTTACTCAAGCATCTGCTACACATATTAAGAGCTCCAAAACCGCAGCCAACAGCAACAGGCTCCCCACTGGCTGTCACTTGATTAACAAGAAGTATTTTGACAGTAATGTATTTTAATTTGATGTGGTATATGCTTGTCACATTTGAACACTTGCTGAAGAAAATCAAAATATGCAGTTTCATAAAAAAGGCTATTTAATATCTGATGTATTTATTTCTGATATCGGTCACACTCAGGAGGCTTTCAAAACATTTTTTTCTTTTTTGTAGATGGTTCAAAACTTTCAAGATGAGAGTTGTTTCTTATTCACCACAATAAAAGGTACGGTGTCTTTCCTGACAGTTACAAACATAATTGTTTATTGCACCAAGGAGCCTTCCTTAAAGCACTTGTAGGGAAAGTCAGGTGAAGCTTCATCCAGGCTTCCAGTTCAGAACCAGTTGGCAGTGGTGCAAATTTTATCTACAGAAACTGTCAAAACTTTAAACGATTTCTAATTCAGATCTTCAATCATAATATTTTTGCTTCAGCCCTTTGTGGACCTTTTTAAAAGCTATGGTTTTGCTGTAGATGAACTGTATTTTTCAAGTTGGCTTCCCTTGGTCAGCAGCCCAACTTGAAAGGAGTTGGGGGGTGCGGTATAAATCACTGAGTGAGTGTCAGGGACATGTTTGTCTCAGTCGTTGAGCCTTGTGCTGGAACTGCTGAGCGTAAAACCCACAGGGTTTGGGGTTTTTTTAAGTGTATTATTTGACTTTCTAGTTGAAGGCTGAGCATCACCAAAGAGGTGATTCAAAATATACAGTAAGGATTTATACTGATCTGGCAGGAGTTACTTTCTGTGATACCAACTGTCAAATTAAGTGGCTTTAATGTGGAATTGGGAGAGTCCAGAGATAAAGTTAATTATTCAGGCATTTAGGCTGAGTAGCAGGTTACTGAAATTTCATGTTTCAAGTTTAAGATGTTGCAGTAGTAATGAACCGCTTCTACCCAGTAAAAACCAAGTCCATACTTGGATGTTGTAGTGCATTGGTTCATGTTTTTGCTTCTATTTATGAAAGACTGACATTTTTTTCTTTTTCAGCTGAAAATGGTGAAGGCTTCCATATAATTTTGAAGTGATGTCAGACGATTGCTAGACTGCTCCTCCAACGCAGAACGCAGTCCTGCCTAAAGATTAGGAAGATCATCCAAAACATTCGGATCTAACTTCACCGTATAAGATGTTTCATATTGAAAACACAAAGAAAAAAAAAATCACCTTTCTAATGAGCTGTTTGATAGGTGAACTTTCTTATCACTGCCATAGCTAAGTGTCCTCATGAGAGGTATAATGCCATGACAGCTGACGTACAGGCATGGAAGACAATGTAAGCAAAGGTGCTTGCCCTTTACTGAAAATAAGGCAAATTATGGCCAGTAGATACAGTTTCTAGAAGCGAAGCACTGGTGCTTCTCTGTGACCTGTATCCAGTTGGAGATGAATGTAAACTTATTTGGGGGCATTTACCTTTCTGTGCCAGTTTGTCTATTACTTGCTTGTACCTTACGCTGGTTTTATTTTTTTGATGTTAGCAGAGCACATATTAATCCGTGTGGAGATGAGTAGTTAAAGCTGATAGTGATCAGGTTGTCGGGTCTTTGAGAGTAAAGCTGTCAAAACAGCTTCCCGTGTAAATTGTGTATAAGAGTGTATGTAAGAAGTGTAAATGCCAGAACAGGGCTTTGAAGAAGCCCTAGACAGATGCAATATATGCATGCAGCAAACTGCATTATCAGTAGTACCTTACCGGAGGGGTTAATATAAATCCTCTGGGGTACCAAGTAATTGTGTTTTGCTTTAACAAATTTAATGGAAAATAATTGCCTATGCATCCTTTATGTTTAGTTTCCTAGGTTCTCTGCAGAGCACTGCTGCAGTTTAACTCTTTGCTTGTAAAATTGTGGGTTTTAAAAATACTAGCAGTGAGAGGTGGATTTTTTTCTGAGTTAGTGGAATTATGCTGATGAGGGACGATGACCCACTGGCATCACGGGGCTGTCATTGCTTTCAGCATCATCAACTGAATTGCTTAAGAAACACTAAATATACACCATTTAGGTCTCCTTCCCAGCAGGTAAATGCCTTGCTGTAGTTGCTGTTATGGACAAGCAGCTCACCTTTTCTGTTGCCCTTTCTTCGCCCTCCGATCCGGACTGTACAACAGCTACAGTGCCTCCTCCCTATGACCAAATAGTTACTTTTCTTTGAAACAGGCAAATGTGCTTTTTCAATAGTTTGGATATTTCTTGTAAAGACGTGGCTCAGCATTTCCTACGTTAACATTAAGTTTCGACTAGTTAGGTACTTAGAGGGGAATATTCCAAAAGGTATGAAGTGACAGTTTCATCGCTGGTTTGATTATTTTTTTTTTTTGCCTTTGACAAGTTCCACCTGGATCTCTGGCTTAAAACGCTTGGGAACAGTTTGCTTTTTATGCTGCAGGGTTCAATGTAAACAACTGCTACAGCATGTAAAAAAAAAAAAGCATTTTTGATTTTTTTCATTCCCTCTTTTCATAACTGTCTCAAGTGCTTAGCAGAAAAGCTTCTTAAAGCTGTAGCATTTTGAAAATTTAAATTCATCAATGCTAGAGTTTTTTTCCTTTTTTTTTTCTGCACTGAAAGTAAAATTTTACTACGTACCTAAACATTTCTGCCTATAAGTTGTTCATCTTTGGGTATTGTTTGGTCCTTGTACTTTCTTGAATTGACACCTGTGTCTTTTCAGCTCACACCGTATTCAAATCCAAATGTTTTATAAAAAAAGTGGAAAAATCCTTGATTGGAAAGTATCCAAATACCTAATTTTAAAGAATATTGAAAGTTGTACAGTAGTTTGTCCAGCTCACTTGAAATTGGAATTAAATTATGGCACCAGCAAATTGCTTTTGTTTTTTAATAAGATGTACACATTTCAATTTAAGTATAATAAATGTTTTTCAATAATTTTGTAAATGTGCTTTTCTTTCTGTTTACTTCCTTTTCCCTCCCCCACCTTAGAGATGTTTCTGGTGTTAAGGTTATATTACCTGCAAGAACCTACCCTAGAAAGTGGCAGGAAAAGGTAAGCAATGGAAGCGCAGTCCAGCTCCGTGGTTTATCCTGCACCCAACACACGCAGCACGCACAGATCTCCTGCTTCTAATGGAAAACAGAGTTAAATTTGAAATAACTGAAACAAATTCAAATTTGACATCAGCTGATTGTTTATTTTAGTGTCCTATATCAGAGTAGGTTCCATTTGGTTTTGTACATCTTTAATGCCATAGACTTACAAGGTTCATTATGTTCTTAGAAAAAAAAATGAGCCAACAAAAGGCAACACACTTGACATACCGGTACCGATGACTTCCCTGGTACAGTTGAGAATAAAAACTCTGCTTAAAACTCTCTATTGCAGCACTGTCTCAATGAAACTCTTAAGCGTGATGGTACCAACCCTCCTCCGCTGCTGTGCAAAACAAGCCCTCGTTGGCTTATTTTGTAGTAGCAAAGAAATCCACGTACCACACTCCAGTCTGGAATTTATCCTCCAGGTTGAGATCTGAATTGAGCCTCCCCATCGAAGCATGAGCAAAGTTACAGCCACTGTTGTCCCAGAAAAGTCTCTTAATTGTCTCACTCGCTTAAAATTTTTTGGGGGAAATTGCAGTACTCTCCAGCAGTAGCTTCTCCAACTGCTTTTAAAGCCAGTATTTCTATTGATTTTCAGTAAACACACAGGCCCTGAACTCTTAAAACGTACACACGCACAATCAATCTTACACAAAAAAAAGCTTTCTGAACTGCTGAGTAGTTTATCTCAGATAATTAAGTTGCTTAATATAAAAAAAAGTTTATCTAACCCTCTAGCACTGAAAAACTAAGGATGAAAGCATGGCCTTAAGAGTTAATACACAGATTTTTATTATTATTATCATTCAGAAGTTGACAGCTTCTTAAATAACCCAAATGTGAGGAGTTTGTCTTTCTGCCTTTGAAAACGACAGGTTTGGTTTGGTTCAACTCCCGCCCATCTCCCTAACGCGGGTGGGACAAACAGTTTGACTTGACCCCCCCTCGCTCCATCATAGCGGTCCCTGCAACTGACCCAGGCTTCCAGCCTCACCCCTCCCACCTGCCGCGTCCTTCCCCCATGGGGTACGTTGGGGCGAGCACCATGTGGGAGTGTGGCAGCAGAGTGCACGGGCTCTGCCACAGTGGATTTCTTGCCCCTTTTACAGGCCCGTGGCATCGGGCATCAAACGTGCTTCAGTGACGGGGCAAGCTTTGTCCTAACACAGAGTTCAACTGAACCAAGTTCAAAAAACTTGGAAAGCATATAGCTATCTGGAGGTACTATCTTACCTTTTGACATTACCTATTATGTCCTGTTTACATAATTAAATATGAAGCTGAATCTTGAAAAAGTATAAGCTGCTTTGCATGGTTACCTTGCATTTTTTGGTCAACATCTGCTAAAGCTGATTTGTCCTTAAACCTGGTGCTGGATCCGTGGTGGATGTTAAACAAGAAGCAGGTTGGGTCCCTCGGTGTGAGGGGCTGGAGCCCCACCTTGGGTTACAACTTCACACAAATGCAAATTAACTTCCAAGCTTAGTGACCTCCTTGTCACCAAGTAGCTGCTACGCTGAAAGGCCCCCCACATTTTTACACGGTGCTTCTCATGCCAACAACAGAAGGAAGGAGTTACTAATACAAACCGAAGCATCACCAACTTAATCCACAGCTGCACATTACATTAAGATTTTTTTGATATTTTTTTTTTTTACCTGGAAAAAAACCGCTTTTCTTGTCACAAAACTGGATGACCAAACACCACCATGAGGACTTGTCAGGAAACCGACTCCTCCTTCCGCTGACGCGCAGTCCCGTTCTCCTTTTCAACAACAAGAAGGGAATTCTCTCTGTGTGTGGTTTTGCACTCACTGTCAGAGAATAATACAGCATCTGCAGAGGCGCTGCCCGCCCCCCCCCACCGAAGGAGGGGGAGTTACTGGAGCAAAGTAAGCATGAACCTTCACGTGAGGTAGATGAGACTGTGGATGAAAAGTCTGTGTTATAATAGGCGAGAAATAAACATAACTAGTGAAAAAAAAGAAGCAGCACACCTCGATTACTGCCAAGTCAGCTATCACTAAGGTTATAGCTAAAAAGAAAGCAGCTTGATAAGCTTGATGCTACGCAAGCTGTCTTCTGACGTGTCATTCTCATGTCCCATCTGGCCACGGCGCAGTAATGTCTGGGCGCCCACCTGCACAGGGTTCCCACTTGCTTCCCAATAACGCACTCATCAGCCCCCAGAGCTCCCTGGCGAGAGAGGAGAGAGGGACCCCTGGCTACTTGTCCGTCTCTTGTCTCCCATATTGCCTGCTGCTTTCATCCTGGGAAGCAGCACGGAACAGAACGGGGCATCTGCCCTCAGGAGTCACCATCAGGGATGAGCTTTCTAATTGCAAAAGTGTTTGGACGCAAATCCGGGACACGAAGCTGCAGACCAGTGTAACAGGCTAAAACGCTGCCCCCCGAGGTAGGTGGTCCCTGACCTAATGGGGGATGTAATGGGGGAAGAGTCTGTGGCTGGATTCCAGGGCCTGACGGCCTTACAGCCCCTTAACCGAAATCTCCAGAAACAGATGTTTCCCTATTGCCTCTGTATATTTTAGGAGAGTTAAAGAATGCCACTAATACACTCCTAAAAGCATAGAAGCCTGCATTTCAACAAAAATCTAGAAAGCACTCATCATTCCAACAGCAAAAGTGCCGTGAGTTATAAACAGAATCAGACAATTATTACTGCTCATACAGAGAAGCTCCATTTAGTCCCTAGAGATGGGGACCTAACAAAACAATAGTCAGACTTTGTTATTCCACCCTGCCTTGCCTGGGACATCTGCTGGACTCACACAATGCAAGCAGTTACCAAGGGCCTGGGCATTCCCACCGGAACAAGTCGGCAAACACGTACTCTGATTCGTTTGATTCCAGCTCGCGTGACTTGCTGACAGTCGTACAGCTCGATTCTCTCCAAGTTGTGGCAGTTCTCCAGGTGTTCCAGAGTCACATCGGTGATGAGAAGACAGTTATCAAGCTCCAGTACCTGCAGCCTCTCGTGACCACACGTGCTGTTGCTCAGGTGAAGAATCCCATCATCAGTGATCAATTCACAGTGAGATAAGCTCTAAAACAGAGAGGCAAAGAGTTAATGACATCGTGCAGTCCTAACTTACTCTATTCCCTAAACACTGGAAATCCTCTTCAGCCTCCTTCATTCTAGTGGTTAAACAGTAAGAAAGAGCATACAGCTGAAATCTGGATGAGTAACAAAGGACACAACTCTACTTAAGAAAAGAAGAGCTGTACTTTAACTTCACTTCAAACCAAGCAGCGTACCAAAACACATGTTGCTGGCAAAACTCCTCAGGACTTTTTGCTCCCTGCGAAGGTGGGAATTCTGTCCTGATTGTCGTGCGCCACCGCTACCGATGGGTGCAAACAGCACACGTGCCATGCCAGAAACAGGAGACAAATTTAAAGGCTGATCAAGAACATACAGGAATAGCTGAGGACCTACTGACAGGAGGTACTGTTTCACAGCTACCAAGTTTTCATACACACCATCAGGACCAAGCCTGTGCAAGTCCACAGAGGTAAAGAACAATCAGACTGGACTGATTTGCCAAATAATGATTTCAAAAATCCACGAGTGCTTAAACACCTCAGGCTGTACATACAAGGAGTAATAAAAATCTTGTGCAGCTGCAGGAGCAGGTCTTTTCTGCAACAGTCAGCATAACAAACTACAAAATTCTCATCCTCTTCAACATATTTTTTTTACTCCCTCGAATTTCAAGAGCATGGAAAAAGTTGCAGCGTCTCAGGCAGTAGCATTATGTAAAGCAATTTCCTGGTTCCTTTAGGGAATTCATGACTTGGAGAAGCAATGATGATGACAACAACAGGAAGCAGACTTTCCTCAAAGGAGGCTTAAAAAACACTCTTTGTCACCAGTGAAATGAATGTTCTCCAGTCTTCTGCACCAGAAATGTGCGGGATCTGTGAGCTCTTACTCCTCTCGCTCTGGGCTAGCTCCTTGCTTCATGCTCAGCCCTGCCTCTTGCCTGTACTTGTATCTAAGTCTAATGGTTGCTGGATTTGAAGCAGAGTTTTCTTGGCACAAGTGTTTTTCAGACAGCATCTGATAAAGAAATGCTTGCAGCAAGCCAAAAAGGCTTTTTAACACATGCAAGCGAACTAGTGCTCAAAAGTACCTCTGGCCATCATCTGAATCAAACACGTAACCCTTCCCTTCTCTCGGTACATCACATCTACCTTCTTTTATTTCAGCCCCACGAGGAAGCCGAAGGACTACCAGCCTTACCCTTATTTTACCTCAGCTTGAGTCACGAGCATCTCTTGCCTGCTAACAGAGACACGAGGTCTGTCCTGCCTTTTAGAACAACCTGCCCCTCAACTTGTATTTCTACTTTGCTCATCAGGATGAACAAGTAACCAGAGAAGAGGTTGGGAGGCAGGTCTGCAACTCCCCTCCAGTCTGCTGGGGAGCCACCCCGGCACCTTCCCTTCTGCTCCAGCTGGTCCAGTTTTACTCACTCACCACCTGTGAGCAGCTGGCAGTCACTCCAAGCAATTAGTGCATACCATCCCCAAAAGCCAACAGAAACAAAGCTATTGTCCCAATCAATAGTGCTTTATCTTACGACGTATTTACATTCTGCAAGTCTATGATAGAGAAAACTGAAGTTCTCTCCTACTATACCTACTTTCTCATGTATGTGTTCTGAGGATTAGATTTGGCTCACAGCCTGGAAACAATCAGCAGTTGCAGGGTTAAAGAATGTGCATAATAGACCTGCTCTTTCAAGGAAGGACAGGAGGTTATGTGAAGCTGTTGACTATGGCAGCAGCCTGCTGGCTAATTAAGAGTTTTCCATCCCAGGAAGTAAGCAGCTTATAAAATCAGCTTTCCTGAGACACTGTATTTGGTACTGAAAGGACAATACAGGATGTACAGCTGAGTTTGCAGAACTTTGTAAATCAAATACAGCAAATGATTCTTCTGACTCCATGAGCCTGTTAGCGTTAATAACACGGAACTGATTAAGATCATGACTTGAAGTCTTTAAAGCAAAAACATATGGTAAAATTCTTTTTTTCTCAATACATACTAAATGTTGCATATAAATCAAACACGGCATGATATATGGTGACAGTAAGAAACAGTACGATCAACATAACTGAAGAATTTCACTGTCTTCTCATCTCCAGGAATATTTCAGTTTCTCTAATGATCTGAATGTATAAATGTTAAGCACTTTCACCAGAAATTACTTCTTAAGTCCAGCAAATAGTAAAGCATTTGAGTACCCTCATACTGACAAAGACATAGCAGCTGCTTATAATTGGTCTAACAGTGCTTTTGCTTATTTCCACCGTCTACTGAGTCTCCAAATACCAAGAAACAAATTCGAAGTAGATTTCCACAACTTCAAAATACTTGTTGAAACTCCAAACATACCTCAACATATGCTAAAGCACAGCCACACAAGAATTTACAGAACCATCAACAGTACATGATTTATGGTATTTGGCACCTTCAAGTCTGTTTTTTCTTTCCCTGCAATTCTCCACCGTTACTGTTCACTAACAGTCTTTGAGTATGTATCCCTCCTACACAAAGGATATACATATTAACAAAAAAAAAATCCATTTTCCTGGCTCACTTAGAAAAGGTATGTTATTTTTACCAATGCCACACTTCCACGTCTATGGGCCAACACACAAAGGCCAGCAAACAGGAGCAGTTTCAGAAAAATACTTTGAAATTATAAGGTCTTACAGTATCACTGGTGACGCACTGGCAGAACTGGTACAAAAGATCTCTTGCAAGTACCGGTTACATTTGAGATTACAATAACAAAACAAATACATTGCAGAAGAACAGAAAGTGTCCAATACAAATGGCTCCACATCTCCTGACAACTCTTATTTGGCTTAACATTAAGAATTATGGTACAGAAATAAGGTTGGACAATTAATAAGCAAAACTAAAAACCAACAACAATAAAAAAATATTGAACAAGCTCCTTTTTAAAAGCCATCTCTCCTCACGTTGCTACCTTAGTAACTCTGAGTAACACTAATCATAACACAATTTTATTAATGAAGCAGCAAACCTTCCTTTAATCCCATCTAAGAACTGATTATGAAGATACTTGTCTCATGTAGATCTGAAGCGGTATATATAGCAAACCTACATTTATGGGACAACTGGCCCCAAATACAGAAGCGCTAGTGATTTTGTAGTACCCTGACTGAAGAATAGCCAAATTTATGTCAGCTGAAATTGGTTTAGATGTTCTGAAAAATCTAAGCAAGCCCTCCCCAGAAAGCAGTTCTTTGCACTACAGTAAGCAGGGTACCCCACTGAAGGCACCTCAATCCTCTCCAATTACGTTCAAAAGTCCAGGCCAAAAAAAACTTTCCATAATTTACTACGTAAATGTAGTCCTTGGGAAAAACTGCTTGTGTGTAAAACTCATTACAGAGTGATAACATTTATCTTCACTGGGTGGTTTTGTTTAGTCAATATTTCATGTGCAGTGTCACATTCCCTAAGAAAACCATTAGTGAACACTTAAGAGTATCTATAAAGGATCTGAGTACTGCAAGTTGAACTATGTGATCAAACATGAAGGAAATACAAGCTTTCTGGTTATGACTCACTGATTTGGTAATTTTTTTTTATCACACACTGTATGTAAATGTTTTAGGAGTAATCTTTTTTTAGAGTACTTACAAAACTAACATATACTTGCATAGTATCACACTACATCAGGAATTCTTTCCAGATACAGAATGAACAGCCTGTTTTTGTATGGCAGGAGCTATGTATGTGTGTGGTTTTGGGGGATGTATTGAAGTTCACAAAGAGTTAAACTTACCAATGCTTGTAGCTTAGGACAGTGTATAGAAAGTTGTATCAATGTGCTGTCGGTTATCTAGAAATAAAAGAAACCAAACAACCAACCATAAGCAACAGACAGCAGGAGAGTCAACCCTCAAGTAAGGTGTCTTCCTCTACCAGATGAAAGTCCTGTTATTTGTGGAAAACACCCAATTACCTGTTACTTTTCAAGTATTTCCCTCTATAGAATTTCCCAATAATTATTTTTAGTTACTAGTATTTACACTATTAGTAAAAAAATAAAGCAAATCTAACTGGAAGTGCTAATGCACTGCATTCTTACACTGGATGTTCAATATTCCTTGTGATATTAAATCTCACCAGAACACACTCTTCCAAGTCCATCTTCTCCAGCTCATGGCAATTCTAAAATAAACAAAAAAACCCCAAGCAGATAAACAAAATATGAAATAACACAACACACAGACATAAAATCATGCACAGGGCTAGTAATACGGGATAGCACAGCTTCCAAGAGGAAATTGTGAGCTAAATCCCTTCAAGTATTTGAACACCGAAGGGAAAAAAATGGTAAAAAAAATTAAAAATAACCCACAAGCAATACACTACCCCTCTCTCAAACCTCTACATTTCAGCATTTCCCTTACTGAGTGAAACATCTCCTGCTTGCCCTGTAAGGTTTGAACAGTATGTATCAGCACCCACCTGCCCCTGCTTCCTTTCCCTCTTTTGGGGTCAACTTCAATTCCAACCGAGGGTATTTCCAGCCTGTGCACTAAACTAACTGATCCACGCAGGTGAATCCCACTGCCGCCCGCATCAGCTTGCGCCAAACTAACCAGAAACACACTTAAGCCCATGGAACATCTCTCCTCACCATCATGTATTAAAAAGAAGCCTTAAAAGCAATTTGCTTTGCTAATGAATGTTGAAAATCTTAAAATAGGGTCCACTTCAAGGCTGGGAGAAAGCAGCACTTCACATTTACACAAGCAATTTTCCCAATAATCCGAGAGATCCCGAGCAAGCTTTTAGAAGCATTTTCAATATCCAATCATGGCTAATTACAAGAAAATGATGTAACCTTGTGACCTCGCAGCAGACCACACGGTGCCATGGCTCAGCCCAAACCCCAACCCCTTTTTTACGGGCATAGGAAGCAATGGTTTAACTTGCAGCTCCCAAAAGCAGGCTTGAGGTGACTACCGAAAGCCCAAGGCTGAACGATTAGAAAACCACTCTCTTTAACCACTGGGGCATAAAACCCCCCTTTCATTCATACTAAATATCAGCAGCATAAATGAATCCTGTTCAGAGTATCATTTATTGTGTTGAGATTTCATAAACCAGCAAATGCTTATAACTTGAAGCATCTGATACAATCAAAATGCTTACTTTACATATTTACAGCATGAATCTGGGCACAAGTACTTATAGTTTATAATGTAAGTATTTTTGTAACTTAAAAGTATGCTCAGATTAATCTATTTTATGGTGATTTTTAGGGTGTAAATATCACACGGGTATGTGTGATCTTTATAGGGGAGATTTGGCTAGAATACATAATACAAGTTTAGAGTTATGTTAAGTGTAATAAATTTCAATTGAAAAGAGGGGAAAAAAGACGAAAAACGCAATGATAGACGGCAACATAGATCAAGCTGCAGCTCTAACTATGATCCAGAATAAAATCACTTTTTGTCCCCTCCTCCACTGGGTTCTTCCTAATTTATTTTTCTTTTTCTCATATTCCTTCCCAGCAGGACCACCTCAATTCACAGCTGCTCAGCAGCAATGAGAACAAGGTGAACTCTAAACTTCTGAAATGACCCTTACCCGGGCTAAAAGCGTAAAACCAGCATCTGTAAGATGTGAACATCTTGCAGCTTCCAAAATCCTGGAAAAGTTTTAAATGTTAAAGAAAACATTAATATAGAGAAAAGCAAATGCATTTGAGATACAAATCTGCCTTCTGCAACTTAAAGCTTCCAATAGCAAATGTGTATCTATGCCTATTTTTCACAGTAATTTGTAATTAAAAAGCTCTGATGCAGCTTATTAGAATCTTCTGATAGTCACAGAAAAGATTAAGTCCAATCCTCAAATCTTCTCAACATTTAGTGGAAAATAAATTTTACATAATTATAGGCAGTTTGCTGTCTTGTTTCAGTAAGACAGCGTAATGCTCAGGTTTTCTTAAGTGTTATCTGAGGAAAGATACAGGAGAATAAACCATAAGTTAAGAAAAATGCAGATGAAGCCTGCATCTAAAGCCTGTTACCTAAACACAGGATGTTGAGAAGCCACAAAACTGAGACACTGCTTACTAGAAATTCACTCACAGGCTCCACGTGAAGCACAGTGAAGCAAGTTACTAGAAAGCAAGGAACTTAAATTCTCCAAACCCACAATAAAAACAATAAGCTACACCAACACAGCCTTAAAGAAAATAGCAGTGTTTTGGAAATATCAATCTAACACTCTTCTGAGAGGTACTGGGAAGCAGCACTGACAAAAACTGCCCCAAACAGCAGTGCTAGTTCATAGAATAGGCCTCCATCCCATAACTGTTTTTTTGTCATTGTTTTCTTTTTACTTTGCAGGTGGATCAAGATGTGTAAGTATCAAGATAAATAAGGGGAAACCATAGTATCATGTAATGAGCAGCACAAACCTAAGTGCAACTTACCCACTCACCACAGCAAACACTACTTCTGTACTGGGGTCAATGAGGAAGAGGCAGGGAAAGATGGACAAAAGAACCTCTTGCTGTGGTAACACTTAGAGGCATCTAGATCTTTTACAATGGTTTAGGAGACCATTAGAAAGCTCTTTATAGAGAAAGTGCAAAGGGAAAAGCCATGCTGGGTGCATCAGAAAAATACAACCCCACCAGAGCACGGGATGTGGGGCTCTGACTACGGCTTTGCTGGATCAGTCTCTTCCAAGCCAAAAGCAAGAGCGCAGATGAATTTAGAAGAAAGTAGCCCCACAGGATACACCCTTCGAAGCCACTTCCAGAGTGCTAGTCTTCAACAAGGTTCGGATGTACAATGGAAACTCAAGAGCAGCCAAGAGAGAGGTACAAGACAGGTATCACTTCCCAAATGGCTGCTTGTAGCACCTCTGTATTTACTTTGCCGCCTCACATTTGGGAACTTTGTGTCCTTCCATCAAGGGCAGTTAGCAACCTACCATAAAATACTTCCAGCTAGTCTGAAAATAACCTAGCATACCAAATAGGAAGGGAAAAAAAAACACCACCAAAATCCAAAGGATACAGGTCACATTTGTTACCCTTCTTACTGCTTTCAATTACTCGCTTTCAACTCCACCTACACTTAACACCATTAGATCCTCAACCCCATCACATTTCTGTCTTTTAATTTGGGAGAATGATATCCACAGTGTGCAAAACAGTAAGGATGCTACTTACTGTACATCTGGTTGCAAAGAAGAATATGGAAACAGAGGGGTAAGAAACCGGAAGACTAGCAGCTCTAGCTTTCCTGAAATCGGGTGTGCAGTCAGTCAGGAGAGCAGAAAAGGGAAGGGGAACTATATACACACATGCTGCAATCAGGCCTCAGTATGAAAAACAGGTGGGAAGGCACTGGTCAGCATGAAAATAAGCAAAGTTCTAATTTTGGCTTTGTTTTAGTGATTGTACTTAGAAAGGCCTCTTCTTTTTGCCCGATGCAGATGACTTTTATTTCCCATCCAGTGATTTGTGACAAAGAACCTAGCACAGGAGCTGATGAGGCAAAATAATATCCAAGAGCAGATTCCCCACTCATATAAAGCAATGATCTCCAAGACAGACCTCACAGTTGCCTTCATTGTCTACAGCGTCTCTGTACATATCACCTCCTTACCCCTGTTGAATTAGCAGCAGGTGGGGTTAAAGGCAATATGATCCTAATTTTCACAGCCCCACCTAGAAAAGACATTCCTGGTTCATGGGTGCTTTTCTCAATAAGCCTCACCAAAACACCTACCAGTACTTTAACACTAAAAAGCACTAAAAGAGAAAAACAGAGAAGGTATCAAGTACTTAAATGAGCAGATACAAAAAGGGATGAGGAGATAGCTATATCTTGACCTAGGGAGAAAAAAACCAAACAAGCATCAGCTCAAGGGAGCTGGTAATGCTTAGGATCTTTTTTTTTTTTTCCCAAGGAGATGACATTTGTGAGTGGTAACAGCTGCAGAACACAGCACTTTCACAGAAAGGCCACATCCAGGACCCTGAAGCAAATTGAGAGTAGCACAGCAGAGAAAACACTCAACGGCTTCCTAACACAGCCAGCATATCCAACAGAGGCGAGACAGTTCTCTTTCATACCCAAAATCAAAATATTCAGATGGTACAAACAAGTGTGGAATTACATTTGCCTTTGATTTCCATCAAAATTTTTATCAAGTTCTTTCCATACATGATCCCAAAAGTCTAGATGTAACCAGCTGCATCATCCTGTATCATCAGTCCCTCCACCACATGCTCCTCTGCACTAATCACTGCAAAGGATCATTTTCTTCCGTACACTGTTCTTCATGAAGGAGAATGGCAGACGCCTTCCCCCTCGTGGCACAGACAGGGGCTAACAGTTTCCCTACCAAAGTCAAAACAATTCCTGCTACAGGTGGAAAGAATTCTTGCCCTTCTTTGCCCTTGCAAAGAATTGCACAACTAATTGCACTTTAGACCTTTTTTTTTTATCCCCCATCTGAGTTGTGAATTGAGAGAATGAGAGAAATTGTGGAAAAAGACCCATAATAACAACTCGGCTTTCTAAGGAACACAACTGAGTGTGTCAGAAGACTCCTAAGCTCCAAATGTGGGCACACATAAGCTCTTGTAAGTATGAACCATTGCATGAAGGAGACCGTCACTCTGGAATTGTCTTAAGGACAGGTTTCCTGTACTAACAAAAGCTCTTTTTCACTCAATCAGCTAAAGGAGTACAGTGTGGCAGCATATTGCACACTGGCATTTGAATGTAGCATCCCCTAATTTTTACAATCTACTTTCCTCCATTTATCTGTGACTGAAATATAACAAGTTGCGACAGCTGCATGGTCTTGTCATAAAAGGCAATTTAGTGTCATCCAAAAACATTTTGTTTTGATTTAATTTACATTAAAATTAGACCTTAGAAGGAGTATTATATGTCTCTATAAGCAGAGAGCTGCTGTACGATGGATCTTCATTATTAAAGCTGAAGCTCTCCCCACTTCTGAGAACACCACCATAACATACGTTAGCTCAAATTACATCAATGTAAAAGTTTATATTATGTTTAACTAATGAACCCCTATTACTCAAAACATATTCCATAAATTTCAGTCCTCAGTGCTTGCCAAGCCATTAGCTCACTCCATATCAGAGTTTAATAATACCAGAACGTACTGCAGAGCACATTAAAAACACATTTCTAATACAATTTGCAAATATAATATTCAGGTATGATTTAGCTATTTTTTACAAGACAAATGACTGCATAAAACCACATCAGAGTACAAACATCACAAGACACAACACAACTACAGATATTTTTACCTTTTAAAAAAATAATGGGCTTTATATCTTCTTTTCTTCTGGCTTGTAATTAGTACCTAAAATCTTTAGCTAGAAGCACAGAATTGAACTGCTAGGTTCAACATGTTTTATTTGTCATACATTAATTCTTGGTTTTCCAATATACAGTTTCCAATATACTACATTCACACGGTGGCTACAGAGGACCAGCCCTCCAGTTCATGTTCTGATGGTACTTCTAACTTACTCCTTTGATGGCAAAGGTAACACAAACAACACAAAGCTAAATCAAACCTGTGGATACCAGCTGATTAGCTTCAGAAGTTAATTTCTTAGATCAGGCCAGTAACAACATGACATACTCACGACACGCTCATGACATACTCACTTCAGCCTTGGACAGTTTAGACCAAGCGCTGTGAGAGAAGCATCTGTAAGGTTGCTACAGCCTGAAACACAGAGTGACTGAAGTCTATGACATCCTCTACAGATTTTTACAATGCCTTCATCTGAAATTTGCTGCAACACAGAAGAAGGTTGAAGTTACTACGTTACCAAATCATCGGCTAAAACCAAAAGTCAAGTCACGCTACTGAACTGTTAGTGTCACATTGGATATAACCATGGCAACCTCTGGATTATCAACAAAAAAATAGTGTCGTGAAATTACGTTCATCGATAGCACTGAAGAAAACACACGCAATTCCTACTAAACTATGTATTTTCCCACAGATCTCAAATACTGCACAAAGGCAGTTTGAAGAACAGAGGGAGAGCTGCTTGGTTTTGTCTTCCTCTGTCACTTTGCTTTTGATTCATAATTTTGACTTTTTTAAATTATTTTTAAATGTAGTTGTGACTGTGTGAAACAGCTTGCTTCTTACATGTTTGCAGAGTTCAGGTCTTTCATTCCAGTGACTCTGTAAGTTCAGGAACAGTGCGAAAGAGAGCTTAAAGCTTGGAAGCAAGAGATGTAACTACCTATTTTCACTGGAGCAGTAAGACCCAAGGGTAAAAATCCTTCATCTCCAAGTAATTTTCAAAGCAAGAGTTACAGGCAAACAATTACATATAATCTGTTCTTCACAGAAGATAAATGTAAAAGTCTCCTGGTTTGAGCCAGGTTATGCAGCTGTCTTTAGTTGAAGTATTTAATTCAAAAGAGGTTTTTCATTTCTCAAAATTGTTTTGTACTAGATGTTCTGAAAAAAGTAACTCTAAATTTGGAATATGAATAAAAAAGGTTTCTCTCTGAAACAGGAACTGTAAGAAATGGCGCCAGCGCAGCTGCATACAAAATAGCAACAGGAACTAGGTTATTGGGTGTGTGTGCAAATATTATTTTGTTTACAGGTCTTCTATTCTGGAAAAAGTATTTTCTCCTCCTCCCACTCCTAACTCCAAGAATTTAATTTTTCTACTGAATGACTAATCTTTCATAGCGAAAAGGGTTATTTTATTTCCTGGCGCAACATTACTATTCCAATGATAACACAGACCTTTCTTGTATTTTGAACTGAAACTACACATTCCTTTAATAAGCCACTCCTCTAGGTACACTAATACTACTATAGCATGTTCCTGAGGCTATTACCAGGAACATTACCTTTCCTAGACAAAAACAGGATGAGAAATAGCAGTAGCTCAGCACAAAAGGAGATCACCTTATGCTCCCTCCCCCAACCCAGCACCTTTTAATATCAGTAGTTTAAATTTCCAAATCGTTATATCACATAAAAATTATTCCAGACAAAAATCTAGAAGTCTTGTCTTCTTTTTGTGGATCCAGAAGGACCTGCATCATCTACAGATGTGAAGGTATTTTCTGGAACTGCTTTGGTCTCTTTGAGAGATACCTTGTGACACTGTTATCGGGAAAAGGAACTATTTTGGAGGTAAGGACTATGTAAATTTTATGCTGCTGCTTGAGACGGACAAAACCCTCAAGTTATATGTGAATTTTTTTCCATTCTGAAATTGCTTGTGATTTCAATGCCTACATCCCTCTCAGGAAAGAAAAGTGCTCAAAAAACACCTGCAAGTCCCCAGTTTCTACACTCTAAAGATGTCACCTTTCAGATGTGTAGTTTCCGGAGATGGTATCAGTTCATTTCAGAGCTGCCTGAGCTGGCCTGGCATTTCACAAGCTCCATAAAACGGACCCACTAGAATTAAAGTGTGTATCATATAAAGCACAAGGAGACCTGCTGTGGAAAAATCAGTGCTAGCCCTTTGATCATAAAGAGCCTGGCTGCTTCTGGAAATACACTTCTAAACCACAGCAAGTGGGGGACATCTCCTGTGAAATAAAGCTTTAAAGCACACATAACTAGGTAGGACACATAAGACTATCAACTCAAAACATTCAAAGAGAAAACACTTTCACTCACAAGGGGTTTGTTTTTTCTTTTTGTTTGTACTTAATATCTACGTGACAACAAACACACTGGTCAAGGAAAAACTCTGGTACACTTCTATGTCAATGTCCCTTATGAGAGATCATAACTGGTTATCATGAGACCTCCTGAGAGTCTTCCACTAAAATAATCAGAAAAGGCTGGCCTTGATATATCTCATTACTCTCAGGTAAAACACAACAGAAAAAGAACTTTGGAGGAGGAGGAGGACAGCAAAAGAAAGAGTGAAAGGGGAGAAAATGACATATTGACCTTATATACTTGTGTGGTTCAGACCAAAACAAGGAACTTCATTACACTCCATTATCTTTAGGTGCCCAACTTCAGTGGGCACCTAAATTCAGACGGAAAAATCTGAAAATTCTCTTTCACTAAACATCTGGCTCATGGAAGCTCAAGCTTTGTATTTATATTGTTCTTAATTTCTGCAAATTTTTTTTTCTATTGTAACTTTTAATAATTCCTAACACCGCAAAACATTCAACACTTTAAATAAATCTATTATGTTCAAAAATTTTCATCCAATCTTAATAAAAAATGGTTCCATGCCACATTCATTCAGGGATAATGTGTCAAACAGATTTTAAAGTTTTAGTCCAAGCAGATTTTATGATGCCTTCTAGCAATAAAATCATAGAGAACTTTCCAAAAGCAAAAAAAAATAATTGTAATAATCTAACAGCTTCATTATTCAAATTTGCATGACAGAAAAGACTGAAGTTCTAATTAATTCCAATATTTTCTAAGGCTTATTTACAGACAGAAGTGACTTAAATACATTTAAAATCTAAAAGGAGATCTTTCCCATTCCTAAACATTCACATCAGAAACAACAAAGTAACAAATACAAAATAGAGCAAATATAATTTTTGTGTATTTGCTAAGTAGAATTAAAAGTACATGAATGATTCCCAGTCACTTCATTACAAATGTATGTGCTTTTCCATTACTTTTGAAAAAGCATGCCCTTCTGCTGCCTAGATTGTCCTGAATCGTTTTCAGTAATGTTGCCATTACATTTTACTCTCAATTATGTAGCCCAGAACAAGGCTTCTGCTCAATTAGACACCTTAAAATTATGAATAGACCAAAATGTTTGACCTTAATGGATGGGATAGCAAGAGCTACCTCTGTAAAACAGCACGGTTTAGCATATACATAGTTCATGAGATTTGAATAAACGCAGTCAGTTCTTACTCTAGAGCTTGCTACAGTTAAAAATAACCCAATAGTCCAAGTCCACACTCAGCTGTAGAAACAGCCAGCTCATTTAAGACCTCTACTTCACACAAAATTCTGTAGACTGCAGAGAGGTACTATTTGAGTTATGTGTGTAGCAGATCAATTCACTAGCATCCAAAAATGGTTTATTATTCTTAGAGAATGTACCTTTTGAAGCTTGAAATACTTACTGTACAGGACTGCAAATTCAGGATTGCAAGTTCATGACAGTGATTTTGAATGTGTTTCAATGCTTCATCTTCTAACTGCATTCAGCAGTTAAATTAGACATAGGAAAAGAAACAGGAAATTAAAAGCACAGCAAAGCAGCCCAAAGAATGCACACATCTTGTAATATTGAACAAAAGATAACAAAAATGGTATTTTTTAATTCATGGAGGTTTCAAAAGCCCAAAATAAAAATTTATTCCTAAAGGATCACCCAAGCAGTTATGTACCTGTGTGCAACCTCTAAGAAATAGAGCTTTTAGTCCACTACACCCTTTCACCAGTGCTTCAATACCATCCTTCGTAATCTGATCACACCAGGAAAGATTCAAATGTTCCAGATTTCTGCAACCCTCACTGGGAGAATTAAAAAAATACATAAAGTTAAATCCAGCCTTGAAATAGTCATAACAGTGGGAAACCCAAATTAAACACACTGTTAGAAATTAATGACAGCCAGCAGACTGTGCCAGGCCTCCACAGAAAAGTCACGAGAAAAGACCACACACAAACATCATAGCCTACACCCAAGAAGTGCTAGATATATGATATAGTCAGTGCTGATACACAGTATTGAAGTTCAGCACCTTTTTTTTAAACTTTATTAAATGTTGAACAGCTCTTTAAATGCTTTCCTTTAACACAAAACATTGAATCTTCTTACCTTAAGCCTTTCAAAGAGCTGTTTGTGATGGCTACACAAGATGTCAGATCCAGATGTTTCAGCTTGGAACAGAATCTGCTAAGACTGTAACACGTGCTGCAAAACAGCAGACACACTAAAAATACCTTCAGCTACTTCTTTTTCCAAATTTCTCCGTCAAACAAAAAAACCCTTTGACTTACCTGTCAGTGATTTTTGTGCACCCATTTAGATTTAAGTGTTCGATGTTTCTACAGTTCTGTGCAAAGGTCCTAAAACAGCAACAAAAGAGCTGGAGAATTAATATAGTGTCACAAGTTGTAATACAGTCACTAGAGTGCGCTCTCTCCCCTGCCTCCTTCCATCTTAGTCAAAAAGCTTAATCTTCAAGCCATAGCGCAATTACAAAGCACATCTCAAATACATCTGTCTCAGTGGTTGCTTTTTCTTTTTGCTATTGCAAGTTTCTGTCTTGGGTAACTCCTGAAACGAAGTGTTACTCCTCTCTCAAATACCACTTGAGCAAGGTGTTTATTTCTGTCATATATAAGTCAGAATTGACTTGCTTCAAATGCCTTAACTAAAAACATTATGGGCATAAACAGAATGGTTTAAATATGACATCAGTTAAATATTAAACTGCTGGGGAGAGTTTTCACACGTCTCATTAGTGAAGCCTTTGTAGGTCTTATTAAGGAGCTCGCTTCTACATCAAATGAAAAGGAACGCACCCTGTGCAATATAGAAGTGGGACCTAAGCCTATCAGACTACCAGTGGAAAGCCCTGCGGGTTGCAAATTAGTTATTTATGACTTTAAAAATTAAAATGCATCTGTGTACACTACTGGGTATGAACTCTAAGGATGACTGGAGCTATTATACTGCTAAAAGCCTGTATGTATCATTATACTAATTACCCAGAAGAAATACATAAACTTTCTTTTCATCTCTGCAGAGTAATATTTACAGCTGCATTGCATTTCAGAACACTGTTTTTATGCCCACGTTTCCTCCAACTGCATGGATTTTATTGGCAGGGGTGGAGGAAACACACAAAAACAGTTTTGTCTGGAGGCTTGCCGTGGTTAACATATCCGACTACACACTCAGCTGGTAACAACTTCCTGGCTCTCCAGTGTGAACTGAAAACAATGGAAAACAACCCAGCAAGCAGTTATACTGGTGAGAGTTTCCACTTCAATTCTCAAAACAGCTATTCCAGAATTCATGTACTGGAGGGAGATTTACAATCGAGACACTCTTCAAATCACTTGGAAAGACGCTACACTCTGGAATAACTTGCAGGAACGGCAAACTTTGCCTCTGACATTCATGCGTGGGCCATGTCCTAACAGAGCTGCCACAAACATTTAGTACTTACATAGCCAGTATCTCCTTAGATAATTGGCTACTTTTAAACAAAAGTTGATGTAGAATAAGTATAAATAGAGAAATGAGTATCACCCACAAAACTAACGGATCTGGAAACAACTCAGCACAAAAAAGCCTGATAGAAAAAGCCACTTTCAGAACAAGTATCTGATAATTAATGCCACCTTTCTCATGCTGAAGTTTTGAAAGTCTTAAAAGCACATGCATTTATCATTCCTTTGGTAATTTCAATATAATTTATTTCAGAGGTGAACCATCTTCCTTCCTAACGTATCTTAAACACCATCATCCACACCAGTTAGTTGCTAGGGATGCATGTGTGAATACCAGTAACACACTGAAGAGAATCTCAGGCCTTTCCCAATTTTGTAGGCACTCAACCCCATCAGTCTTTACTCTTCCTCCCATTGCTAAGGGTTACCTCTTGCCCAAACTAGAAGATAAACTATGAACTGACTGACTACTAATTTTGATGAAACTGTAATTGTAAGACACCAGAGTAAAATAAAAGTCTGAAAAGATTTTACATGCTTGAAATGGAGAGATATCAAGAAAATACTAATGAAAGAAAAAGACACATCTCTGAAAATCACAGTTCTCATTTCTTAATTCTTTCCGGAAAATAACAGTAGCTATACTTTGATCACAAACTGATTTCTCATGTAGTCATTTTTAAGGTACTTAGTACTTACTTAAGTATCTTGTTTTGGTTATTAGACAGTACTTAGAAATCCAAACAAATATAACAATAATTGCTTTCGCTCCAGACATTAGGAAATAAGTGATGTCTCAATCTAGGACTTTACTTACTTTAAAGAGGAGTCTCCAACACCAAGACATCCTCTCAGACTAAGTTGTCTCAGGAACCCACCACACCTTTTCGATATATTTTCCACAACACGACCCTTAAACCAGATAAAAGGAAGATTTTGTTGAGATTTATTCTGACATAACATTCTAACCAAATTTAAAATGCCAGGAGTAAAGACCAGCACCAGCTACACTCCACCAGAACTACACCTCTACGAATTGCTTTTGCTACTCTAAGAAAAAAGTTACCTGTTGAGAATCTTCACTCAGATTGAAGCACTTGCCAACTCAATCTTTAGTTCTCTCTCCCCTTTTTAAGTCTATTACACATGACTCAATTTTTTGCCTCAGCAAAACCTACCCATTAAGACTGCTAAAATGACCTTCAAGTTCTGTCAGACATATCACCTACCAATCTTCAACATCATATATATTTGGGTGTCTGCTCCTAACACTTGGGAATGTTAAAGGACTTCTCGCCCTGTGGAGCTTACAGACTTTATATCTCATTATTTGTCAAAAGCTGAAGCATAATTTACAAACAAAACTTCTTACTTAACCCCAAATTTCCTACACAATGCTTTTTATTTACATCCTGAAAGTGCATTTTCCTGTATATTAGGAGTAAGTAGAGTGGCAATGGCACAGGACTTCTAATATTCAATCTGAAAGTATCATGATGGAAAAATGTTATTTAAACAACTTTTTTTGTTTTGTTAGGAAAAAGAAGATAAGATAGCAAAAAGCAGGTGGCCACTGCAAAAACTGACTAGACATCACTTTGTATCTAATTTTAGGGAGGTAAGGTAAAAGAATTCAACAGTGATCACTTAACAAATGGGACTAATACCTAACAGTACCTCTGATTTTCTTACCTCTCTTTTCAAGAAATACTTATAAAATTACAGATCAGAGGGGTGGGTTTTTTCATTGTTTTCCTCTATATACAGGGTGGTAATAATTTTACTGAAACAGTAAAATGTTTCTTACCTTTTGTTGTTCACCTCTACTAAAGTCCTGGCTAGCACTATGTGAAAATATTTTCTTATCAGAGCTTGTTTCTTAGTCCGTAAGTAACATTGTTTAAATTATCTCTCAGAAGAATATACACCAAAACAAACAAACTGAAAATCATTATGTAAACAAAACAGTGACTTTCTTAAAGCATTCTGATTAGTCAGAATTATTTCTCAGTAGAGGCCAAATACCTTTATTGTAAGGATAAACTCTTCAGTAACATATAATGCAAGTTCTATCTACACTGCAGAAAAAAGCCAAACCCTAATGCATTATTCAAAGAAAAAAGAAACAAATGAGATGTTTTCCCAAACCCATGTAATTCTTTAAGCATGTAAAAAAACCCAACAAACAGCATATTCAAAAAGTCAACTTAAGTGCATTCAAGTGTGTTTAGCTGTGTGAATAATTCAATGTCACTCAAAAAAACTAGTTCTTCAAATTACTCCAGCTTACGCTTGGTTCCACATACCAAGATATCCTAAGGCACATTTAACTTTAAGAAGATCGTCGCACATCTTTGTAACAGAAAAGAAACATTTTTTCTTTATAGTGTTGGTTTATTTCCTCACTTTATTCTCTACCACATGGCGTCTTAAATATGGAAAATTTCAAAACAAAACTTAATTTTTCATTATTTGATAGTCTCAGAGCAAGTACTGATTGATGCTATGTGAAATCACCAAATAGTACAACGCCCAACTGAGCAAAAAGGTGCCAAATACAATTAGCAGCTTTTACCTGTCCTAAAAGCATAAGAAAAAAACCACCAAATGTGAAAGCGTATCTCGTTCAAAACTACTTTATGTAACAATTGATGGTTTAGCATACTCTTATGAATAAATGTAAGGGGTTTATATTACAAATTTATTTAAATATAATATACTGAAGTAACTGAATTGCTCCAAACCACAATAGCTTCCTATAGCAAAAGAGGATCATAGCTTAATTTCATTCCTTCTGAATCCCATGCTACAAATGTAGCATCTCAAAGGGCAACACCACTAGGTACAATGCAAGACAAACACCAAAAGCAGAAAAATCCAATACTATGTTTCTAAATAGCAATAAGGTTTCAGACACAGAAAATGCTAACCAACAGAAGGAGCACAGACCTGTGGGGTTTTCTTTATTATTTCTTAGCAAATGAGAAACACAAGCTTTTTTTAAAGGCAACTGAAAAGATTACAATAAAGCTCCAAAGTCTTCTTAGACACATTTCAATAGAGGCAGATGCCAAAAATCTTTCTCCTACTTCTGTAAGATCCTCATGTTTAACGTCAGTATAGCAGCGGAGATGGCAATAAAATTTTAAAAGAGCGGTGAAAAAAATTTACCCTATATATTACAGTAAAGGTTTAGGAACAGTTTGAACCACGGTTAGCAAAATATACCAAATGAAACCCATCTGGATTTTATTCATGGAACTAAGAAACTAAAATATAAAAATCGAGAAGCAAATTCATTACTGTATTCTAAATTTAATTTGTATCATCAGAAAACAAATATTAAACCAGTTCAGATTCAATTAAGGAATTGTACTTCCCTATGGATTTTCATCTTAATTTTCAGATGTCATGTTTTATTTTGTTACGCACATCTATCTTAGTATTATTGCAGACATGGTTTTCTTACAGAAGACAAGATTGCCCTAATCCTTTCATTATACCCTGAAAAGGACTTTAATCCACATGTAGCTCCATTTCAGGCAAGGTTCAAACCTTATAAAACAAATATTCAGAAGACGGTAATCAGATACACACCAAACCAAATCTAGGCAAGTCAGTGGTAAGAAAAGTTGCTCAGTATTTTATTGTTTCAATCTCCAAGTCCTACAGCCAAGTGTCCAGAGAGCTTTCAGCACTAGATGGCACCCTCACAGAGAGACCAAGCAACAAAATTATCCTCTAGTTGGTGAAAGTGATTTGGAGGATCTCACTCCATCCAGAGGCACCATTTATACCTTTAGTTTCTGGAAACGAGCAGCTTTGAAGTTCTAGAGCCCTGAATATATATGATATATGTAAATTATCTGATACATAGCTGGCAACCAAAATTGAAATATCATCCAGTGCAAAAAATGGAAAATTCTTATTCCATTTGTTCCTTCACAGTATTATTATCTTGAACTTAAGTCTTTAAAATGTGTGAATGCAAGCATAGCCTATGAGATATTCAAAATGGGCTATGCTCTTAAAAATCACCATAGGAATGAAAAAAACCCAAAGACACTAACCTCTATATCCGTTTGAAAGTTAAAGAGGTCTATTCGTTGCCAATTGCTTCCATCCAGCGCTAAAACATTCCATGCCTACAGAAAACAAATACAGTTTATTTATTATCTCCATTGCCTGCTCCCTTCATTTGCCTCTCAGCAATTCACAGATAACAAACTCAAATATAAAAATATATCCTCTCAGGTAGCATTTATCAAAAAGAAACGTAATTGTAGAAATTAGTAGTCATAACATATCAACTAGTTAAAAACACAGAATTTGTGGAAATTAATCTCAAATCTTCCAAATGGATTACCCTTCAAAGGCTAACATATGCCCATAAAACATGCAGGAAAGCAAGAAATTCAATGTAAAGTACATACGTGGACACATTTAACCCTCCATTAAAAAAAAAAAAAAGCTTTTGTAAATTTGTCTAGTAAGATATTTTTGCTAGATCTATATGGAGAAAAGTAACTTCAGATGAGATTCCTTCCAACAAAACCACAGTTCCTCAACCTCACTAGTTACTATTCTGAGAGGAACAGAAACCTTTCAGAAAACTGCTAACTTTCCACTGTTACGATCAGCCCTTTCCTTTACACATGGTGAGTTACGTGTACGTGCTTGAGAATGTCCTTCACTATCAAAGCAACAGTTGTGCAAAGTAAAACAAAATTAAAAAGTCAGAGAAACACAAATGTACTCAGAAAAGCAGAAAAAAAGAATACCGCATCCAACTAACAGGTAGTTCTGAGAGAAAAACACAAGTTATTCAATCACCTTGGTTTTCTTCTTTAGCTGAAGGTTCTAAGAAAACCCGGTACTAGCTCACAAAACCTACTGAAGTTGCACGTCAGGGTGATAAAGGTGTAGGAATGAAATTGTTACACACTTAATTATTCATTAAATCAAACAAACATACAAGCAAAAAATTCAATCCAAAAACCCCCCCAAACCAATCCCCAATCCTCATTAAAAGGAAGAAGAAAAACATGAAATAAAAAAGTTCTTTTGTGTTGTATCGGAATACATTTCATTGTACACACTTGATGTAGGAACAGAGTATCTTCATTTTAATTGAGGCAAAAAAAATAAATCAAGACAAGCTAAACATAAAAGCTTATTTAGTGTGCTTTCTCTATTCTTCTGTGTGCCTTTTCCTCCTACTAGTAGTCCATCTATTTAACACCTTCTGTACTTGGCAAGCAAACGATGGATATACTTCTTAGACACATGGTGCACATTAACCAAACTACATGGAATTTTAAGCAGAAAATGCGTCTGAAAAATAGTGTTATACAGCCACATGTTTTATAAAAAGCAAATGCCATTATGCCAAACTGGACTTAATCCTTTCTCCAGATATAGAGCATACACTGCTGGATATCTTTTCCATAGCCTTTAAACAGAAGTCCAATACATAGCAACTAATTCAACATCTGAATGCAAAACTGGACCCACTGTTTATTTGTTTTAATAAACAAAGAAGCTGAGAGAACTGTTTGATTTTTTTTTTTTGACAAGAAGCAGATTGCCCTAAAGTCCATGATTTGCAAGTAATTAAGAAAATAGCTTCCCAAAGCATGACAAAAAACCCAAACAGAAACACATACCTTGGAAACTTGTGCACATCGACACAAAGTAACTATGTCCAAGAACGAAAATATTCTAGGAAGAAAGGAAAAGAATAACAATTAAAATGTTTTATTATAAATTCAGAGTAACGCATGGATTCACAGTTCTGTACTTCTGTGGAAAGATACCAGTTACACAAGAGGCAAGTTGAATGCAACTATGAGTGTTTTACCAAATTATTTTACTTATGGAGACTTCAGGAATAATATCATAACTATCATCTAAAGACAGTCAACATCAACATATTAGACCAGCAAGTGCTTCTTCTGAAAATCTACATTGTGTTTCCCCCTCCTTACTACCCAAACATGAAAGGATGATAACAATTTTTTTTCTTCTTTTTAATTCATACCTTTAATTGTGCAACAATTAATGAAATAACTTACACAAATACAGGCAAAGATTTCAGAGGTTGATGAAGAGATGGAAAACAACACATAGATTCTTGAACTGGGATTTAGCTAAGTACTAACACAAGGAGCAGTCACTCAAACTTCTAAAGGGGTTTCATAGTGATTACTAAAGTCTAACACAATCACTGTCTTTTTTCAATTCAGTCTGCAAGAAACAACTACAATTCAAAATTTACCATTGCTATTCTGATCATGGAACCAATTTCTCAAGGCTGACAATTCTTAATATTTTTCTGAAATAATCTTTTCATTGTCAAAATTAATTTTGCTAAATACCGTATCCAAACAACAATGAAACTGGTTCAAATGCTGTTCTCAGCAGAAAAAAAAAAATAATCATTATCTTAAGCATAAAATATAGACCCTATTCCAAATTAATTTTCTATTACAGAGAATGAAAGATATGAAATCTGTTACTGTAATTCACTTATGAACTGTTACCTCCTCATGAATGAACTTTTTTGGTCATCAAAACAACAAACAGTAATAATAATGGTTTCATTTTATAGTAAGATGTTAACACTGAGAAGAAAACACAACTGGTAACAGAGCCTGAATTGAATCACGTAAAATTCTGAGTACTGTTTTCCAAGTGGAAACCTGGAGTTAAAGCTCAAAATGGATGCCTGCATCTTAAGGACTGTGATTTTTAGCTGAGGTAAGAGTCAAAACATGTAACGGAAGTTAATGGACGTGCTTCTTAAACATAACAGCCTTCTGAACCTTTATTATGATCGCTACAGATATTAAGTTTTCAATATTTCATTAACACATGAAAATGCTTTTTCACTATATAGTGATATATTTTCTCAAAGGACTATTAGCCATGCAAACAGAAGGACATTCTCAGAAGCTGGGAAACAATATATAAAACCCTGTCAATAACATTTATTTTGCTAGCGTCTATTTTGTCAACTGAACATCCATTCTGAGGTCTACCTACTATAAGAAACTTAGCAGTATTTCATACACAAAGTACACATGTAATGGGCTCAAGCAAGATTGCTGGGCTGTTCAGATGAGCACTGAAAGAGTTCTCTCTGTTTTAAGAGCAGCATTTATAGCAATGACCCACCACGAACCCTTTTCTGAAGTCACCTTTCCCTTCACCATGAGGCAAATGACAAAGATGTCATTTCTATAATGGAGATTAGAGAGCTGGAAAAGCTTCTTGGCTTGTAGGAGCCTGCTCTCATAGTAGCACTGTATGAGTGGAATCAGAGGGTTATCTTAGATCTACAAAAGCTGAAGCACAAAAGACAGCTTTCTATGTTATTTGTAACTAAGAAAGGAAGGGTTGTGACAAACCATTTCATGACACAGTACTATTGCCTAAATGAAGAACGTGACATGCTTTAGAAGCGATTTATCAAGTTCTACTGAAATAAGAAATAACAGAAGGAATTGTAAGATGTTGAAGAAAGGGTATTTTAGACACCCACACTACTCTGAGTTGTCTGGCAGTCTGTCTTCATGTTTGACTGTTTATTGCTGTCAGGAGATTAATGTTGATGCGTGATTTCTGCTAAAAAAGCAAATTAAAACCAAACGAAGAACAGATGTATTTATTTTTGCTCCATTCTGTATGAAGTGACTTTTGAAAAAGTGAAAAACTAGAAGTGGTCATTCTATGTTAAAAGGAGAAATATTTTAGTAAGTGTAAACATTCATGATGCTTTCAGTTTTTTTATTTTTGTTCTAAAGAAAAAACTTTCTTGCAAGGCAGCCCAAGCTGTTCCCATCAAAACAGATGACAACATTAAGATGTGTTATAAGCCAGCAAAATCAGAATTATTATTATTCAATTAAATACTAAGATAGGCAAGAGACACCAGTAAATTCTTCTACAATTCCTAAGAGTCATTTTGACAACTTGCTTGAAAATATTTTTTCCATGCTTTTATATTTATTTATCCTCTATAATACAGTTTTACATGCAAAACACTAACAGACACTTGCTTCTCTACTTGAAGTCCTGCAGAACTACTAGCAAATACTTACCAGTCAAGGAAACTAGTCAACAAGTCACAAAAATCAAAGGTTTGAAGTCACTTAAGATCCTTAAAAGACTTTAATAAAGTCTTTAAATGCAACCAACAAACTGAGAAGGAGGTGGCAACACTGCCATTGTCAGTCATCTGTGACTGTCAGACACTGACACTGTCTGGCACTTCGGGTGAAGGACTATGTCAGCAGGCATTCATAATTTTTAAAAGTGGAAAAAACTACCAAGTAGGGCAGCTGATGGTTGTATAGCCCTTCTGTCCTCTATGACCATAACTACGTAGATGGAAGCTAATGCAGCCAGCAGTAGGATTAATTTCCACTTAAGTCTTTGGCATGGATTAATACAGGGGAAACCGGAAATTAACAGATCCACAGTAAAGTTTTAGGATCATCCAGTTTGATTTCCTGTATCCCACACTATTAATTTTTCCATAGTTATCTTGTATCGACCTCAAGAAGGAGAATCTGCTTACCAATAATCGGAGCCCTTCAAGACTTCTCATCCCTAGGCACATACCCCTGTGGACACATGCCTCATGAGTTTGGCCTTGGAGATCTTTTCACTGTTAACAGTACCTGCAGGCAACATGAGCTTCATGCCAAAGGCACAAAGATTTGTACAAACTCACAGCTCCTTTATGGTAAATCTGTATTTGGCTAAAGCCTAACTTCCAGAAAAGGATCTGGCCTCAATATGAAAGCCTTCCAGAGATGGAAAATCACCACCTTCTCTGGTAGTTTGTTCCACTGGTTAATCTGTTAAAATATTTGCCTTCTTTCCAAGATGAATGTCTGACTTTCAGCTTTCTGCTTTTTTCTACTTTTCTTCACCAAATTAAAGAGTGCTTTAGCAGTTAGTACTTTCTCCTCATTGAGTTTTAAGGCCACTTATCATGTCATGTTTAATTCTTCTTTTTAACAACCTTTTCACTTTAGTTCTTTAAATCTCCTCTCCTCTGCACATTCTTCATTTTCCCAATATGCTTCTCCAAATGTAGACAACAGAAGCATGTGCAGCTTTAAAAATTTTATTAGTATCAACAAAGCTGTACACAGACATAAAGTATGATTTCACTACTCTCACTTTCAGAGCCATTTCAGCCTTTTTGACACAGCATCACACAGAAAATAAACTCATAGTATCTTACCCATTTCACCCTCGCATCCCCTTCTGGGACTACACACTCCAGGCATTACCTCTTTCTGTAACATTCCTTAGTCCTGTATATCTATCCACATAAAATTAATCTGCAAAAATTATCTTGTTTGAACACACTCTAATTTATCCTGTTACTTGGACTTCTTGGGAGAATGCCTTGTCTTCACAATAGTTTACCATTAAGGTTCTTTTTGTGTCATCTCTAACTTTAATCTTCAGAAGCAGTGATTTCCAAAACAATGAATTAAAAAAGAAACAAAAAAAATTTGGTCTACCTGTTAATTGCTGCAACACTGTTAACCCACCCTGAGTCCCTTTAACATGCACTGATATACTGTACAGTGCTACTTTTTAAATGAAAAGGTAAAATGTTAAAGTTAAATGCTTAAGTAGATATATGTAATTTTGGTTGGTAAAGCAAAGCAATTGTTTAATCTCCAAGAATGATATTGTCCCATCACTTTCCACAAAATCTCAACAACTGTCAGTTAAATACTGACAGTTTTCAATTTTCTTTCTCAATTTTCTCTCAAACAGATCTACGGTGAGGTTTTTTTCCACTGCATACTGAATATTAAGCTGACATTTCTGGTAATCTCTCCCTTGCCTAGTTAAAAAGTGTTGCAGTCAGGATTCATACTCTTCTAGTCTTCTGGAATTTTCTTGATACCCAAGACTCACCTTTAGTCAGCACAAGAGGGCCACAGACCTCCTAAGTCACCTTTTTAAGGCATTTTCACTGCAATTTATATGGTCCCGACAACTACAAGAAGTGACGATCTACAATCATCATGCCATAAACAGACTGTTCTGTTTCGTTTCAACAGAGAGGTGGCTGCCTCCTAATATTGTGTTTCCCTCCCCATGGAGCCACGGAAAGAAACAGCTATTTCTCAAAACCCCAGCACTGTACAGTGTACCACCTACAGAGTGAGAAATCAAACTGTGCAAGAGTCAAACTGCTTCCCTCTTGCCTTTGTAAGGCCCTTCCAAATTTGATCACATAAGGAATAAGCTTTTGCAGTAACAGATTGGCAATTACTCATTTTAAGTATTTTGATACAAAACTATAACGATTGATAAAAAGTGGATAACAAAATGCATAAAGCACCACACACACACTGTGACTTCCTGGAATGTTTTTCCCAAATCCAAAAATTTCGTATGACAGAAATGCCTGATTATTTCTAAAAAGCTTCAGCAAAAACACAAGTTGGGATTTTTTTCAGTAACTGACTTGTGAATGGAATTCTATTGCAGAACTTCTATTTTTCACGTCTTTTGAATTTATAGTGGTTTTGCCAAAATGAAAACCAAAATACTAAGGGATGAGAAGACTGCAGATCACCTAGGTAATCTGCTCAGAAGATCCTTTCAACTTTACCGCACCATTTGGTTGTTACAAAACAAGCACATGACCAATTTGTCATGTCTCCAGTTTTAGACTACGGACTTCTTAAGAAAGGGACTTCATAATTGATTTGTACAATTCCTTGCATAGCAAACCCACTCTCATGAAGGTCCTTTGCACGCTATTAGCATGTAAATGCAATACGTGAAGCCTACATGTGTGAAAAAGTATCACTAAGAGACAAAGCACAGCTTTCACAGACCTGATGTTCCTCTTTTAGCAGGTTTTTCTCAGAATTTTCTGGAAGAATGCCCAAGCAAACTTTGGTAACAAGCAACAAGGGGAAAGAGCATCAGCCACTCTCAGTTCACTATTATTCACGTCTGAACACACACAGTCACAAAGTCTCACAACCACCACAGCAGCTATCTTGCATTTCTCCTAAGACGTCATACTCAGTAAATACAAAACATTATTACAAATCTTTGTACGTGGAAGGTTTGTCTTCCCCTTCGTCCCCCAATTTACTAAACACTGTACTGAGTAGGAGGCATCTCACCAATAACTCTTGTCCAGCAGCAAGTACAAACACTACAATAAAAATAGGCAGGCTAGAAAGCACACAGATGAACTGAATAATTCATAACCATAATCTGTAAAACTAGAATTTGTATGCATAAATTTATATCTATGTGAGTAAATTAACAATGCTAGTCTTGGCATACTTCCGAACTTTATCAACTTTGCAGCTAGGAACCTGCTCCATTGGTAAATTCCAGTAATATCTTATACAATAAAACCATACAATAATACTTGCATTGAAAATGTAAATGATGACCCATATTAAAAGCTTAATGAGTCCACCTTAAAAAAAAAAAGTAATAAACGTATATTTTTAGCTTGTTTCTGTCAGGCTTGTTTTCAGTAGCACGTCACAAAAGGCTGACAAACATCAATTTCTACATGAAGCACACATCCATTGCCTCATCTAACACCTGACCTTTCAGGCCAATTATTAAAACAAATCCCTTTTTACTAGGGATGTGCTGCTTTGTGAAGCAAAGCACTTAAACTAGAAACGATATGAGACACTCCAAAATGTTCCAGTAACTGTTACCCCTGCGATTTCCACTTGTAAACTACTCAGACTAAGATGCCTTGCTCAGCAGATCTACATAGCAATGTATAACAAATGCGGCACCAAAACCCACTTCTTTACAAGCCAAACCTCCTTTTCTTTTGCCAAGATGTTTATTGTTGCACAATCCTTATGTGACTATTAGTAATTGCAGAAGAACAGGCTTTCTACAGGATGCCTAACATCTATTTTCAGTTGAAAAAGAAGTCAGCTTTTTCTACAAATAACCAGCTCTCCTGGATTCATTTTATAGATACAGGAAATCTAACTTTTTTTGGCCTAGAGATTACTTGCAAGACAAGTGGATTATATCACTCGCTCCTTAAAAAATTAAATAAATTTTATTTACACGTGGTTGTACTTTACAAACAACACAACAGCAACGTTTTCAGTACCAAATTCTCTTAGTTTCTGAAACAAAATGCCCAGTGATAAATTCAAGAAGGGCCTGTTCTGCTTAAATTACCATCAAACATACAGAATACAGCAACTACATTACATGGTAATTTCTTTTGCAGGGTCAATTATGTAGCAAATAGACACAACTACATTACACAAATCATAGAGTAACTTTAGTCTGAAGATGAAATCCAGAAGAAGACTATGTGAATGCACGCCTGTTGCCTGTTTGGTTTACATTTACTCAGATATTATGGATACATAATGCAACTTAAAAGGTCGTATTTTTGTAACCTTTTAGAAGTGAAGTTAAAAATTCAAACATATAGGCTAGAATCAGTTTCAGCATCCTTACTTAGCTCCGTTTTGCTCAAAATAGCTGGTGACATAAGAATTTTGAGCAATCACCTTACTGTATTGCACTGGCTATCCTGACTCATATAATAGCAACACACAAGAATCTTAAGCAGAAGAATTGTAACAACTGTTATTAGAAAAGCATCTTAATATTTAACATCGTTAAGTCTTTAATATTGGTTTGGAATCTCACTGCAGTGCTTCCAAAAGGGAAGCTGAAGCAGAAAGCTTCAGAATCCTTTCTTTCCTATGAGCTTCCTGTCTCTGATGGTACAGACAAACAAGGGAGGTAAAGGCTAACAATGGAGATCTGATGCTGGGACTCTGCTATAGACCACCCAACCAGGATGAGGAGACAGACGAGGTATTCTATAAGTGGCTGGCTGAAGTCTCTCAATCGCCAGCCCTTTTTCTGGTTGGGGACTTCAACCTACCAGACATCTGCTGGAAATACAACACAGCAGA
>JAOXJM010000012.1:47650204-47666320 GCA_026413425.1 Tringa solitaria | reverse complement strand
TGATGGTTGGACTCAATGATCCCAAGGGTCTCTTCCAACCTAAATGATTCTATGAACTAGATGGCTGGCTCAATCAGTTCTGTGTGTGCTTTGCCTGGACTATTTTATTTTGTCATTCCAGCCCCAAGAAGCCCTTCAGCTATGCAAAAGGTTTCTTTAGACACTGCCACAATAGTTAGTGTAGTGGTAGTGCCTAGCTGCCCCGCTTCCTCAGTTGGTTGAATCCAAGGTGAGGCTACGTATCCTCTGAGTTGCTCGGTAAGAAGTTATCTTGGATACAAGAGCTAACAGCTAAGCCACTGGTACTGTCCAATTACTTGCACATGTTTTTTTTTTCCCTGCTGAGTTCTTTAAAACATCCCGTACAGCAAGACAGATGTTGGAACAAACATCCTGCTCAATGAAACAAGTAAGCTCCTCCTTATATAACACTTTAAAGAACTTACTAAATTTGGTGTTGGAATACACAATTCAAGAAACTGACACCTAGAAGTCAGATGTAGGAATTCTCACAGTAAACCTCAACAAATTAATTTTATGACGCTACTCATGTAAATTTATGATGCTACTTGTGTAATTAGCATAGATGTCTTTATTATCTCAGTGCATGATACTTTTCACTGCCTTAACCACATCAACAAATGCTGCTGAATTACATAAATGGGATACTTAGTACCCATACTAGTGAAAAGGAAAGTCATTTCCACAGATATTTGGAGAGTCCTACTGCTAGAAAAGAACGACTTCCAGATGACGATACTTTGCTAAGGAAGCAGCATATTAAATTGACTTTTATCTTGTAGTTCATGTGTGGAATTGAGTGCAACAAAGCCAAGTTATTAAAGTTTCTGTTCAGGGCATCATTCAATGACATGTCCCTTTTAATCACATTTTCTAAACAGTTCTATGAGTCTAATTTACAACACTGTCATCATATGGAACAAGTGTTTCTCAACAAAAATGAAAACCCTTTTAAAATTCAATTCCTTTAACAATAGACTGCTTCTGTAATACCACCAAGAGAGCACTGTGATAGTACAGACACCGAAAAAAGTCATAATGTTTCAAGAGCACTTTCATCAGACACGAGATGCAAAATACCATTCTTTGGGACATTGTCCCACTTCAAACAGAAAGCTAAGACATACATACAAGCTAACGCAAGCATCTCTTTAGCATATTAAATCATCAGCTCAATTTTAATAATACCATCACTAAAATCTGTAATTGCACCATTATAAATGAACACCTTTTTCTTTTTTCTTCTTTCTTTCTTTCCCTTCTAAGACTGGGCTGTAACAAAACCTATGTGAAGGTACAAAACATGTTGTTGAGCTGGTTCAATTCCAGCTCTTAAGTAGTCACATCCAGTTGAGCAGCACCTCCACATCTGGCAGTTTACACTTTGCTAGAAATCAACTTTCAGCAAGATGAGAGTGTGAAGACATGCATCAGTGTCCCAACCACGGGCTGAACTTACTGATCTTGGTGTTGTAGCTAACTCCTGCAAAGGTGATCGAGTCACACACCAGCAAGCTGATGAAATTTATGACTAGCCAAATAACTATGGTAAAAAAAATCCTCTTGTTGGCTCAACCTTATGGAACACAGACTGGCAGTAATGGTAATGGGCAGGGCTTTTCACTGAAGTGACTTTTTGAAAGCTTTAAAGTTGAATTTGTATTTTATGTTCATGACACAAAGAGTGTGAACTACTTTAGAGAAAGGATTATATGCTCTTCAGACAAATAAAACATTGTGCAGTGTGGAAGAGCTGACTACTCTGTACGCTAAAGCTTTTTGGACACTTTATTTCACTTCTTTTTCTGATAAGCAAAAAAAAATAAATCACTATTAAATAAAACATTCGATGGTATAGTATAATTTGAACATGTTAAAAACAAATCAAGACTAACCAAAAGACAAGATCAAAAATTCAAGAATTAAATCAGATACATCGCTATTTATTTCAAGGCAGATTCAAGAAAGAACAAATAGCACTTAATAGCCTGTAAACCACATAAGCAAAACACAATCCTCAGTTTTTTACTCCTTAACACATTATGTAGAATTACCTTAAGAGAAGTTCTTTGGGTAGCTTTTTGTTAATAAGGGCTTCATCATTATTTGAGAAAACCTGGAAACAGAAAGAAAAAACATCATTTAAAAAGACCAACAAGAAAAACAGCTTTTAGAGAGTCTTTTCACCTTCTACTTAGGCGCTTAATTCTTTTAAATTACGGCTAATGTCAAGTTTTCATCATGTTAGTTGGTAGTACTATAAAATTATTTCAATATACACAACAGGACCACACCCACACATACACCTGCTGTTCTCTAGTGCTAAGATTTAACCACACAGAAATTAATAATCATTAAACAAGCAATCAGAAGACACACTTGCACCCCATAAAGAAGTATTTTAGGCAGTAGCAAAACTTCTATCAACAGCAAGACACGTACAAACATACAGTAGTTGCAGGATCCTAAAACTGTCCCCTTACAGAAAACAGAAACTGGACACATTCCAGTTATTCAGGCCCCTTCCTTCACTGTCTACAGCATAAGTTCTTTGGCGCAGGTGTGTGAAGCTGGATAATTTAAAGATTTAAAGAATTAACTGCCACAGATATGACATCAGTATACCACAGAAACTGCTATACACCAAGAGAAGCACCTCTACAAACACTGCAAGAAAAACAGAAAATAGCTCTCACCCAGGATTTCATATTACTAACACATCTCCTAAGAAAAAGAAAGTGGAGACTGAAAGAAAATGCCTAAGGGAAAAAGCAGGCGATATTAAGATTATATAGGAAAAAGTTTCCACAAAAAAAGGATCAGTCAACAGTTAAATAGAAATATTAAACAAAGGAGATACTGGCCAGACTTACAACCTACTGCAAATACTTGAGAAATTTTGCCAGAAGAACACAGCAGTAAACAAAACAGGAGGTGAATCAGAATTTAAGGAACCACGACGTAGACTGGAAGAAGTCAAAGACATAGGCAACTACTTCCCCTGTAAAAAGAACAACTTAATGGAGTCCATTTGCTATTTGAATTACCAGAAACAAAAGTTGGAAAGAGGGATCCAGAATAGCTGAGAGTTTTCTGAATGCTAAACAATCAAATTTAAAAGCCATACAAACAGAAACATGAAATACAACTAGAAGAAATTCTTCCCCTGTCCTTCACTAAGAATATCCCATTCCTGACTCAAGAATCAGGGTGTTACCCCTTGTCCACCCTACCATCAACATGTACCACATATGTGATAACAATTTGCTTTGCTGGTTGGTTACAAAAAAAGGAGACTCAAGAGGCAGTTCTGAAAAAAGGTACATCAAGTAAAGAATAAAAAAAGCTGAATATAAGCTTGGCTGTAGCTTCATAAAAAAAAAAGGAGACAGCAGAAAGTAGACATGCAAGAATTCTGAAAACACCTCCCTAAAATATACTGTAAGATTAGAAAACTTGAATTTCCTTCTGACTGCCCATCAAGAACCCTTTTTCTCTTCCAGTACATCCTAGGTTGATTTCAGGTCTCAATGCATACTACTGTTTCTCAATTTTGACACAACAGCAAAAGCCACTTTCTTCACTCACCACCTCTGTGCACAGTTATCCACACACGTAAGAACAATAAAATAGTCACCTTTCAAAAAGGACCAACAAGTTTCATCAAGCCTCCTTTTCCTGCAACCGGAGCAGCACAATTACTCACAGACTTGTGACTGTGGACATTCAAAGCATAAAACACCTATGCATATATATTTCAGTAAGACAATTCTACTTCCTTCTTGGAGAGACATTCTTGGCTTTAAGTGTTTCCACATGGTTGACCACAGGTTCAGGTTTGCTCTCGTTCTGCTTTACATCTAATACCCATCGCTGTCATTATTTTCAGCATTTATGCCGAAATACGCTATGTACATCAACACTGGGTTAAGAACTGGTTGACTGCTTCTAAGCTTGGCAATTCATAGATTTAGGAATTATCTGGAATTACGCCATTCTAATATTATATGCCACTCACAGTTTGCAGCTTATAGCCTAAAAATAGTAACATATATTGGAATAATTTTTTAGAAAAACAGCCAAAAGATAGGCCTAATTTTGTTTATTGCAACACTCATTCAGAAAAAGGAGACATATGCCATCCTCATAGAACTTAAGATCACTAAAGAACTAAGTGGGGAAATATTCTTGTGCACTACAGGTTAAAAAAAAAATAAGTTGCAAAAAGGAAGTTACCTACATGAGAACACACAAGGTCTGTGGTAAAACAGACAAGTGAACTTAGATCTCACTAATTCTCATCCAGAATCTGAACATTCAGTATCATAGACCACTAAAAATCCTTTCAACTTAATTATTTTATAGCTGCAGATAATTCCTCAGAAGTTAAATCATCTAGCACACAGTACCCAATTATATGCATAAGTATATACTGTTAAATAAAGCTACTTTGCAGACTGCTACTAGTTTACATGCGTGCTAGCACTTCACCAGTTCAAAAGCTGTTATTATCTGGTTTTCCTTTAGACCATAGATTCCCAGATGTACAGCAACATGCATATATGCTCACTGTGTGAAGGCGACACAGCATTTAAATTGGTAAGGTATGAGCAAATTACTATTTAATACAAACAGCTACAATGCATGCTCAAGACTTTTGAGTATTTCCAATTACTCATCAACTTCTACATTAAAAAGCCAAATCACTACGGGTCATAGCAGAGACTTTTGGAAATAATAAGTCTTTTTCCACTGGGGCCAAGCTAAAAATCTAAACCTACAACCAAATTGGCAACTGTTATGGAAAACCAGCTTATAATCTATATATGTTTATGTGAGATATCTTTAGCTGCTTAAGCTGGACAGACAAACTATTTTGAACACATGACAGCAGATATGACCAATATAGTTGCATTTAGGAATCCCAATTAAAACCAAAAGAAATCCAGCTTTTACTACTGAATGAGAATGATGCCACTTGCCCATCCACACAAAGTACCATGCCTGCTACACAAGTCACCCATGAGGGCACAAACAGATTCAAAACCATTTTCCCTCCATCAGTAAGTTTCATGTGTTCTTGTATGCATTAGCCTTAGTTATCATAAAGTATTATTCTTATGGAATAGGAATATTCAGAAAATGAAAGTGTCTCTTTAAAATACTCTTCTACTCTGGAAAAAAAGTATGCTAGTCTCTAGAGTCATACTGAATTTGCACCTCAGAAGAAGAGAGGGACATCTTTAAAGGCTCTTCAATATTAGCTTTCCCAAAATGAAGAACAGGCAAGAGGGACCCGGGTAGTCATCTTCTAGATCAACATTTGTAACATGATTTTGAATGTGTGAAACTGGAAAGAAAAGAGAGAAGGCGCAAACAGGATAATATATTTATTCTGTAAACATTTCCTGATAATCTAAAACTTCCATAAATGAAATAAATACCCTGAGTACATTTATGTATCACCCCTCTGAAGTAAACAGTGCCTTCCCTTTCATTTTTTGCTTGATTTTTATCGTGTAACTTCTAGTTTTCTAGTTAAAAAAACTCCAACAAATACCACTGAAAACAATCAGTTAAGGAAGGAATTGTTCAATCACTGTAAAAAAATATTCTAATAATCTTGTCAAATATGATTTAGTTTTCTTCAGTTACATATAGTGCTGACAATGACACGTCCTCAAAATACTTGTATACAACAACACAAAATAACAATTAAGAATACCATAGATGTAGAAAGAATGTTTCCTCTTTCTTTGCTTTTGCATTTGGTAGCAAGTTTGACTGTGTTAATGATAAGGTAACTCTAGAAATTGTGGATTTTACTGTATAAAAACCTGAAATACAACAGACAAATCTGCCCAGGGAAAAAGGATAGGTGAGACTGAACATATGTAATAAAAGTTCCCCTAAAACCAGTTCTAAATTTCCTGTAAATGTAAGAAGGGATACAGAAAATCCCTACATTCTTAAAGGAATTGCAAGAACAAACAAAACAAAATCCATGAGAGAAAACTGTAATTGTTTATTCCTTGAATCTTGAGACCTTTCTTACACTCCTTAACTGACCTCTCTTAGTGGTATCTTTACTGTACTTAGTGACACTGATACTAAGTCACTGACTTAGTGACTTAGACTGGTTATAATGAGCTAGAAAGGGAGGATTTCCTCAAAAAAATGACCCAATACTTGCTTACACTAAATTTGTTAGCAACTACCACTTAATTTTTTTCTCTCGTTTTATTGTACAAATGAAGTATCCATTGTGTAAATCTGACAAATCCAAAACCAATAATCTCCCTGCTTTGCTCCCCCTTCAATATCATTAAACATACTAATTGCCACTAGTCCTAGAATATAACTTCTTGATAAACCAGAGTTAGCTTGCCACCATTAAAAGCATTGCACATTATTCTCTTCTGATCTAACAGCAATAAAGTTCTCCTGTTTCCACCAGCATTACTGAGTTCAGAAATCTTTTCTGATGGAGTTGCACATTTGTGTTTCATATCCAGTCTGGCAAAGAACTGTAATATGATCCAAAAAGTTCATTTTTCTCTCCAAAGAAACAAAGGAATATTCCTCCTGGCTATCATACTTATCTAAAACACTTAGAAATTTCAAGATCAGAGTAAGGTTATATGACTAATTTTGTTCATAGTCCTTACTTTTTTTTAATGATGCAATTTCAGTTGTCGTTCAGTCTCTTTTATTGAAGAGGACTATTTCCTTTATGGATCAAACAGTTTTGTTAGCAGCTCAGCCATGATGGCTCAGTTCCACAGAGATATTTATGTACCTAATTTCCACTGAGATCAGAGTAGATAACTACTTGCAACCTGTCAACTTTTCAAATCAAAAGTCATTAAAAACCAGAGTCTCAAAAATAGCCTTGCTTAGTAGTGCGCAAAAGTGAGTAATTATGGGTAAATGTAGATTTGTGAGGGGGAAGATGAAGTCTGAGAGACCCCAAAGAACATCAGCAAAAAGAGAAGCCAGATATATACTGAAAACAAGGCTAAATTATTTATCAAGTCAGGAATAAAACCTATTGTCATTGGGTCATCGTCACCAAAGGAGACAGAAGTTTAAAATTAAATTCATACATTTCCCTCCTCCTATGGCTGGCAGAGCAAATATCCTAGCTAAATTGGAAATATTGCCGTATGTAAAAAGCATCAAGTCTTTCAGGTTTTCACTGGCAAGAACAGTATTTATTTAGTATCATTTATGCAGTAATAGACAACATAAGAACAAGATGTTTTAAAGGAAAATCCTGACAAAACAAAACTAAAGTTTTATTCAGTTCCCCTGGTGTGCAGGTTTTTGTTTTTAACAAACACAAACCCCACTGGCTTGCTGCACATCTCAGTGCAGACACCTAACAGTTGCTTGTGCAATTTCCCCTTCACCATGCTGCCGATATTGCCTCCTGCTACAGTGGCAGGAAAGCCAGCAGGTCAGCTTTGCCACCTAAAGCAGTTCACGAGCACACTAAAGTAATGAATGGCATCCTAAAAAAGCTCTCTATTTAAATACAGCAGAAAAACGGAGGAGGAAGGAGAAAAGGAAAAACAATCTTTCTTTACTATAAATTTTGGATTATTTCACGTTACGCTACAGAGTGCTCTCTACTGGTCAGAGGATTGCTGATAGCTGGCACTTCCTCCAGAAACATACAATTAATGTATTAGACTTAGGCAGACTGGCAGAATCATTTAACACCATGCAAGTAGCAAAACATAACTGTATCTAGGCAACAAAAGGAGTGTTAGGCAAATGGATATGCATTGCCAACAGAACTGAAATAAGTGATATCGAAGACACAACAGCTGACGGCACAGGGCTGGTGTTAAATTAGAACCCACGGTAAAGCTTTCCGCATAATCAATAAAATTATGACACACCAAAGTGAATATCGGAAAGGAATGGGATCCTGAACGAAAGCTGTCTACAGCAGAGACAGACTGGCAAAGTCTTTTATTTCAACACACAGACTTTCTCTGCCCTCCAGGCTCTCACTCCTATGCTGCAGCTGCTCACCATGCTTTGTCTTGGGCTCTGACTTTGTGCACTTTAAAATCCCAGCCATCCCGGAATGTCACGGTCACTAACCTTTTTTTTCCTTGGAGACCCTCTACCAGAGCCCAGAGCATTGTCTTCAGTAGGCTTATAGCTTCCTCCTCGCTGCCAGATACCCACTGCATCTTTTGCACTGGTCTTTCCACAGGATCTTTTCCAGCATTGTGACAAACTGACTGATCAAAAGCAACTAATATGTCATATGGAGGCCTTTTGTTCTTACTGTGTTGGCTCTCTTCAATAGTTAAGGCTCACCTTCAGAGAACAAGATCAAAAACACCTGGGAACATCTCTCTGTCTTTCCATAATACCTTCCACTGACCTACTGCTGCCTTTAAGGGCCATGTTGCTTTTAAATTTTCCCTGGAATAAGTGCCATCCAATATAATAAAACTTGTCAGGCAGAAGCAGCTGGCTACACTGCCCACTTTGCTACTTGGTTTTCTCCCAGAAGAGCCATCATTCTTGTTTTGCCAGCAATGGTATTCATACCACATCATTCCCATTTTACTGGAGGGTATAAGTCTGGCTCTCCAAGGCCCTGTTCTTACTGGGTGACAGATCAAAGTCATTTGTGAACTTCAGACCTGATGTCCATAGCTGCACAACTCTACCTCAAGGCCTTTGGCCATTCCAACTCAGCTGCCTATTAGTGCGGGGCAGGAGGTGCTTGGAGGTTGCCTTGCCTGCAGTCTCGAGCATATCAACTCATTCTCAGTTGACCAAATAGCTCACATCACCCTTTTCTGTGTGTTTTTCAGAAGGGCAGTCACCTACTGCCAACAACGTATTTGGAAATCACCGATCAAACCTTTTCAAGATTATGGCTTAGTTACTGCGAGCAGCCAAGGTAGTAAGGCCTAACAGGTTGGCCTGACCTGTCAGCTGAGCTGACCATACTTGAACACAAGACTTAACATTGTCTCCTACAAAGTCACCAAAGAGACAGCAATTCTCTAAAGTAGCCCCACATATTAAGCATACGTTCACACACTGCTGCCTTACCAGCACTATTATTAAAGGTGCTGTGACACAGATTTATTTAAACACTTCATTCATTGTAAATTCCGATACAAATCGAAGAGGCACAGAACAAAATGAACGTTGCATAAGTTTTTCTATTCCACATCAACATTTCAGACTGACTTGAGTATGATAGTTCCAACTTTAACTTGTTAAAAATTATGAAGGTGAAATCCAATGGTTTGCAGAATTAGTGACTGACCTAATTAGTTGCAGGCCTAAAATTCAGCTGAAAGACAGCATTTTATCAATACTTGCTATCATGTAACTGATGTTTAGTAGCCCGCATGACAGAAATCCAATACCTAACCAAAAGAAACAGACATTACACTACTATTTGCAAAAAAGTTTTGCAAGTTCTGCCTGCCCCATGCTACTCTGAGAGAGGAGCTACATGGAAGATTAACCCTCCATTCAGTTTATGATCCACCTAGTTCACACTTTGTCTTTTAAAGCATCTCATTCTAACCACTACCAGAGATGGCAAAAAATCCCCGACCCATATCGAAAAATAAACCACTCCTGACCTAATCTTTCATGACTAGGGACTGGTTCAGCTCAGGAAAAAAAATAAAAAAATAATCCAACAACTACTGTTTAAACACTAAGAAGTTTGGAAAAAGCTGTTAATTGTATCCCTGTATATTCTGTAAACATTCATAAAGAGAGAGCTGAAAAAATATGTTTGACAAAGTTTTATCCTCATCATGTTAGTCATATACTGATTGACAAATCTTTCCTACAGTTTGTATCTTTAAAAAAAGACTGAATATTTCCTTCTTCAGATAGCCATTATTCCTCTTTTAGGATTATGCACTTCCAAATAAAAACAATACATGATGAAACATTTAGACACTATTCCCAAAAAACCCCAAAATATTCAATTAACAATTAAATCTAAAAATTACTTTAAAGTGGAGCATGGGGAAACCCATATCATCTACTTTACAGGCTTGGAGATCAACAGACCCGTGGCAGAAAATGAAAATCTGATGGATGAAGCAGTTGTTGACTGTAGCCCATTACAAGGGTAGATAATGCATCGTAGAGATTCTGCACTTTATTTTTCTTGAGCAGGTAAATAACAAATCCCTCCTTCAGCATCAAGCAGAGACTCTAATGCCATTTGCAAAAGCGTTAAGTTCAAAACACCTGAGAACGGTACTTTCCTTTGACCACTCAAGTAACTTTGAAAGTCTAAGCAGAAATACTGGAGTACATTCTAAGGTAGCTTCCATCACAGCATGCACAGGGACTGTGAGCTCCAATTATGATTTGTTTCATCACAAAAAGAATCCATTTGGTTTCACACAGTCTTGTAGAATCATGCTACGTAATACACATTCTCAGACATTCAGAGCTTGATATGTTTCTGGAAAATCAGGCCAAGAGAAAAACTGGTGTCTGTTTGTTTTAATGCAGCAGTATTTGATTAGGCATAGCCATTCAGTCTCGGCCATCCAGATTTAATCCACATTACAGATTCATCAGAGCCCTTAGGAGCACACCTTTCAAAATTCCTCCTCTGAATCATCACTTCTGCATATAGTTGCTTTTACTACCATAAGTTTTATTCCCAGTTTCCAATATCAGCACACAAACTAACACACTGATGGCATGACAACGGAGACCTGAAGTCCCCCTCAGAACGTGCACAGGGAGATTCATCTGCAGGTCCATTTCCCCAGGAGTTTGCACCATTCTAATTTAGACTGACACAGTCCTTCCTCCAGTCACGCAATCCCACATCCAGAAAGGCAATTCTGTTTCTTACTGTACTTAGCTCAAACTGTAAATGAAATTACAGCTTAAGCCCTTACTGCATGACTGAAGCTTCTTCCAAGCACCTGTCAAACAAAAATTTTGACTACTAATATCTCCCCCCTCAACATAGCTGCTCTTCAAAAATATATTTGAGACTTAAAAGATATAGTTCATTACAGAAATTACTCCATAGCTTCTACAAAGCCATTTCAAAGCAGCGCTTGTTCTGCATCATAAACTCTATTTCAGAACTGATGTTTGTCCTAGTACTGAGAGCGTGAAATCTTTATTTCGAAGTGCAAACCTTCTCTGCAATCTCCCTGGAGTATGAACCAGAAAAAAGATGACAAAATCTGCGTTGCGGCTGCACACGCCGTATATGTAGTGTATAATTAATAAAAGCTTTCAGTTACAAGAGACAAAATTAGGTACCTCTTCATGATTACAAGCAGCAATTATAACTGACTTCAAAGGAAACAGCATCACAGTAGCATTTCCAAAACAGCTTTTTCAAACTGTTCCAAGAAAGGCAAGAGGTTGAGATTTAGAGGAGAAACTGGACACTCACTTAATTTTTAGTATTTGCCAAAGTTTATGGTTCTTGAATTTCTGCAGAAATAAAATAATCTTAATACTTTTGCTTGAGAAGTAAATTATAGACCATTTTCTACAAGCACACTCAGACATTTTGCCCCTTAATATTCTGATAACTAGTACATAACATCAAGTCAAAGATTTTCCTCTGTTGAAGCTCTGACCTCAGTTTCAACCTCTGAAGACAAACTTGACATACTGGTAGAGTTTCACATTTATGCAGATTTGATGATGTCTTGTCTCCTTAATGATTTAAATTTACAGAACACACTGGTTAACCAGTTCAACAGCAATCAAATCCAATGAAAACAGAGTTTACTATTTCCTTCTGCCTGAAGGAGAACACAGGAAAACACTGGGGTAGAAAAAGAGACTATACCATAAAGTATGGCCAATATTTTAAGGGTAACAGCTTGATACCAAATTTTAAGTACTTTCTTGTGGGCTACACAGCAGCAGCTTGTGGTTCCAAGCAGTCATAAATGCACAAGCCCAGAAAAGGGCTCCACTCCTCCTCTAGCATGAGTGCAGTGGTTCCTCCAAAGGAAAGATAACCCAGCAGAAATCATTCAAGAGACTGGTGGTAGCTGATTGTATCAGCTGAGGTGCCCATGTATTTTAAACACCACAACTATTACTGCATTTCCATTACCTCTCTGTACTCAGCAGAAATTATTTTAGCCCATTTAAAGGCTTAAATTCATACTGCAGTTTTGCTTGGGTTTTGGTTTTTTGAGGTTTTTTTTTTGTGTAGGGGTGGGAGGTGGAACAGGTAGGGATAAGAGGAAGTCGCCGGAGTCAGCAAAAATTATGCATCTTAGAGATTCTGCGCTTTCTTTTTCTTGAGCAGATAAATAAATCCCTTCTTAGGCATCAGACACTCACATGCAATTTGCAAAAGCCTCAGTTCAAAACACCTGAGAAAGGTACTTCTCTTTGACCATTCAAGTAACTTTGAGACTCGATGCAGAAATACTGAAATGGAATCTTAAGGCAGCTTCTCCCCCCACCACCATTCACAGGGACTGTACTCTAATTAAAATTAATCTCATCACAAAAATAATCCACTTCATTTCATGCTGTCTTGTAGGCTCACGCTGCATACACAAATTTTCAGACATTGATAGCACAGCACATTTTTTTGAAAAATTCTGAAAATTCAGACTAATTTTGAAAAATTAGTCTGAAAGGTTTGATCTTCACAAACTACTAGTAAAAAAACCAACTGAAGTTTAAGAACAACTAGTTTAAACTTTGGTAGAGACACACAAGTAATAGCTTGATCCTGAGAAACAACACTGAATTGACAGAGGAGATATCAGTATGCTGAGAATTTTAAGTCCATCATTGTACTGCTTTAATGCATTATGTGTACCTTTTTCTGTTTTAACAATGGATAAAGACTTCCTTCATTTCTAAGAATGCAAATCTGACTCATCATTTAGGAGTCTGAACAATTACAATATCCACCCCATATTTAAAGTTCAAGTGGAAAAGCTGTTTTGTAAAAGCTCAGACAGCTGGAGTCCAATTGTATCACACTGGAAATTTTAACAGTTTTGCATTGTGCTAAAACATAAAGAGAAAAAAATAATGAAGAAACCTATAGAGTATACTGATCACCTTCCTAAAAAGGTTATTAGAAAGAATGCAAGTTAATATTGTGGCTATTCTCTAAACTAGCTTCAGGCTACTGTCTGAACTGTGAGGGAGAACTCTTTGGTTTCACAGTTTTATCTGGTTTTGCCCTCAGGATATCTGAATCAGTAGAAACACTACCAGAACTATTGCACAAGTTGATAATTTATATGAAATTAGCGTAGTTACTCTGATTTCTAATTGACAAAAAAGCTGAAGTACTGTTAATGTGTAGCCTTCTGCTTGGCAGTCAGATTGATATTGTCATAGTGCCAAAATTAGTACTACTTTTCTACACTAACCCAAAAATAGTTGCAACGCTTCGATGAAAATCTGACTTTTATTTTAAACTTTCCGCATCTCCTAGCCCCATGTTATCCTTAATTTTAAGGAAGATGAATAAATATTTCAGTCTATTGTCAAAATAGCAAGCAATAAGCTAAAGGTCCTTCTGATTTAAAGGAATACTGATACTCCCTATACTAAAAGGTCTGGCGTTAATTGGACAAAATTAATTCCTTCCTTACCTTTCTTGAATTTTAAACTGTGCAGCAGCTATGGAGAATTAAGAGCGAAAGAACAACCTAAGCAGGGCTGTAACATAGAACAATTCAAGTCTAAGCAGTCATTGAATAAAATATCTGAAAAATATGAAAAGAATTTTAAAACTGACATTATTTCATCCTTTTCTTATCAGCTATCAAGTGCAACTAAGGAGCTGCAGTACAGCTGATCCACCATCATTTCTGAGGTTTTACCTGTGCAGTTACAGCAACAATTCAGTGCTTCTTTGCAGATTTTATGCCTGCTGGGCTTAGACTGCTAAAGGTATCTAATCAGGAATGTCAAAATGGACCACAAAGGAAAACTCCACACCTGGAGTTTGGTAAATGGAAAATATTTACCTATATTGTGAAACAGTTTATAAATATTTTGTTCATTGTTTTTCAATCTGTAATTTTTCCTAAGTTTAGAACCTGATATAAATCCATTTTATTCAACTGGCTTTTAAGATACTGTAAGATGTCTGATGGAATACTAACGTGAAGTACGACATGTCAGTAAGTTGCAATGTAATCACTTCACCAATACTACACCACCCACAGCCACATTCACTGATGTTTACTCTTCCTTGTAGCAACAGATACATCCTAAAACCTTCTCAAACCAAACCCAACATGATTCTACATAGAAGCATACTGCAACCTCACACAGTCTATCCATCTTTTTATTCCATCTCACGTTTTAGTTTTCAAGGTTGTTTTGCTTCTGTTCAAAACATGTAGGCTAGAATCAGGAAGGAACAGAAGGCAAAGTGCAGGAGAAGAGAGAGAAGGAGCACTAACAAGCCCTCATGCAAAGGAAGAAATAAAAGTTACAACGCCACAGGGATATGCTCCTTCCCTTTGTAAGGCTAAGCACTTCCTCCCCCTCCCCAGAACTTGCTATAGGAAACCTACTATCATTACACACATATAAACATAAAGTGATTTTCTGCCTTAAAACACTGTGCACTTCCCCATATGTGAAAGGCTAGCAACTGTGCCTTCCTCCTGCATGAGACTATCACTGCAATGCAATAAGGCATTAGACACTTAACTGGTAATTGAAAACAGGGATCATACCAATATCCTTTCCAAACATGCCATGCCTGCCCCTACTCACTCCCCCTTACAAGCCTTGTCATCCTCCTTTCTCAAACGTCGTGATGCGCCTCTTCCCTGCCACAGGCCGTATCACAACCCTACACACCGTCCCCACAGAGCAAACCTCAACCACTCTTCCTCCTTTGCCGCACCCTCCACACACACACACGCTCCGTGACACACCATCTCCACACACAGATGGAGCAAACCTCGTGCCCACCACATACATACCACAAATCTATTATATTTATAAACGATAAAGCATCACAACCATGCATACCTACGCATATAAGCAACAGACACTCTATACATGCAAAATACCATAACCTGTATCTGCTACCTACGTATAAAAGTACTGATAATCCCTGCCACGCCCATAGCATCCATGCCTATAAAAATACCCACGTATTATGCCACACCCAATGTTCACTATATACACGCACACAGAGGCACAAGCCCATGCCAGACAGCGGTACACACACACAACTCCATACATCCGATGCCATGTCACGTCCCTGCACACAACGTCACGCCTCTGCCACAACACAAACACAGGCACATCCAAAACCCAAATTACAGCAGATAAGATACACAGAGGGAGAGAGGCATGCTATTAATCCTCACCTCCTACCATACATCAGCTATACGCACACATCCCAGGCCACACCCTGCCTTATTGCACATGCATAAAGCATTACAGCACCCCACCCCTGCACCCCGCGCATCCTCACCGTAACACCCCACGTCTGCTCTGTGCACCCACACACACGCAGGTTAGCTTCACCCCTGCTTTACACCTGGGGGGGGACGGGGGGGGACACACGACACGACACACCTTTATCTCGTCCCAGCCACTTTACGTACCTATAGCCCCTATACACACATTGCCTCTCCTGTCTCGCACAGGGGGACACCACACCCCGGCCACCCCCACAGGCAGACCCCAACCATGGCTGCTCCGGCGTTGGACGGGCAGGCACGACAACCCCTCACACCTCACCCACAGACACGGCCTCTCCCCGCCTGTGCTACAGCGGGGGTTCAAGGCAGCCTCAGCTGTTCTGGAGAGACAGACAGACAGAAGGACTCGCCCCCCTCACACACACACCGTTACAACGGGGGCCGCCACAGCCCCGCTACCCACGCCAGGCAGGGCCGCGCGTCCAGCACAAGCCCCCCGCCCGCCGAGACGCAGACCTTAAGGTCCGCCCCGGCCGCCACCCTCCCCCCTCAGGGCGAGGGGCCCGGGGGCCGCTACCACACGGCCCTGTCGGCGCTCGCTCCCCGCGGCGGCGCCCGCCCCTCCACCTGCCCGCCCCGCCTCACCGCCGCTCCTCGCCCCGGGCCC
>JAOXJM010000012.1:47638338-47649228 GCA_026413425.1 Tringa solitaria | reverse complement strand
CTCCCCAGAGCCTTCTCTTCTCCAGGCTGAACAACCCCAGCTCTCTCAGCCTGTCGGCAATGGGGCAGGTGCTCTGGCCCTCGGATCATCATGGCCCTCCTCATGCAGCCACCTCTCCATTGCAGGCCTCACCACCCGGCCCTTGGGATTTAGAGTGGCCTGTCTGGTCGCAGGCGAGGGTAGGTAACAGGGTCTGCTGGGCAGTGGCTCGTTTGGTGCCCGTGAGGGTAGGTAACAGGGGATGCAGACACCTTAAATTGCCACAGGAAAATCCACAAAGGCTTGTCTGTCAGAGAGCCAAGTGCGTTAAAGCGAGGTGTGCTTGTCAGTAAAAGCATGACTTGCTCCTGCGAACGCTCTGCATAAAAGCATTGTCAAAGCCAAATACAATATTGTTAATAGCACACTGCTATTAACATCTGTTAATTACATCTGTTACAGGCTACATCTGTTCAGCTGCCACAATACCACATGCAAAATGGAGAGATGGGAAAAACTGAGGAGAAAAAAATCATCCCAGCAGGTATTGTTTTCTGTTGATTCAGTCCCTCAGACTTCTAAGAAATGGAAGTGGCCGTTGTAGAATAACAGGAGTTTGCTATTTGGAACTGGCTGCGCTCATTCCTTTAAGGAATGAAACATTCTGGTTTGATTAACAGTAAAAAATAGTTTCTTACGAAAGTGTCCTTTCTCAGAACCCGCACGGAAATAGTTGGTACATGCACATACCATTTGTTGGCACATCTCTGAAGCTGCTGTCTTATACTCTCCAGATTTTGGACAATGACCCAGTTCATACAGTTAATCTGGTTCATGTAGTAGGGAAGAAAGCCTCAGAAATGTGAAATATGCATAAGCAACTTAGGCATGTTCAGCTGAATTGCACAGACTAGCAGTTTCTAAATTCTATTCGTTCACATTAAAAAAAAAAAGATGATTATCACATGATATATATATATTTTAGTTCAATGCAAATCTCTGGACTCTATTATAACGATAGTGACAGATTTTCCAATCAGTGCAGTAAAAGGAAAGAACTTTAAGGAGCTAGACTCAGTTAGAGTTGCAGCAACCTGAAGAAAAAGAAAAAAAAACCCAATTAATTTTGCAAAAAGAAGGGACATTGTAAAATAATAACTGTGTTTGATGGGGAGGAGTTTGGGATAATTAGCCCAGTCAGGATCTGTTTGTGCAAGGAAGGCAAGACAGGAGGCAAACGTGCAAGCGGAGTCTGCGTGGCCTAACATCAGCTCTCATTTGATTGAAAAATGTGGGAAGGAGTGGAAAAAAAATTCATCCAAAATTTCCCAACTAGCTCTAATTTTAGCATTATTTTAAAATCATTAGGTTTTTAGATAATGCCTCTGCACTGGTCATTTTAGAATGGCTGATTAAGTAAGTTATTACTGATATCTTTTTATATTTTGTAAGCTGCAGAGCTGCGTTCAACAGCTTGACCTTTTAACTTGACCGTCTGAAGTTCCTCTTAATTGCTCTAGACCCTCATTGAATGCTGACCCAATTCCCTTCTTACTTAGCTTTTTACCAAGCTTAAAAGAAATGAAAAATAGTTTCAATACTTATCAGAGAAAATGAACAAGTGCCATTCATGAGTGGGTGGGCTAGTAGCATGATTCTGGAGGTCTTTGCTCTTGCTAAATTGCAGCTTCAGGGTCTCTGGGCTCTTCAGTCCTAGAGCCCACAAGAGACTATTGGATTCCAGGAAGCCATTGCAGAGACTGAATAGCCCAGTTTCATAAAAGGAGTTTTGTTTCTGGATTCCACCCTTTCATGCTTTGTCCAACTTCACTCCATAACCAGTGAAGATTTCCCCATGTGTGTTGTTACCCAACAGTGTCAGGCTGCAGTTACTGAACATTTTCAGTGCAGGAGGACACTTGCCATGCAGTAACTTCCTCTACAGTGGTCCTTTCACTGTTGGACTCCCCTGAGTCCCAAAGTGGGTCAGTATTCTTAGCAGTGGGCACGTGCTTATAAGTCTACATGTAAGTCTTTCCAGGAATTTGCCTCACTGGCTGAAGAAATTTGGTTTGAAACAAGCTAATTGTTAGACCTTTCCTTCCCCTTTTCCCCATGTCCCTTTATTTAAGTCAAATGAAACTATGTCCCGGAGAATGGGCACAATAAATTTAGGATGTTACAGTTCCCAGCTGTTTATCACAGCTCTTGCTTCCACAGCCTAGCAGAGGCACCAGCTTACTTGGTGGTGCTTCAAGCTAACTTGCACCGAGACCAATGAAGAGCTTACTTTGGATCATGTTAACACAACTCAACTATGAGGGACTTTGACTACAAGGGTGTAGGAAAATGGTTGCAGGTGGTTAACTTTTAAAACTACTACACTCTATCTGAAGGAGCTCTTCTCCTTAAGTTAAATGTTAAATCTTCTCCTTAAGTTAAATCTTTCCTTAAGTTAAATGACTGTGACAAGAAGGTCCACATCTGTTAATTGCCATTATGAGTAAAATGTGGTCAAGGGAATATATCTTGTTCCTAGGATGTTTTTTGGGTATGCTCTACATGCTCACATTAGAGCATAAATAGGTGATGTTTTAATGTCTGACATGGTTTTTCATGTACTGCCCTGTAAGAATTGATAGATCAAGACTTGCCCAAACTGGCACCAGCACATGCTAGCTTTTGTGCCAGGATTTATACTTCTCTGGTGCTGTTGCCTTGTCAGAAGTTGCTGTTATAACACTAGCAGTGCATGTGCCATAGGTTGGGAACATCCCCCCCCCATCCAGATAATTTTTGGGGGTCCCAACCAGCAGTCTGACAAAGTGACATGGGGCCTCCTCAGCCACCTCCTTTCTGGATCGTGAGAAGCATGTAACTTGCTGGGCAGACAGGGTGGCCATTCAGAGGGACCTTGGCAAACTGCAGAAATGGGCTGATGGGAATCTCAAGACACTGGGATGCAGTAACCCCCCCTCAACAGCACAGGCTGGGGACTGGCGGGCTAGAAAGCAGCTCTGTAGAAAAGGACCTGGGGGTCCTGATTGGTTGTAGGGAGAGGTTGTAGAGAAGACGAAGCAAGACTGTCCTTAAAGCTCTCTTGTGAAAGAGTTAAAGGCAATGGTCACAACTTGCCACAAGGGAAGTTCAATTATGTCCAAGTTATATCCAAGGGAAGGAGAAGAATCCTGGCAATGAGAGTGGCTGAGCAGTGCCCAGAGATACAGTGAAGTCTCCGCTGCTGGAGGTTTTCAAAATGTGGCTGGCCAAGGCCATTAGCAACCCGCTCTAACTTGAAGCCAGCTCTGCTTTGGACAGAAAGTTGGTCTAGGTGACTTTTGGAAGTCACTTCCAACTTTTATTGTTCTATGAATTGTCAGGTGTAAAATTGCTTGGCAAAAAATATATACACAGGGAACTTCAAATGAAGCCACAGGAAGGGCAGGAGAAGAATTAGCCTCCTTCAGGTTCAGAAAGCAGGAAATATATGCAAGTCTGGAGAAGCCTGAGCAGACGGGTGTCTGTGCAATCTGTCATGTCTGTGCAATCAGTCCAATGTTTCTTAAAAGTCACCAACTTCTGTGCGTGCGCAGGTTTATGGGTATGTCCTAGGTCATTTTAACACATGGCAGCCTAGTTGTAGTCCCTGCACAGCGACTGACCATGCTGCTGTACATCAGGATAACCCAGACAAATAAGGAAGTCTTCTGAATGTCAACCAGACAGGATTTTCAGTCAGAGAAAGATGATGTGTGGCAGCTTTGTGCTTAAGACATTCCCATAACACCCATTTTTCCTCATTTTGAGAGGTGAAGGCTGGTCCTTCCTTTGTGGTCGATCATTTCCGAAAAATGTAAAAGGTGCCTTTAAACTCAATTCTGTATTAGCGAATCTTTGCAGCACTGGATTATTTTATACAAACAAGGAACGAAGATTCGGCCAGATCAGTGTCTTTGAACTTCACAATCACTCAAATAGTAATGAGTTGGTAACGTTTGACAATTATTATCTGCAACTGAGTGTTTGATAAGCAATGGCACCAGTCCTGTAAGTGCACACATGGGTGGTAATCCTTGCCTACCCAAGTAGTTCAGTCAGCGTGAAACCAGAGAGCTGCAGGAGAAATTCCTCTTTATCCACCTCCTGAATTTTCTCTATATGTACTTCTTCTAACATGGTACATTTAAAGTGCACTCCAGAGCACGCTTTTCATTTGGCGTGCAGAAGGATCTCTGCTCAAGTGTTTTAAATTTAATTTCTAGTTTAAATAAGAAGTGTTGAAATTTCTATCACATCAGAAGATATTTGTTTGGGAAAACTGGTTTGTTAAAAGTCTGTGTAAAGTTGACTTATATCCTTGAGAAGGACATAGTACATATGTTTAACTGCTGCTGCATATATCTATCAACAGTACACAGATATAGACTAACTTTTCATGTGGTACAGTCTTGTACCACATGTACCTGTACCTTGTGGTACAGGTAGCAGTTTGACCATGTATGGCTTCCCAAGCAGCCTAGTATATTTGGCTTAGAGCTACATTCACAAAACAGAAGACAAAATTAGAGGAATAGAAACCTCATTGTAGTAAGACTTGTGCAGTTGCAAATAAAAATAAAACTCATAAGTAGAGTGGTATTTTATTGTATGTCCTAATCTTCCATCTATGTCAAAATAAATGTCAATACAATTTACTGTTTAATACTTCTTTGAATTAGTTCCCGTTTGTTGAGTTCATATGAAACATATTAGGATGACAGAAGCAGTGATGGAATAGGATACCCTTTACAACGTGCAGTAAAATCCTTTGCTTATACACTGTGCCGCTGTGATTTTTGGTTGTTTTTTTTTTCTTTTTAATTTACAGGCATTTGTAAGCCATTCACTAACAGATACAAATGTGAGCTCTTAAAGACACTTTGCAAAGATTTTTGCTTGAGCTTTGTGTTTTGGGAGAATGTGTGTGTATTACTTGCGTAAAAGTGCCAGTCAAAAATCTTTGGATTGTTGCTCTCAAATTATTGGTAAGGTTTAGGAGACCTAATTTGAGTTTAGATTAAGTGTGTGGTAGCATCCAACAATGCTGCAGTTTGGAAATTATATTTGAGAAAACCATCTTACATTATGCATATTATCGTGGAATTTTCTAATAATGTTAGTTGCAGCTGTGATATAAAAACCTTTTAATGTAGTTGGTCAGGTAAACTAATAATCATTGCATCTGTGTGGCCTTATCAGGTAGAAACCTGAATGGAGTTTTGTTGGTTAAAAGCAAAAGAGGAGATAAATAGTAGAATTTTAAACGGAGAATGAAAATCATTGTGGTCGAGTGCCTTGGCAGTGTAGCTGCTTTCTCTAAACTTGGAATACATGCTGTTGCTTTAACCGAACAGATATTTCATGCCTCTGCCATTTCCATTATCATATATTTCTTATTTGTGATTTCTTAAATGTAAAAAATGTGCTTGGTTCTTTCAAAAAGAAAACATTGTGGAACACTGGATTTTGGATTAGACTTAAAAGCAGAGAGGTCCTTCTCCTCTGGCTCACCGGCACAAGGTTGGAGCACAGTAGGGAACTTAGGCAAAGAGGTAGCATAGATATCTACTTTGTACAGTCTTCTGCTTGGTTTAGAGTCATTGCTCCTTTCAGTGAGCAATTCCTTCCCAAATTGCCTGAGGCTTCTGTTTTGTTTTGTTTGTATTCAGTTGCTTCAATACATGCTTTTGAACGTAGCTGAGTTTTAGGCATCTAAATTAGCCACTTAAATTAGAAGAACAGATTCCCTTTATAATGAACTGTGAGAAGTTAAGAATCCACCTGCTCTCTATTGACTGCTTAGGCAACCTGAAATTAGATGTCTTAAGATGTAAACGTGGTTATATGAACAAAACGAAGCCTAAATATTAATATTATTGGGATGTTCTTCTTTAGCATTTAGTGTAATGGGGCCCTGAGTGGGACCACTAGGTACCACTGCTACAGAAACAGTAAGTGAGAGTTAAAGAGAAGGGTAAGATCTTTTTGAAAATTTTACTTTTCATGGACTCTTCAGAAGGGTGCATTTCTGGCACAGTTCATTCTCAAATCACCTAATGAAGCATTGTGTTCCCAAATGCCATAGGACAGTTCTTCTTTCTATTCTAAAACCATGTAAACTGAAGCGTGGAGACTGTATGGCCCGTGTTCAAGTAGATAACAGCTGATCAGAAGCAGCATTAGAAATAGGAGTTACAGAACATGGTAGACACTTGTGTGAAACACAGGTTGCCTGAATCTGCTCTCAAAATCAAACGAACATTTGCAACCTAAGCTCCAATCCTCCAGACTCCCATTGCTAGGCAGAATATACCAAGTACTTTGGTTTCACAAGGACTATTCACGGTAGCGAGCACTGCTTTGAACAGCAAGTGTTTGCAGATGGATCCCTAAGTTGCCTTCTATGGAATAAAAATGAGAACAAGAATTTTGAGGGGAGGTTGAAACAACTGCTAAACCTATTACTAATGGCTGATTGGAAATACTGTAACATATCCAAAAAAGTGCGCAATAACATAGAAAAACATGCAAAAACAAGGCCAAGTCTATATTTCTAAAGAATGTCCATAATCTCTGCATTTTAATGTAGGAAATATATTTCAAATATTGAATACATGACATCTAAAAATAACTTCCAGTTTGGTTTACATCAAATAGCGATAAAATCCTAAGGGCAACCCTTCAACTATCTGTTGTAATAAGAACATTAGGGCATAGTAAATTATGAAGGGTAGATCATATTAATTTCCAATCAGTCATGTTATTAAGCCAGTACATGGATCCATACAGAATATATTTTTGCATCCTTTCATTAACAGAAAAATAAAGACACACACAAAAAAATCCATAACTTTGCTTTGACAGCTTCTTTCCTTGACAGTCACAGAACTAAATTAATCTCCACTGTAATTCTACTGACATCAATGAAATTAGTTCAAGAATTCATACTGTGAATTTCACTTATAATTTTTTTCTCTTAATTATACTTTATACATAAAATAGAAACAGCCAAGCGATCCCAAGGGATTTCTGGAAATTATCAGTGAAATGCACTCTGCTTTCATAGAGGTTATTCACTGCAATACATCTTTGGTACATGTATTATGATGCTGTTCTAATTTTCTGGAGAACAAGCTCTTTGCAGGAATAAAGATTTTCTAGAATGACAACAAATACGCATATCACATATACCAAATAGAACAAATCTTTCAAAGATACAGAATGGGACGATTAATTAGCTTTAATTAGCAAGGTCCCGATTTCATTAAGTCTGTTGGAAAGATGACATTGCCATCAGTGGATCAAGATTTGGTGTGGTTTAAGATTTCCTTGGAGGCCCATAAACATTTTGTAGTTAGTGCTCACACACTATGAAAGTACCTTGTGCAAGGAGAGGTGCTGAGCCCTTGAACAGCTGGTGTTGGTCCCATCTGCCATTGCAGTGACGTCCCATGACTGGGTGAAGGCAAACAGAAGTCCTCCATGTTGTTCCATGAAGAGCCTGAATGTCACCTGCCATGGGGGTGAAACATATTGATAGGTGGCATCCATGGACAGCGTGGATGATAGGTGCCAGGTCTCACAAGCATCCTCAATTTCAAACCATTCTCACGGCTAGTCAATTCAAGTGTGTCATCTCCTTTCTTATCTCAATTAATGTATTATTTAAGGTCACTTACCTCCTATGTTGTTCATCTGTAGGAATATTACCAAGTCTGTGTATTTTTGTATCCGTTTTGTGTTTTCTGCAGCAGAGGGACTGGCCTTACAGGTTTTTTCTTCCTATCGTTCACAGGCTGGCTAACACTGAAGGCAGAAAATGAGCAGGTTTAGGATCTCTGAAAGTACAGGGAGGAAAGTCAGAATTTGGAGGAGAGTGAGGATGGATGGAAAACAAATGTTATACGGGGGAATGGTGACAGCTGGGTGAAGCAATAGCAAGTTTCAAGCAGAAAGAGTTAGCGTTGTTTAAAGTGTGGGGTTGGTGCTAAGCTGTTACTACCAACGACATATATACAGTGACTTTATGTAGTATACTTTTCATTCTCTTCTGAGAAAAACTACCAGTGATGGCAAGCAAGCTAATCTTATGTGAGGAATGTAGAGAAAGATTTCTAGACACTAATTAAATTACTTGGCTTGGAAATGCTCCTTTTGTAACACCCTGCAGCATTATCTCTTCCTGATTCTTTCTCTGTGTTTTCACATGGTTGCACTGGAGTTATCCGGGGTCATCCTCCTGCTGTATTCCTGGCATTCACTGACTACTGTAGCAGTTACGAGGCTGAGGTATGGGTTTAGCAGATAGGATGCCTGAAGAAAAAACTCAAACGGAAACACCAGAAGTCTCTACATTTCTCAAGAGTCAGCTGCCTAGAGTTTATCAGCTGGGAAGAGAGCCATGATTTTAGACTAGCCTTAAAATCTTTCAGACTGCAACACAGTATTCATCAGCGTGTGCAGAGTATAAAAGACAGGGTAAAACCAACATGTAAGAGGTAACCAAAGTAGCCTTTTCTAGCAGCTGTTTTTCTGAACAGCACACTTAATGATTTACAATTACCAAATCACAGAATAATTCAGCTTGGAGGGGATCTCAGGCAGTCATCCTGTCTGACTCACTGCTCGGAGTCGGATTGGCTTTGAGATTGGAGCAGGTGGCTCAGGGCTTCAGCCAGTTTGTTCTTGAAAACTTCCAAGGATGGAAGTGGCCCAGTCTGCCTGGGCAACCTGTTCCATTGGCCAAATGTCCTAATAGAGAAAAAGGTTTTCCTAACATCCAGTTAAAACCTCTCTTCTTTCATCTCATTTCTATTACCTGTTGTCCTCCCATCATGCATCCCTGCATGAAGAGCCTGGCTTCATCTTCTCAACAGCCTCCCAACAGGCACTGGCAGGTTTCTATTAGGTCTACCCAACATCTTGCCTCCTTCAGGCTGAAAAAAGTGTGGTCCCTCAGCCTGTCCCCACAGGACAAGCACTCCAGCCCTCCCTAACCATCTTGATGGCCCTTCAATGAATTCACTCCAGTTTATCTGGTACTGGGGACCCAAAACTGTATACAGTATTCCAGATGTGGTCTAATGTGGTCTTCCACCTAATGTGGTCCCTATGAGTAGAAGGAGATAGTAACTTCTCTGGATCTATGGGCTGTGTTCCTGTTAGTACAGCCCAGGATGCATCTGGTCTTATTCACTGCTGGCCGATGCTCAGCTTGCTTGCTTGAGTCTTTTCCACAGCGCTGTGCCCCAGCCAAGGGGATGTGACTTTGCTCTGGCTTTACCTCTTCCACCCACTCTGGACTCTTCTATTGACACGGTCCCAGAGTCTGAAGGTTCCAGCTGTACTGCAGATGGATGGAACAAAGAGGGTTTCTTCTCAGAAAGGGTGAGAGAGTCTAGGGCTGCAGATATTTCAAGATGAGCTGCATCCTTTGTGTAATGGATGCAGTACAAGTAGGTGTGTGGTATGTCTTAAGTCCGTAAACAAGGTGTCTGTGAGAGGCAGGCTCCCTTTTCAGCGAGGCAGGTGTGAGGCAGTGACTATCCTAACAATTTCCCTCAGCAATCACTTTGCTCCCATCTTTTGCTCTTCCTCAGCTGAGGAAAAGCGTGAGAATCTTAATTTCACACCCTCATTGCACCTTGTGGAATCTCAGATCACCGATGAATGAACATTATAATTTCCAATTGTTTTATCCATTCTTATTTTGGCAGAATTATTTGGTTTTCTTTTTGCCCTTTCTAGATGAAAATGATACTTGACAGCCAGAATGACCACTCCATGCTACAGAAATGACCTACAAAATGATACTGAGAAGCAAGAGGTTTGTGTGAGCATATTTGTAGAGGATTAGACTTCGGGTGGGTGGAATGTGCCTGTTGCAAAGGTTCTGTGGTAAAATTTACTGGAGCATAACATTGGGGATTTGAAAGACATGGATAAGCCAAACCAACATAAGTGTTTGCACTGTTTAGAATGGCATTTACAACACAGGGTGGTAAACCAACCTCATTTCAAAACAAACCAATTCTCCAGGCGCCGTGTAGATCAGCAGGAAATTGAAGCCTACACTCAGAAAAAGGCCAGAAGAGAAACTATTACAGTTTGTGGGACAAAACAGCACTGCGCTAAGGTCATGACAGGAGGTGACGAAGGAAGAAAAGCTGGAAGAAAGTCAATGTAGTTATAGATCACAGAAAGAACAGTCTAATTGCCTTTAGATCCCATGTTAAAATTTGTCACCTACAAAAAAATCTAATTTTTCAGTAATATTACATTGAAAACAGTAAGTTACTGTGGTGACACATTTCCTGACAAAAATAAGGTGTTTTCTGGCAATTTTGTAGTAAGCAAAGGCTAAGTGAGCTCTGGACTGGTACTAGTCTGATGTCAAGATGTGTCACAATTCAGTTCAAAACAAGTGTGGCCAGAATCAGGTGTAGCTGTAATATTTTTCATTGAATTTCACCAATTTAGACTGATATCATTTGGAATAATCCATTGGCATCACGGTGGCTGTTTAACTGTCAGTTCTGGAGTCGTTCAGTATGTCACAGCTTTATACCACACATTCATATTCTCAGAGACACTATTAAATTTAGCAGTTTCTAATTTCCCTGTAGCTTGAAATAAAACAGATAGTCCAAAATTCTGCTACAGATTATACATGAAATTACCTAAACCTGTCATTTAAATACCTTTTCAAACATCCACAAATCCAATAGTTGTCTCCAATCTGTACCCAATTTGGGAGCACATGTACTTGCCTGTAAGACTGTACGTGTAGCATCTGCGCATAGACAGAATCACAGAATGAATCACAGAATGATATAGGGTTGGAAGGGACCTCTGGAGATCATCTAGTCCAAC
>JAOXJM010000012.1:47606692-47638238 GCA_026413425.1 Tringa solitaria | reverse complement strand
TCAGCCTTTCCTCGTAAGAGAGATGCTCCAGGCCCCTCATCATCTTTGTAGCCCTTTGCTGGACATTGCCCTTTTGGACATTTAGGCCAAAAGTTTTAAACACAAGAACTTTCAAAAGAAGGTAGTGAGACCTATGAACTTTGGAAACAAGGTTAGTGGGTAACTGAATGACGTGTGAGTCAACCTTCTGACTCCTCCTGCATGTTGTTAGAAAAGAGTTTATTGCTGGTATTTCAATAGCCATGAATTGTATTTAATTCCAAGATGCAACAGAACATCCATGCACACAGAGTTTATTTTGCAATGATAAATTAAGTGAACAGTTAGTTCTCAATGATAATTACATGGCACTGTAAGCCTAGGAAGATAAAATGTTGACTTCCCAGCACCATTATTTTCTTTCAGGACTGCTGTTTTCTTTCTCTCCTTTGCTCTTTCTAATCTCCCAAATTGTTTTTTAATGGCACAGTTTACGTGCATGTACTCTTTTCATTCAGAACAATGCCGGAGTGCCGTACAGGCTCTGTATTGTGTTAGTGGAGCTTCACAACAAAAGCATTTTTCTGTATGAGCCCTCTAGAAAGAAAAGGACCCTGAGTACATGACAGAAAGTACATCAAGAAGACAAGAGCATGTATATTCAGACATGATATAAATTGTTAGATGGAAAGTGAAGCTTAATGTAGAACCTTCAATACTTCTGTATTCATTTTCCTTTTAATAGTTCAAGTATTGTAACAGCATATTAAGGTTTCATGATTTGTAGGAAAATCAGTAGATATTCCAGGCTTCTCTAAGTTATGGAAGAGAATGAAGTGGGAAACATAAAATGTACTATAAAAAATTGAAAAATGTATTTCTGAATCTAATCTCCCCATGTAAATCAAGTTTTCATTTCCATTTTGCTTCTTTTATTTTTTAATAAGTAGATGTCTACAACTCTCCTTTTTCTGTAATGGGGGAAAAATGCACAGATTTTTGATTACTTTTTTGTAAGCGTAACTGTTATTGAATTCTTTTTGTTTTGCATTCAACATCCAAAACATTGTAGAGGCTTGTACACTGTAGTATTATAAAAGCATATGGTATTATAAATAGGTAAGGCTTGCATTTGAAATAAGTGTTACCTATATTTTCTCATAACTAGTTATGAGCCTAGCCTTTCATAAGTCCTTCAGGATATAAACCAGCTGAACTTTGCAGCTATTTATTGTCTCTGCTGGAGTTTAAATAAAAATTCTGCATAATAGTTGCTCAATTTGAGGGAATTTCAGTTCTAACTTTGACCCTATCATTTCAACAAGGTCTAAACCAGGTTGATTCTGGTTTAGAATTCATAATTACAGTATTAAAAATACAGCTCTGTATCCTTGTAATGATGTGAAACTCTTCCTTCTTTACTTGAATCTTAAATAACAGAGCTCTGCTTTGGTATTTCCAAAACTGTGGGGGCCCTAAAATATAGTGCCTCTGACACTTCCATTTCAGCATACAACAAAAAAAATTATGCACACTGTATCTCAGTTTCCTCTTTGAAATGATTTTTGAGCTCTGGGTCTGTCTGTGCATCACATCTAAGACTTCTTGTGTCTCCCCTGTGCCATCGTGTGCTCATGGGTATTGGTCATTGCGTGAATAACACATTTCCACATGCTCATTGAGACACATCATAGATTTAAACGATTAAATAGATTAAAATAACAGCCCTATCATGCTGGAATGAATTTTCCCAGCAAAGCCCATTGCTGGGCAAAGCTCTGAACTCCTTATCCATAGCAGTAGCCCTACTGACACAACTACAAGGTTAGGAATGCAGCATTGTCTCCTCCTCCCTCATGAGCAGAAGTGCTCAGCAGTATAAATTTATAAATTCCCTGTCACTAGTGTGACAAAATTGGACCTACTGTACCATTCTCTGCCTGGTGGTTTTGATTATTTGCTCAAAATTCTGGTGACCTTTGCAAGGGTGAGAAGGTGGTCTACCATGACACAATGGCAGCCATCACCACCATCCTGCTTAGTGGTTTGCCTGGAAATTGCTTGCAGTTTAGGAAAGCTTTCCTTTTAATTTAGTGCATATGTGAAATAAATTATAGTATGGAATGGTGCTGTCAAATATTTATTTAGTATCTCAGTACTTGAACTCACTTGCCAATCAGATAAAATTAGTTTTGAATTCTTTTATACTGACATCATTTTCCTAACTTCCAAATTCACTCTCAGACACAGAAGTAACGAATGTTTGCATTGGCCTGTTGTGAATAGCAGCGATGTTTAGGAATTTTAATGTACAGTTTAGTGTTTTCATAATGTCACTGTGAATCAGTGCTTAATTTTAGCTAGAGACAACTTTGTCCTTAAACCACTTACTTGGTGTATTTTCCCATTTTTTAATTCAGCTTGAGTGTTAACGTTGGCTCCTTTTTAGATGATTTGCATAGTTTCAAAGGCATAGGATTTCCCAAGACATTACTAAGCAGCAACAGTGGCTGCAAAGCCAAGTGTATATTGCTGGGTCAACAAGACTGCCTTTTAACAATCAAATAGAAAACATAATTGAGAATAATGACTAGTGTTTTGAGAATTGTTTTACTATATGTGTTACTTTGCCAACATCTTTCCACATAATCCTGATGATTATCACTCATAAAAATAGTGTATTAACTTGTGAAGTTTATGAAAATAAGGCGTGCTCTAAAATGTGTTGAAGTCAGTGCAACTAGTTTAAAAATAGCTTTTCTCTGATACTTGCTTCATATACGATGGTAAGTTGTTGTGTTACACTTTAAGCACTTGTAGTTGAAATTTTATACAGAATTAAGTTAGCCATGTAGTATACAGAAGTATCATCTTAATTTGGATTCATTTTGTATTGCTAGAGGTCGGTCAAAATCCAAAACCATAACACAGTCAAAAAGGAATCGTTATGGGTTTGCTGAATTTGCTTGCTGAAATGTAGTAAATCTTGAAAACATAAGAGCTCTAATAACATTGCATTCCCATCTTGTATTTACCTTTTTTCTTTGTGTTTTGCTTGACTGAGAATTTTATTGCTATCAATTTTCAGTCAGAGAATAGAACATATTTGAATAAGCTTTACATGGCCAATGTAAAAAAAAAAAAAAAAAAAGGAAAAACATGCATGAAATGATGGGAAATGATTAATTTTTCATTCTCCAGGTTTTCAGGTGTCTGGTTGGGTTTTGTTCCTTAAAGACTTGCCTCTGTGTGTGTGTTACTGATGCCTACAGCACTAGTGAGGGGTCACCAAAGCAGCCAGGTTTTTGGGAGGGAAGGCTGGTGGGAAGGTTGCTGAAGTCATCAGTGGCAAAGAGTAGAAACACAGGAAGGTGAAAATGTCTCTGCCCCTTGTCTGCCAGGAGAGAAAGAGAATCTCTCTCTATGCATGCTGACTGCCAAGGGTAAGATTTGAAGAGTTAATTGGGCAGCTAGGAATAAAATGGTTACTTACATAAGCATCTTGATAAATCTGTAATTCTAGTGCTTATTTTACTCTTTATTTATTAAAAGCCTCTAACTGTGCTTTTGTAAGGACTGCTTCTGTTTAACTGAGCCATACCAACTTGTTAGTAGAAGTTATAGTGGAAACAACAATTAGGTATAATGCGGTAATAGAGTCCAACTTCTGTGGAGCCATTTACATCTGTGATCATATAGAACAGCCTGTTACAGGATTATCCAAGAACAGAGTGAGCTCAGGCTGAAGAAATCCCAAAGAGTACTTTTGTACTCAGAATTTCTCAGTCGTAACCAAGTACGCAGCTTTTTTTCACATGGTGTTATGCATAACCAGACCATAGAAAGTATCGCTTCCACCCTGTACGGTGAAGAAGGCCAAGAAAAAAAAGGCTGAGGAATCGAGGATCTGAAACTGTGGTGTGTGGATGGACTGCGAAGCTCTTTCTTGTGGTTCATTGAAAAAAACATTTTAGAAGTATAACATGGTAGATTAAGCTACTGGTACCGGAAGGGAACAGGGTCTGCGAGCAGATATTTTCCTTACAAAGTGGTCTGCTGACTGAAAATCTGGAGCACTATCAGAGTTCAACTAATTGAGCCAGACAGCTTGTTAGACTGTCTTATAAAAGCTGGATGTCTGGCTAGATAGCTTTTGGCACTTTGAAGAATAGAGAGGCAGATTTATGAACTGGACAAATGAACATTACAGTCAGGAATTTTTCTAACAGTTTGGCCGTATCTCTGAGACCCTTTGACTTTCAAAAAGATGCTGCTTCAAAAGACAGTTTCTGCCAGCTCCTAAATGCACCATTCAGCCTCGGATATTACTGCTCGTTTTAAGCATCTTATCTTCCTGTGCAGTTCACGAAAGAGCCAGGATAAGTTTAGAGTCTGTTTTATCTCCATTTACCCAGTAGCACGATGGCAAGAACATTCAGGAAAGAGACAGGTGTGCCTGCACGTCAGTAAGGAACAGGGTGATGCTAACATGCAGAAAGAACATGATGCCCTTCTGGAAAGGTAAACCTGGATCTACAGTCTCCTGAGACTTTAGAAACTTTCAGCTTCGTCATGAGATATGTATTTGTAGGGGGCATGTATCTCTGTGATAACATCCATAAAACTCTTGCATTAGGTTCAGTTTGGACAGGAATTACTGAATCCCTTCCATGGCTCCCCCTCGGCAATTAAGCCCTAACTCACCGTGTCCTGAAGTACACTTTTGATTAGTCTCCGTATCCTCGCCACCAGCAAACAGCCAGCAGCACGCTGCCAAGGGTTCTGCACTTGTTTCTGCCTCTCCCGTGTTGAATGTCATTCCAATTCAGATCCATCAAACTATCCACCGCAGAAACTGAAACATCGTGGGCAGAGGAATACACAAAATCAGAATTTCTTGGAAAAACCCTAGTCGCTATAATTGTAAATAGCTGTTTTCTTCTTTGTATGCTATTTCCTTTATGGTTTCCACAGTTTCTGATTTCTGAGCTTTAGATCAGCTTAGAGAGAAATAGATGGATTTGTGCCTGAGAACAACTGGAAAATAAGGTAGTCACTGCACAGAGAGGAGCATGTCTTGTTGCATTTCCAGTAGGACGTGTGTTAATCAAACCAGAAGTGCTGTGATGCCTACCAGGGTGCCAGACAACTTAGCTACACAAACGGGAGGAAGCACCTGAGAACAGGGAACACTGTCACACTTTTAAAATTTTTTTGATGCTGCTGCTCCCTCTCCTAACAAGATAAAATAGAAAATGCAAAACTGATGAGAATTAAACACTTTTTCTTCCATCACAAAGATCTGGTGAAGTTTGGGGAATTTTCTTATTTAAGCTGAGGCATTACTGAGATATTGTTAAGGTTATTAAAGGCAAAGCAAAGCAAACTGGAGGAAGCCAAATACTCCCACAGACCCAAGAGGAAGATGATGATGCTGTGGCTTAGCATGCTCCTTTCTCACCCCTAGGAACCTGAGAACAAATAATGACAACCCACTTGCCTGGGTTGTCACACTACCACTCATTTTTTGTCATTATTTGCTATCTGTGGTCACAAGGGGACACGTGGCCTGGTGGACGAGCCCTAGAAATGAGGCAGAAGAGTGCCTTGGTTTCAGACCAGACTCAGGAGCACGGCAGTCACGAAATTCCTCTATTCCATGTTTTGATTGCTAGCTCGTCTTTTCACCACTTTTCAGGGTACACACTGCTGTTTTGCTGGTTTGCAGGTGTAGATTCTATCGGTCAATCTTTAAAAATCCTGCACTAATAGGTAAGAGTAGAAGAGGAAGCAAATGTATGGAGGAAGGTCAGACTGATTTTTGGCAAATCCTATGCTTGATCCGTGTTGCAGTGTTGCCAGCACTAAGTGTTCCAAAATCATACATGTTGAGGGTGGCTTAAAAATAATCAATTTGGAGTTCCTTTCTATTTGCCTTCTGGCTTAAAAATAATCAATTTGAGGTTCCTTTTATTTGCCTTTGGTTTCTTAGCCTTCAGGGTACGCTCAGATAATGTTTTCTCAGAAACCACGTGTGCTAGAAAGCTTCTTTCTCTTTCCCAAATAAAACTTTACCATTTCTCAAGTCAAGCCTGAGCCCTGTGCCAAGGCTTCACGTACCAAATAGCGTGAGATGTGCGATAAGGTCAGTAGAGTTGCAATCCTTCATCTTGTTCTCCTCATATTCTCTTTTGTTTGTTGCAGTCCAGGGTAGGATACAGAGAAAGAAGGAAGTGGACAAGTTAATATGAATAAAAACATGAAAACAGAGAGTTAGGGAAGAAGGGGAAGCAGCTTAATAGGTAAAATTGAAAACAGAGAAAGGAAAGCAAGGATGGAAACAGAGATGAAGCAGGAGGATGGCAATATTCACAATGGAGAAGATTTAGGAGGAGAAAGCTAAGCAAACAAACAGGAAATATATTCTGCATATACTGATCCTTTCACTGTGGCAGCTGCTTTGGAGCTCTGGAAGCTATCAGGGCTATAAATAGTTATGTATCTGTAATTAATGATTTGAAGCTGGGCCAATATTTAACCAAGGATTAGCCCTGCCAAAGCAAATGCGCGGCAGCATGTGGCCCTTTGGAGATCAGGTGTTTTTAAGCTTTTAGATGCTGCACGCTTATGTTGTTCTGCATATAGGTGTCTTCTGGAGGGCAAAGTTAACTTGAAATTCCGAGATCTTTAAGAGCGTTGGGCTAGAGGGACACTTTTAACATTCGTAGGTCTGAAATTAAATGTGCAAAATTTGTTTTCTTTAGCAGGAATGTAACTCTGCTGAGGGCTGTCCCAGTCTGCTTTTCCATAGCCTGAGTATTTATGATGCCTGACTTTCAGAAAGCTTGAAGGAATAATTCAGCAAAACGCACTGAAGTCTGACTATTTCTTCAAAGTAGAAGGTTGTTCTTGTTTTTAGAATTTCTCCCTCTTTTACCCCTCTGCGTATTTTTTTCTAGTGTGTCCTATAGCATTCGTACCCCTTTCATTTGATGTAGAATTGTCTTTTAATTGCTCCCTCTTTTATTAGATTGTTTTATTTTTCTCTCTCTGCCCCCAAAATGTGAGACATCCTACTTAATGTGCACTGAACCGCCTCCTTTCCCATTTTAAATCTGTCATTGAATTTGCAAGATTTCTGGTGATAACATGCTCTCTTTGTATCCGTCTACTCCTTCTTGTAAAATAGGCGTGTCATATGTAGTCTCTGTTTAGCTGCTCCATGGAATCCATCCCCATGGAATGAAGAGCAATTAATAAGTTATGTAGTTCAGGAGGCTGGATTTACCTTTGTTGTAGTTGGTGAGCCATATTTAATCTATGGTAAATGTCAGGGTTTTCTTCCAGATTTCAAATGAAAAGCCCGAATTAAAAGAAGGATCCTTGTACCATAGAATCATAGAATGGTTAGAGTTGGAAGGGACCTTAAAGATCATCTAGTTCCAACCCCCCTGGATGGAAGTGTTTTCACTGAGGGTTAAATACAAAACCAGAAGCTTAAGGATAACCATAGAAGCACTGATACCGTGACTTGGATGGGAAGTTAAGATTGGTCTTTTGGAACAACTCTGGGTGGTGAAGAGTGCTGAAACACTGAAAAAACCCAAACTTCTCTCTATTGCATCCAGAGGCACAGAATATTTGCACTTGCATTCAGGTGCAAAGCTCTCATGCAGTCATCTCTCCTCCCCTCAGACTGCTTGTCTTAGTACTGAGTATTGGTTGCGTTCCACAATGGTAACAAATAGGCTGAAAGAGACTAAAAAAGGTCAGTCGGATAAAAAGATGGATTGTTAAGTATGCTATGACCATAGACCAAGCCAGAATGAGCAGGTCTTATTTTATGAAGTATCTCTTGGTCAGTAGTTAATTGCTGATTTAAAATTGGCTTTTAATAAAGTACCTTGGTCAGCAATAGCTCAGCTACTGAAATCAGATAATATTTGTTGTATAATTAAAGACTGGTTTATTTATTCAAAAATCTTATCAGATACCTTACTAATTAACCTTCCCATTCCATAACCGTTTTTTTTTTTGCAAACACTGAGCTTTAAATCTAGCTTAATTTCATGTTTTACAGCCTCTTTTTCATACATTTACTGAAACATATCACATGATCATGAGGCGCACAGCAAAAAATATCGAAGTTGCCCAAATGGGAAGCCTTAGCCACAAATCTAATTTTGGAGGTACCAGCATGTGCTGAGGTCTGCAACATTAGATCCATGTCTGGAAATCACCTATTGCCACCTCCTAGGTTGCAAAAATAAAGAAAGAAGGAAATTTTTTTCCTCTTTTTTCTCTCCCTCCCTCCCTCCTTCCTTCTCATCCACCCGCACGAGCAGTCCCACCCACACGTGTGCGTGTGCATGCACGCATGCACGTACGCACAAAAAGCTTCTGTTTGGATTCAGTTCTCCCAGCCTCTTTGTACAATTACAAATTGCAGATGTTCCAAACTTCAGGGCAGGGTTCAATTCCATTTGCAAATGAAATGTACAATTTATATATTTAAAAAATAATAATAAATTACTCATCCAGTTATTACCAATTTCCTTCTACTTATAGAGCTAAAATGGTCCATTCTTTGACGACACACAGTGTCAGTTTTTCTTTTACCAAAATGAGGGAGAATACTTCTTTTCTTTTTTAAATAAATATTTTAATATCAAAAATATCCTGTTTACTTCCACTGCTAAGAGTGCGTGTTTTGATGTCAGTTTAAATTTAAGGTAACAACACACATATATATATTTTCAGTATTTTTTTTAGCTAATAATAATCCACTACTATTTTTGTAGTGGGTACTAAAAATCAATGGTTGCAATGTTAGTAGCCTTGCATTTGTGGATACACCAATTACAGTTGCTCACAGTATTAAACTCCAACCTGTTTGCCAAAGCTGACCAGTTGAAGGGGCTAACATTAGGACCGGTTGCTGATTTCAGTACACAAATTGTGTTGCTGCCCAAACCCAGTTGTTATTATGGCTTGTAGGGTGCACTTTAACAGCTATTTAAGTGTTAGTCAACTCCCGATGACTGGACTTACTGCGAGGATGGAAGCGTGGTGGACTTCACGTGTTGTGGATGGTATTTGGTGGATAGTCTGAATATGGTTTAAACATTATGTACCCACTCTCCCTGACACGCAACCTGAAGTGTTGCCTTGAAAGGGAGAAGATGCAAGATGGTGTTCCCAAAATGTAACCTAGCCATTGTAAAACTGATGGCAGGGAGGTCTGCTGATGGAAGTTGCTTAGGTATTTGATCTTTGAAACAGCGTTCTCAGTGTCCTCATACATCCCAACCCACCTGCCCCCTGCTCATACCTCTGAACCCCAGAGGTATCCATCACCTTGCACAGGACCCTGATACTGGCTTTGAATCAACTGCAGTTTTCTTGGCTCTGTGTCTTTCCAGCAAATCTGGCTCTGCTTCTTCAACCTTCCCCTCTGCCACTCTGGGAAGAGCTAAGCGTCAGCATAAGACTCAGAAACTGAAGAGTTGGAGAAAAGATGCAGGGGAAGAGATTGAAAGAAACCTGACAAACATATTTTCTGAAAAGTTGGAAATCCTCACTGTGGGCAGTGATGTAGGTGGGGGATTGAGAAAACAGAAATTAGGCTTTCCCCAGCCTAAGAGCTAAAGAGCTTGATCTTTTTCTTTCGTTCCTCCTTCTCTCCATGCTTCAGTGCCCCAGACTCCCACAGTAGCTTAGTACCATCTGTATCTGCATTAGCTTTTCCCATCTACTCCTTGTCATTCTAATTCCTCCAAGGATGTTTGAATAAAACCCTTCAGGTATCACTCAGCAGCTTTACACTCCCAGAGGCTGGGCTCCACTCTCCTCAAGTACAGTGCATATCTCGGAGTGATCAGGGAGAGGTGTGAAAGAGGTCAGACTGTGGGAGCTCAATGTGCTAGCTGGAGGAAGATGGGAAGTGTGGAAGGGTATTTCCTTCCCAAGTATGAACGAGCACGTCTATGGCAAGAAAGACTCAAACCTTCTTCAATTTTGCCTTTCTCGTATTCTCTGTTGCCTTACCAAAAAGTTATAGTGACCTTGGCTTGTGCAAGGAGGGAAGGCATTTCAAAGATTGATATCAACAGCCATGCCTTCATCTCCCTGTACCCAGTTCTGCTGAGTTAGGAAACATGACAACGTTATTCTAATTGCTTCAGTGTGTTTGAGCAATGCCATTATCCCCAGTGGAATTAGGAAAACATAACACTTCAGAGTTTGCATAAAACTCTACTTAAAAATACTACTGTTCAAGTGCAAAGCACTGTCAGAAGTTTTTGTCAAAAGTGTCCAGGCCAAAACTCACGTTTCATGACTCCACCATGTCTGGTTGCTGTGACAGCCTGCCATAAAAGCCTTTTGCTTCAGCAGAGCCCCATACTCTCTTTGGGTAGCTGTTCATTCCACCTTGACCTTGAGCTCCAGGCACCGAGGTGAAGAACTTTCTCAGATTATGCTTCGCTCAAAACAGCACTTGGTCACATCCCCAGCAGTTGAGGATCTGTGGGGTGGATCAGAGCCACAGGTTGAGCCGCATAAGCATGCAATAAATAAATAAATTAATTTCCGTTGAACCGGTTGGTATTGTAAAATGCTGGAGTTTAGGTGGGCTGCATTTCAGAGGTCTGTTGTTTAAATGACTGGAAATGGACTGGTAACCCACTATCAGGAGGCACAAAAAATGTCAAGTCAGTGTAGTCAACATGTGGATTTTTGAGCATTTAGCATCTGATCAGTCAGCTTTTAAACACCCTCTGGGCTTTGTGGCAAAGCGAGGGGTCTGTCACAGGTCATCCAGTTCCTGTGTCACATGCAGCACTAGAGGGCAGAGCTAACAGCTAACAAGAAATTAAGGGTTCCTAAAAGTACAGGGATCATACATTACAATGCAGTTAAATAAACTTTTAGGAAATAACTGCAGGAGGAGGCTGAGACTCAAAAGCCAAAATATTAGGTGACTAGTAAAATAAATAGCAAATTAATTGCTGTGCTGGAAGCATGACAAGCATTACAATCATGGCCTTGCGTATTCCCCACAGCCCTGGTTGGGAGCGTTTGCAGCTCCAAGAGACACCGTTTCCAGCTTTCTGCACGCCTCCTTCTCCTGTATTTGCAAGGGTCTGTTTGCAAACGGAAGGACTAGACGTGTCCCTTTGAAACCCAAAGCTGAGATGCTGCAACACAGTTCTGCTGTGGGAGGACAACTCCATGCCAAGTGCCATAGAGGTGACACTTTATAAATTTGCTGGGGCCAAACTCTTCCTGCCACAGACTCTCTGGCCCTGCAGTATTCCTGGGTCTCCATGCAGTGGGACTCACGGATGGCTAGAGAGGTTCAAGGTAGAAGTAGATAGAGAAGGTGTGGGGTTCTGTGATAAATGCTGAAGTTCAGCTGTTGCTTGTTGGTCCACATTAACCCTGCGTGTTCAGGGGAAGTATATCTCAGAGCAATGCCCAATGCAGGTATGGGTGCTGGTGTGGGCACCCTGCTTCAGAGGAGACTCCCAGAATCTGTGAGACCCCTAGAAAGGAACTGTCTTTTCTCTGGTTGTTGTTGTCCAGGAACCAGGAGAAGATGAGTCACATTTTCTTCTGTAGCTACAGTCAATAGCTATTGACTAGGTAGATACAGGTAGCCTTGAATTTAACTTAATAGCTCTATCTCATTTAACTGAAGACCATGGCTGGTGAAGGCTAGAGGGTGTGAGAAAATGGAGGGTGAAATTGTGAAATGGGAGTGGTTCACCTGCAGATTGAAGAGGGAAATCCAGGCAAGGTATGGAGTTCTGTCTCTACCCAGACTTTTACAGATACCCACATAGACCAAAGAGAAACCGCTTGGTTAAACTTGAGTACTTTTTTACACTGCTACGTAATTTTCACCCATTAAACTGCTGCAAGGTTTTAGAAAAAGAAGAAAGTAAAAATTATTGTCCTCCCCCTGGCCAAGTAACACCAACCCAAACCAGCCAGATGCTTCATTTACTTCTCTTTGTCAGGAAAAAAAAATTGAGTTAATTTTGTATATCGCTAATATTGTGGCTGCTGTTTTCTAGCCAGATATCTTCGTTCTTTCCTTGAGACTGCTCAGTCTTCAAAAAATGAAGTGTGATTTTTACAGTTTACACGGCAATGATTTATATGAGGGTCGTGGCCGGTCACATGACAACGCCTGACCCCACATAACATGAGGTAAATGTAAGAATCACACTCTTTCTTGCTCAGGGTCAGCAGCACCATGACACAAGTCCCTGTGTTCAACATGCCACCCACAAAGTGGGGCATATGACTTTTCCTTCTTTTTTTTTTTTTTTGTTTTCGTCAGCTCCCTGAATTACTTTCAGGTAGTTCTGCACGTTTCTACTTTTTCATTTAATTAGGTGCAAACACTCTGTATAAATAAAATAAAAAGTTCCCTGCAGCTAGTAGACTGTTGCAGACTGCCAGACACTGAAAAATGTTTGTCTGTTACCATTGCTTAATAATTCACGTTTTATAAACAAAGAAATCTTTCTCTCCTTCTTTTTTTCTTTCCCTTTTCCACTTGGCTTTTGGGGGTTAGAAGCTTGGATACAGCTGCAGAATAAGTTTGGATCCCAGTATACAGTATGTGTACTATCCGTGAATACAATAGGTGTACAGTACTACCAAGGTTTCCTGCCTGCCTTGCAGTCACACAGACTCCGTATCCGTTAGGAGATGTCAGTCACTGCAGTGCTTGTATGTAAATGCTATATCATCTATTAGGTATTTCACATCCCTTGACATGGTGCTTGGCAAGCCAAAGCCAAGCTGTAATTCCTCATGTCCTGTTCCTAGCAGCAGCTCAAGTCATAGACTTCAAGACAGCAGATATCCCCCATAATAATGATATGATACTACAAAGGTATCTATAAAGCAGCTTATGTTGCTTTGCTAAGAGTATATCAGAAGGGTGTGTACAATTGGTTATCTCCATTTATATGTGAAGAGAGAGAGCCTGAAGAGGTTGTGCAGAGTTACAATTGACTTGTTAGTAAGCTGCAGAACCCAAATCCTCTTGGTTTCCACAGTTCTCACCACTCTGTCTAGGGAGAGCCATCGCCAACATGCCTGGCCTGTAGGAAATCAAGTATTTCATGACATTTGCATATATCAATTAGCATCGGAAAGTCTGGATGTGATAACTCATAGCTGGGCAGGGATCACCACAGCTGATAGTGGAGTTATCCAGTAGTGCCATCATTTATGCATATTCTGCAGCTCAGTATAGGACACATAGCAAGCTGTATGCCTCAGTTATCGCTGTATTTATCTCCTTTTGACTTCGCCTGGAGACAGTACTTCAGAAGTTCCAGGCTATATGATAAATTCTAGTAATCATGCTGGTTAGAGCAATTTAAGTCACCATCCTGCTCACATATTAATGTAGATCCCTTTTTTTAAAAAAAAAATAATTAAAATTTAGGGTGATAAGTAAACCTAAAGCCTATATTCCATTTAAATTCAGTTCTTCAAGCTTCATTATGCAGACTGCCACTATCTGAAGCTATTGCATTATGCAGAGAAACAAGTTAAACAGAATCTCACGCTTTAGTGGCAGAGAGGTATCTTTTTCTGAGGGGAAATTTTATTTCTATTGTGCTTTATTCTGATATGAAAAGTGACCTTTCCTATGACTTTCCAGCACTCTTCAAAGACCAGATTCTTTGCCAACTGCAGCTCTTTAAGAAATCTGCCAGCATCTGCCCAGCTTGGCTTGTGATAGCAAATGTTTCTGAGGGTGTCTATTTGCTCAAGACCTTAGGATCCCAGGTCCTTATCTTGCAAAGGCTTAAGGTCATGCGTTAGAATTTGCAGAATTGGAACCTTTGCATCTATAATGTTTATAGTATATACATTTTTAATGGCAGAAAGTAAATATTCGTAGTGGTAGATATGAAGAGACCAAATACAGTAATCTCTATTGTAAATGCACATGTTCCTGTTTTCAAATGTGACTTTGTTCACTTGTATTTCTTTTAGGTATTTTATTTAGTTTTAAACATCCACTCTAACCGAAATGACATATTCCAGATGTAAATGTCTGTAGATGCTCTTCAGGTACTGGATGCACAAACCATTGTTGTGTGCTTCACAGTGCAGGAGTGTTTGGTGTGTGTACATTCATATATGTATGTTCACCCTTTAGGGCCCAGTGCCTTCACGTGTCTTACTCCCTTTGTAAAAGTTTGCATATAGAGAAGGGCTGTTTTATAAAATATCACTGTTGGCACATTTCCTGCTCTCAAGGAAGGCACGATCTATGAGTTGTGTAAAGCTGCACATACAATTAATCTTTTGTAAAGCATCATAATTCGTTGTACATCACACACTGAATATTTTGACCAATGTGTCACTCTAGTGCTCTGAATGCCAGAGGTTCTGAGCAAAAAGTTATATCTGTTTCTAACCATCTTAATTTCCAGATCTCATTTTGAGTTTTTGGTTCCAAGCAGCCCGAAATCTGAAGGCAAGATTTTTGTGTGATTAATGTTGATTTCAGTGCAAACCAATGCATGCATCATTTCTGTACAAAACCTAATCTGCTCGGCTTTATGTAGGGGGTTTTGCTGATAGAAATATAAGATTTGGAAGGACAACTATTTGGCAGCAAGGTACTTACCTTCCAGGAGTTAATAACTGGTAAGTGTCCTCGCTTTTCCACACTTACACACTTTACAGTTGAGATGGGATGACAAGAAGAAGCCAAGCCATTCCATGAATTGTTCAAAAAGGAACAGGTCCTGTGATTTGTTGTCATTCTTTAAAATCAGTAAGTTGTTCTAGTCAAGAGTACAAGCTGAGATTTTCCAAGACAGGAGCCAGAGTGGCAACATGCCTTTACATATATCAACAAAAGGAAATGATCCAATTATAGCAAAACTAATCCAACAGACCTTTGGAATTTTAGATGGAAATCCGGAAGATACTGTCCTTTCTTCCAACTGCTTTGGCCAAACTCAGGAGGACAGCAAAGGGCCAACAAAGTCATCAGCCCTATGACAAGTGTCAAGGAAACCTGGAGCTATTGCTGTGGTCACATCAAGTATGTGTTCATGTCTGTGTTTCTTGCTGTAACTATTTATTCCATTTCATGGAATCTCTTTGCTGTCCACAGAAAGTGTGTGGATTCAACATCTTCTCTCATCTTTTTGTGTCCACTGATTTTTAAAATAAGGGTAGATCTATCAGCGTATTGGAGGGTTAAAACTGCATTTTGTGTCATTTGCTATGTCACTGGTAGAAGAAACACAAATCACTTGAAAGAAGGCTACAATTTTCTGTTTCCTTGTCTGTCATGTTGTGTGTTACTTTCTGATGTACAGAGCATACAGTTTCCGTTGAAGTAAGGATGAAGTGAGCAAGAAACTGCCTATCCTTCTAATTCTGGAGGTGTTCCTTACAAGTTAGGCTGGCAAGGCAAGGTAGAGAAACCTACTGCCATCCCTGTTCTCTGGATTATCAGAAAATTTAAAGCCACCTGTCTGAAAGCCTTCAGTGTGTACATTCACATGCCATGCATCGCTATAAAGAGGGAGAAGGCAGCTACGATTCTTTAAAAGTCACCAGGATCAGAGCCTTATCTGCCCAAATTCATCTAATGTAGGTATTTTTAAAGCTTCCAGTATTATGGTGCCACTTGCTGCCTTGAATATCACGTATAGAAGTTCCTGAGCTGGAGTCATTTCAGTCAGACAGAAACCAACACTGGGCAGGTTCAACGTTATCAGGAGATGCCTGTGACTGCCTCCCGGCACCTTGCCTCTGGCAGTGAGGAGGGTCAGGTCCTTACCTCTGCTCTTGGTGGCTCAGAGTTTCTAGCCGACTGAATGTTTTTTGCCCAGCTTTGAATTTCTGGGGGAAAAAATTTTAAGAAGCTGAAATAAAAGCAAAATAGGATGGGAATATGAAAACAACATTTCTGAGCCCTGCTCAGTTCCAACAGCAACACAAAACTATTCCGTTTATATATTTAGCGAAATAAATCCTGGCATCCTCACCAGTATGTTTCCTCTTATTGTGGGGGTTTCTTTTGAGTTGTGTTGGGACAAATACAGGATTAATGAGAAAAAGGGACAGATGTCAATGCTGTAAGAGCTAGTGGGAGCTGGAAACTCCCTTCTTCAGCTGCTTTCAGAGCGTTCAAACCTGACCAGCACCACTCATCTGGACCAGGAGTGCTGATAGACACCAGCTGACGAACTCCTGCTTTGACCTTCAGTTCCTCCTGCCCATCCTGAACCCAGGATCTGAAGTAGCAGGATTAACCCACCCCAATCCCGATCTTCAGGGAGCTGCCAGCATCCCATGCCGTTTGTCACCTTTCCTGAGCCCTTACCTGAAGACCATCACTCTTGCTGCAGCAGCCCCTGAGCTGCAACCCTCAGCAGCGTGCCGCTGGCTGATTTCATCTTGCAGAGGAGAAAACGCTCCCCACGTCCGACCCCATCCCTCTGGAGATGCACGGCTAAGCCCACAAACTCACCCTGTGCCAGCACCAGCTACCTAGCTGCCCTTCTCCTCTCAGCCAGGGATTTCCTCTCGTCGCTTGTCCTTTCCCCCCACCCTCCGCCTTTTCTCTCCCTCCTGGCTTTTACGTTTCTTCCACCATGATCCATTAGGTATTTACCGACAGGGTAATGTGACTTTTCACACCAGCTCTCTGTGTGCACTGCCCTGCAGACTGGGCTGGAGAAAGCCTCTCCCCAACCCCAGCTGGCTGGACATCTCCCCCCCCACACCTTCCCCTCCCCTTCACACCAGCCAAGCCAAGGATTCCTCTCTCCCTCCCTCTTTCTTTTTCCACCCCTCCCGCCTTCAGTGCAAACCCAAGACGCAGGATCCTGCCGAGGGAAAGTGCTCCTTGAAATCATCACTGCGGACCCCGCTGCGAAAGTGCAGAGGAGGAGGAGGAGGAGAGAGAGAGAGAAAAAGCCACGGCAGCCAACCTCCTGCGGCTGAGGGCTTTGCAAGCAGGGCAATGGCTTCAGGCTCTCAGAGATTCTCTCTCACCTTTCTCCAGGGTGTGGGATCTGTCTTCTTCATCCTTCAGATCATCTCTGTTCAGGCTGATGGTGAGTCCCCCATTCAGTTTGGGCTGGGTTGCTATGGCTGGAATGAGAGCTGTATGTTGAAATGTCTTATTGCAAAAAAAAAAAAAAAGAATCCTTTTTTTTTTTTTAATAAGAAACTTAAATACACGCCCCAGTTTGGATTAGGAAACGTCTGATTCAGAGGTTTTTGAGACTCTACAAATATCCTGGGGTTAAGCAGAAAAAGGAACTAAGATCCCAGAAGGCTAAGATTATTTTATTACAACAAAATGACAGAATAGTGAACTTTTCCAGAGGAAATAAGAATAATAAAAAAAACCAAAACAGAACACGAATAAGACGACTCAGCTATACTTTAGGAGGGCTCTCCTTATAATTTAAAGTATCTTTTCCCCAAAGAACTTCACCATCTGCCCATTTCAGATGCCCCCCCAATGTCAGTATGTTCGAGCAGGTACTCGAGGAAGGGAAGACAAGAAGTCAAAAGCTTTTACAACCTTTTCTGTTCGGTACCACACACGCTGAAGATGACCACTCACCTTTCTGCGCGTGAGTTTCATCTACATTTCACTGCCGAGGGACGTGATCAGGACATGAATTTGGCTGAAGCAACCGGTTACTCTGAAACGGGACTTTTTACTCGCTGATGATAGTCCTGAATAGCTGCATCCCTTGAAAGTTTCCAGTAGCCTATTGCCCTTTTAATGACTAAGCCTGCACTAATGATGACAAACCTGCCTTAGCAAAAACATGATTTATTTTTGAAACAACTGTGTCTTTTCCTGGGAGAGCAATGCTGATTGGCCACATTTTTTCACTTTCACAGCTGCAATAGATTTATGCCTGATCTCAGGATTTTTTTTTTTTTCGGTACACTAATCATTTATCCTTGATGTTTGCTGCATTATTCCAGAGAACAAATCTTAAACATTATAAGGCTATAAAACCCCTTTCTTTTTGTTCTCAGAGTATTTTTCCTTTTTAACCTAACTTTATTTCAGCTGATGACAAAGTATGGCAAGGAAAGGAAGAAAATTAATCTTGCCCGTATGTTTCTACCATTTTGTGTAAAATACCATTTATGCAACAGAACCCTGTCTTGTAAATTTGAAGAAAATTACTTTTAATTAAGAATAAGGGAAAAGTAATGTGTCAGGCAACTGCACTGTGTTGTGGTAGGTAAAACTGTGATTCTGATTTTTGGAAATACTCCCCCAGCAAAACGCTTCTGAAATGAGGGGGAAAAAGCGCATACCCATGAAAGAGGGTTCTCCACAGAGTTTAAGAAAAGGGGACAGGACAGGAATAATTAATTTCCTTTGCTTCATCTGAAGAATTTACTTGTCTTTTCAAGATCACCTCCCGATTTGTATTATTTCAATAGAATTAATGGAATCTTCTTGGTTCCTAAACAGACATCCTCTAAAAGAGAAAGGGAAAAAATGTTGGAGATCATTTCAAGGCAGAGTTTGTGACAGATTCTAATTGTCATTCAACAGCTTATGAAATTTACTTCACACATGGTAAAGCAATTATAAGAATTAAAGGGTAGAGTATCTGAACTACATTACAGTTGCAGAGCACTATAATACTGTAGTTTCCATTTTTGTTTAACTTCTAAGTATCCTTGTGAAAAATGTGAAAGTCCTCTATTAATATGCTCTTCAGTGTGTTCTCCTAATATTAATACTCAAGCAAACAGCTGTAACACTGTCTGTAAACCATCTGGCTTATTATACATTATACATACAGAAGAAAACACTTTATGCGAACTTTAAAATTTACCACTATGTGTGGGCTTACGCATTTAAGAAGATCTGAGAGTATGGAACAAGATTAATACTTTCTTTTAGAGCAGATTCTGACCTGATCCAGACAGGAAGCCACCTCCTCATTGGTGTAAGTTGTAGGTGAAAATACAATTGTGCAACTCTCTAATACGTGCAAATGTCACTTAAGCGCCAAAGGACCGTTCTGGGTGACACGTGTGTATGTGTGTATTTCTTATTTTTAACTAAAACTAGCTGACTCTTTTGCAAACTGCTGAAGGGATTTGGAATTCACCTTGTAAAAACCCTGGGAAACTCAGCCTGGCCCCTGTTACAGGCAAACCTCCGAAACTGGTTACAATAGATTTCCCTAAGGAAGACTTTCACTTTATTATCTCGCACACAAATAATGACAGAGAGCAGGCAGTAAAACTGGAGACCATCGAGTTCTTGTGAAGGTGTAAAGCCTCGAAGCTTAATTGATCTCTTTTGACTAGTATTTGCCCCAGCACATATTGCTGTAGAGCGGCGAGACTCCAGAAAGACCAAGGCAAATGCTGAAATAAAAGATAGCTTTGTTTTGCTTTGCAGGATTTTTGTAGGGTTGAAATATGCTTGCTCATAGCTGTTGAGGCTGTGGTCAGAGGGACAGGAGGTTCCTCAAGGGCTTAGTCTTGCTCTGACTTACCATGGCGTGCCACTACTCTTAATGCAGTTACTGGAGAATAGTACAGGTTATCACAACGGGTCTCAAATGCAGGCTTTGGGGAATTTCTTTGCGTTTGCGCTGCAGTAGGAAAACAAGGATGCGGCTTCATGCATGCTGCACAGAATCCACCTCTGACTTTTTTTTTTTTTGACCCCCTCTTTTGTCTTTTCACGGCAGCTAAAATATCCGTGCCTGTGAACCGTCATTTTCTGCAGAGAACTTGCTCTGAGGCAGAGCGTGTCAGCAGAGAGTGATGGCAATTATCTACCTTGCTACAACACCCCTGAGCGGGAAAAAAGCGCTAATTGCAAAACTTGTTGCAGAGCGAAGTTGGTCTGTTGACTTAATTACACGGGAGACCTATTGGTCAAGCCGGTTGCTTGGTAGCGACCATCCGTAGTGACTGTGGAGGGTGCAAATGGAAGGATCCTGAACCCAGAAAGGCAGGCACGGCTGGGTGAGGATCTGAGTTGCACGCTTCTGGTCTAGAACCAGGTATGTCTGACGTCAAAGGCAGGAGTAGAAACTACTATACTCTATCCTTTGGCTTGTTTTGAACTCTTTCTGTAAAGAAAAGGACAAAAGGATGCTCTTTCACTTTTGCTCTCTGTCTGGACACTTGCATTTGAATAGCAGGTGTCTAAGCATTTCAAGCTCCCACTTGCAAAACAGCACATATGCTTATTGCAGAAATAAATACATAAACAATTCCAACTACTTGATCCCAAAGCCTGTAGTAAAATTAAATTTTAGGCTTATACTGAATTTAGCTGAGGAGGAACTCAAAGGTGGCCTCCTAATTTTTACTATTTTTCTGATGATGTGATATTTTAAGCCATTTGAATGAAATAAAACACTAAGCAGAACTGGTAATTACTCAAATCTCCCTCTGTAATTGTACAGTGTTACTAAATCCTCCACCCTTACTATTACAATCACAGCCATTGTTACACACAGCCACTGCAATGGAAATGAAATTGCTCTTAAGTACAGAAGTAATCTTCCCTTCCTCCACTCTCTTTTACCTCAATTTGAAGTTTTTAACATTTAAGTAAAAATAAATCAGACTACAAATTTGCACATCTTTCACCACTTTTATGTTGTTGAAACAGATTAGGTTTTATCCTTTGAACTAGTAGGTATCATGTCATGAGATCAGTACACTGGGCATGACTTTTAAAGTGCTTTCAGTTTATATCATTTGTGAGAGACACTTTTATTTCAAAGTTTATTTGGCCATGCAGTTTAATGTTTCTTCTTCAAGCATGATGCAAATCCTGCTGAAGATGTGGAGAATTGTGCACTCATTTCAACAGGCTCTGAACCATGCCTGTATGCCTCAGAACGTCATGTTGTATCTATTACTGCATTAAACTAAATTAGCCAAACTCTGTCTTCTTGGTAATCAAGAAAATTCTGCTAATTTCACTGAGATTCCTAAAAGTAGGAAGAAACAGGTTTTCAACTGGTTTTATTTTTGAAGAGTCCATTTTTTTGTGTGTCCGTATATCTGATTGTAGACAGCTTTTCAATTTTGAAAGCATAATAAGGTCCAGTTGTTAGAAGCTGAGTTTAGCAAAATTTGAAACTGGAAATAAGGTGGAGTGAGAGTAATGAACCATTGGAACAGTTTACTATAAAGTGTGCTGTAAATTCTCCATTACTTGGCGTCACTGAATCATGACTGGATGCCTTTTGAAAAGACATGCTCTAGTTCAACCATGAATTTTTGGACTCGATGGTGGAATTACTGGGGGAAATCTGCAGTCTAGTTATGCAAGGTTTAAACACGGTGATAAAAATGAATCCTAGAAGCCTCGAGATCTATGCTTTTATGAGTATGTTTTCTATCAGACTAAATTGGGGAACTCTTAAGTGAGAACTATATTCAGCTATTGCTTGTTGACAAAGTTTTAGTGCCAAACAATAACAAAAATTATTCATTAGTATATCAACATATAACCAATGTTCTGTAATAATAGTGATCAGATGATGGTAAAACCTACTGCTATAATATAGGCTAGTTATTAAAGACTCTCTTTGGTTTCAGGTTTCAAGTGCAAATTTTTCTTTAGAGGTGTGAGTCCAGCTGTTAATTAACAGTAGGAAGAATTATGTCTTAGTGCTTATGTCTTACCAATGACGCTAAAACTTTTTTACTGGTTTCAAACTGAGAACCTGAAGAAACTTACTGTGACAAAGAGATTTTCGTTATGAGCCCAATGAATTCAAGATGTGCAGTATACCTCCTGACAAAGGCTACTTTCCATGTATTCCAGATTTATCTTGAAAGCAAAGGGACTGTCTTTGTTTGAAAAGGCTTCAGAAAAGTATGTAGAGTTTTGGGAACAAATATCCACACCATCTGTCTCATCATTGTATTACGGGAAGCAGATGTTATGGGGCAGAAATGAAGGGAGAGGGTTGAGAAGAGCTCAAACATGGTGGCTGTTCAAAGATACCTCAACCAAAGGCATACTCTGTTCTTCACACAAATGAACACGAAGTTATGTGCCTTATGGAAATAGAGCACCATAAGGTGCAGAGTTCAATGTTGGTGTTGTAGTCTTATTTAAGGGGATTTCCTGTTTTGATGTGCTTTTGTATTTTTTCTATTACCATGCTAGCATGTCTCCTATATTTTTTTTCCTGTAAATGCCCCTTAGTAATGTGACACAGCTCAGGATACTTGGGGTCCATCTGTTCCATTGGTCAAGTGTCAACTAAGTGAACCTTACTTGCTATTATATTTCCTAAGTAAGAAATTAGGCAAAACAGAAGGCACATCTTAAAAACTGGGCAGATAGCCACAGAGCTTCTAAAGCTTTGGAGAAGATTCCCAGGTTGGTCTGGTAAGCGGCTCAGGCTTTATCCACTTCTGGCTAACCAAAATTTCCTAGAAAGCCATTCACTGTAATTTTCTCAACCAGTATGTCCTTTCTAGCTTACCCTAAAACCTATTTGTCTACACAATTCGGACATCCCAGACACCTTTTTGAAGGACAAGACTCTGTTTTCAACCAGCGTCTTCACAGTTTCTAGTAAAAAGTTCATTTATATTAAGTACTAGCGAACACACAACAGTAGTTAAGGAAAGTTGTCTCAGCCTCAGTCTTGGCTAGCTAAACTCCTCTAAAAATGTAATTGTCAATTACTGGGAAGGAGTCTAAATGATGAACCTAATTTCTTCTAATTATATGTGGCTGGAACTTAATCCTTCATGGTTTTCCTTTCTTTAAGTCTTCTAACTAAAATACAAATGACTGGAAAATAGGGCTTACTGCCATGTCCAACTACACAAACTTGCCCTGTATGTCTTTGATGATGTATCTAAATCCTGACAGCCAAATCGTGACATGTAGAACGTGGACAAGTTTTAAGTTGGGAAAAAGCCTCAGTAAAGCATTACTTTTAATTCCTGCTTACCTTTACTAATTAAAGTTGTTCTGCAATTTAGGAATCATTGTTTAAAACCATCATCCTTCTGCTTTTATTTTCTTTCTCCCTACCCCACGCATACTTTGCTATGTCTATTCGTGGCATTAGAAAGAACAGCCTATGTTAGAATCATGTGCATTATTTGGGACATTTTGCGAAGAATCCTGAGGTTTTGGTACCCAGGATGTAGAGGCTTGCTTTTTTCACTGCTCTTCGTAAACTGCCCCGTTCTAATTACAATTTATGGCACTGATTAGTTGAAAAGCAAAAGACAACATAGTCTAGCAGGTAGGACACTGGTTTGTGCTTCTGGGTTGCAGCCTTTGATCAACTATTGTTAACTGAGTGAGAAAATCAGTCTGGGTACACTGAATTCTTGTTCTTTCTCGTTACTGCTTGTCCTCCTTATTTCTTTTGCTGTCTGCCCCAGTCCAAAAGACTTCTTACTGTGCGTGGGTAGAATTCTCACCAAAGTAGGAATCTTCATCAGGACCCATCTGCGCTTGTTAGCTAATGTAAACACAAATGATGATGTATTTACTTGAAAGAAGCTTTCATTTTTTGCTTTAAGGACTGTGGGTTAAACTGTGGACAGGTGAGAATAGGCAGCTGTCAGGGATAGACCTACCTTGTATCAATTCCCTGTATTTAGGATTAGATTCAGATTTATGCATTTGTTGAAATACTATGCGGTGGGGATGTTTCTTGGTACAGAATTAGTCTGAATCAATCTGAAGGAGTCCTGATATTGGTCAATATATCCTGTGAGTGTGAAGTTAGCTACATAGTGAACACTCGGTCTGTGCTGGAAACTCTGTGCTTATATAAGCACTACCCCGATCTATTTTTGAAATAACACATAATAAGTGTTTCCAGGCATTTACTGAATTGACAATGCTTAGAAATCATATTCCTGCACCTGCAAGCAACCTAAATCTGTACCTTTGAAATTTAGAAGGTATTCTGAGGGATGTTATCTTCAGAAAGAAGATACTTATGGCAATTTACATGTCAGCACTGTAAACTGTCTCATCGTTTATTTCTCTTTCTGGAGGCATCCAGCTAATGTGTTTATTCCAGAACCTAAGAACTTCTCAAGCTTTATTGCCAAAACCCCAACTGCCCTGTTCCCAGTTGCCAAAACCTCTAAATTCTACCCTTACAGCTTTCTCAGTGTTAGATAAATTAAAGTAAAATAAACTGAACTGAAAATAAAAATTACACAAGAAATTCTTATGCTAAATATGTTCTCATGCTCATTCAAAAAAGCCTTCCATTAAGAAAAAAAAATCCGTCTGTCTTTCCAGAAAGATATGAAAACAAAGTGGCGTTGCAGCAGCATTTAGCACAAGTTGCCAAAGAATTGCATTATTTTTATTTTAGAGAATAAGTATGAACCTATTTCTGATGTGGAAGAGTGACTTGCGTTTCTGGCTTTTAGATTTGTGCTTACTTTATAGATGTAGTTCTTATAAATGTAACTGTCATATTCTTTAGTAATGAATTCCAGCGCTGTAGCCTACAGGAGATGCTCTGACTATGTATGTGCCTATGAGGGAGCATCATGCTTTCTCTCTCCAGATATTAAGTACAGACCTATAGAGGCAAGATAAGCTTCTCATATGGGCTGGGAATGAATAGGGACTTAGCCATAATTGCTTTTCTGTTGATGAACAAAATGAAAAGAAAAGCTAAGACAAAGGCAGTTACAGTGTTGATGAAATTTCTCATTCCAAGAAGTAGGTTGCTCATTAAAATGAACTTAGTAAAAGCAAGAAGAATTTATTTGGTGATAATTTGCAATATTTTTGTTGAATACGTATTGAGTACAATGCCATGATGAGTGACATGTCCTTTCTTGGTGCTGCAGGGAAAGTGTTTGCGCTTGAGTCCAAGAACAACTCTCAGGTTCTGGATTTAGCTGAAGCTGAGAAAGCTTGTGTTGACCTGAGTGCTCGCTTAGCAACTGCTGAAGAACTGAAAAGGGCTGTTCTGGACTGTTCTTTCGCTGGCTGCACCATGGGATGGCTCGCTGGTGGCTCCACAGGGTAAGGACAACAGCATAATCCCTCCTGAGAAGTATGAATGACAGCTGTCACACGAGTTTTCATCCTTGACTAAGAACATTACTGGAAAACACTGATCACATATAGCTAGATATACCACTCCCTCCACAGAGAGCATTTTCTACAGTGAATAGTGCAGGGACACAAATATTTATCTGTCTCAGATCACATATTTCATGGATCTGAAGTAGTTATCCTCTTCTTCTTTCCTTGTGTGTTAAGTTGTTCTGATTCCTTTCTACCTGGCCTCTAGCAGGGTGGTGAGCCCTAAAGGAGCTTGCAGGCTGAGGACACAGTGCTGGAGTATCAGTGCTCCCGCTGACTCTGTTAGAGGTTAGAACCTCAGCAAACTGAGCTTCTCATGGAAGCCATATGTCTGTCTCAGGTATTATTTACACGTGTCTAAGTTGGTGATAGGCAAGTTCAAATAGGTATGACTTCAGATGTACTTAGATATGGTGATGCAAAAGCAGTAGAGAGCTTGCTGAGAAAGCTCAGCAGGGAGCTGATACTGTCACTCCATGTGCTGAACTGTATTATTTGAGGTAGCTCATGTGACTTGACACGGCACTAGGCTGAGCTTTGCCTCGCATTACAGATGGTGTTGCGAGATGTAGTGGCCTGTCACAGCCTCTCCAGGAGGCATTGTTGCCTCTATAGAGGCCAGTTCAAAGCAGGAACATAGAAGTCCCCTGTGGTGAGAGCTACTTCCCTCTGTGGTGAGAGCTACTTCCCTCTGTTGGTCGTAGTTTCAGGAGACTAAATCAGCCTTCATAAATACTCCAGAAGACCCTATGCCTTTCAGTGAAATGTAATATTTTGAGGACGTATGTCCACAGAGGTGCTAGCTGTGTGCCAGAAGCAGCAGAGCCCTGTCACCATGCCACTCTGCCGTGGCTGATGAAGGCTTCCCAAACTCCAGCTAACTCAGGCTCATTCCAGTCTTGCACGGGTCTAGCTATGGGGCACTGCACTAGGCCAAACACCTATATCCCAGCTTCCCAGTCTTGTCCAATATGAAAATCTTCACAGCATGCCTCGGGTACAAGTAGAGAGGCTTCATATTTGACAAAGAAACCACATAAGAGAAAATTCAATTTAGAAAAAACAAGATGGAGGAGCCGAGGGTTGACATAAAAGTCTTGTGTCACTGAAGCTGAGACCATACAGGAATTGCCTAGAAGGAGCCTGAGTAGACCCGAAGTTCTTTCTGTCTTGAATCTTTCCTTTATCAGGCTTACCAGCCACAGCCTTAGAGTAATATATATTTTCATTCCCTTGAGGTGCTTTACAAAGTTCTCGTGAATTAGAGGGTAATATCTAATTTATTGTCAATGCTCAATAGTGATAAAGTTTGGTTTTATCAAGATAGTGTTTCTAGGTTCCCAAACTTTAGTATATTATTGTATCGTGTGACTGTTATCAGTTATTTAAGCAAGCATTGGTTTGGGGTTTTTTTTGTATTTTTAATGTTAAAATACAAATTCCAAAGGACAGAAAATTGCTACTACTAATGAAAGGTGATATTTAAACAACTTCAAGCAAAAGCATCAGTTCCACTGGTCTTTTTTTTTTTCCAGGTGAAAAAAGTGTTTGAAAATTTATTTGTACGTACTTTTGGTCCTTAAAAAAAAATCCAGAAACCTCTCAGCATGCAAGAGAGTGATCTTAAACTCTAAATACTTTTTTCCTAAGCCAGTTACTGAGATATCCTGCAGACCAGAGAGTCAGGAAAACTGCATCCATCTCTAAGCAGTGCATGACAAAGTTGTTGTACGGGTTCTTCTGTACAGCCTCGATATTATCAAAGTAAGGAGTGCTGCTGAGGGGCAGGAGAAGGAACAGTTCTTTTTAAAACATAAGTAAGACCACCAGTTAGTCCTGAGAAATCCCCAGTTAATTACTGCAGGCACTGGACCTATAGGTGTTAATAGACTGGTTGTGGACCTATCCCTGAATATCTTCAATATCAAAATTGGATACGGTGATACTATTGTACACCTCACACCATGATGATGTGAGAATGTACACATCATCTACCGATGGGAAGGAAAGGAAGATTTTTCATCCCTCCCAACTTTCCATACTCCATTCCTCCAGTAAACCTGTCCGTAATGTGGAAGTCTCTAAACTCTTTGTCAGAAAGGACATTGCAGGGGCACATCAGCACGCAATTACGGTGCAGTCACCGAAGAAGTCTAATCTTCACTTGAGAGCTTCACCAGAGAGAATAGTTCTTCAGTGCTGGAATTTGATGCTTTCTTCTCTGGGACTATCGTACCTGTGGCAGGGCAAGCACCGGAATGTATGTTACTTGGTTGGCTGAACCGGATATTTCTGCCCCTGGGGAAAACCAGGAAAAGTATAATGCCTTAAAAGGCTCTGCTGGTTTCACTGTTAGTTAATGCAGCTGTGGAGAAGGAAATAAGCAGTCGAGTGCACATTGTGCATGTGAGACAAAGTTATTCAAGCTGGACAAGCTAAAGTAGAACACAAAGATTTTTAGAGGGATTTAAATGAATTGGCAAAATGGTGACAAATGGAGTTCAATGATAATATGTGCAGGAGGGACATACAGTCTGCTTGAAAATATGTTACAGGGTTCTCATTTACCTCTGCCAGCCCAGGAGAGATATGAGAACATCACTATGGACAGCACAAAGAAAACCTCTGTCAAACTGCAACTGTAGTAAAAAACCAGACAAACAAGTTGCTACAGTGCTTATGGAAGGGGATGGAGAATATGAAAAATATATACATATATATACACACGCACATATAGGTCAGCGTAACAGCCTCCTTTGGAATACTATACATATTACTGTTACCACATCTTAAGAAGGGTTCTAAACCAGGTTTAAAAAAGGGCTCAAGAATGATTAAAGGCATGAAAAAGCTATTAAGATAGGGCATAAAATATTTTACTAAATTAGTAAATTACTAAATATACCTACAGGTACCTATTTAATACTTTGGGCATTTACTTGATAAATGGAAACATGATAGCAAGGATAAAGGATAGCTGGTAAATAGAAAACCTCAATCCACACTCTCCTCAGCTGATTTAACATGAAGAGGGGAAAGCAGACTTCACAGCAAGCCCAGAAGGTTACAGAAGTAGGGAAAATTATTTCTAAAGTAAAGGCCTCTTTACTGTTATTCATCTAGATCTTGGACCTCCACATCTTCAAGTGAGATGGCATGGTCCAGGGAGAGAAGTGACCTCCCCGTGTTTGGCAGGTCCAAAACCATTCAGGACTTTACAGGTTGGATCTAAAACCTTGGATTCCTCCCAGCAGCCAACTGGTGTCCAGTGCAGATCACAGAACTTTAGTCTAGTGTCCTCCCATATCCTCTTGGACCGTGTACATCAGAAAGGAGATGAATAGAAGGGAATATGTTAAAAGAAGTTCCTAATTTCAGGAAGAATGCAGTTTGTTTTATTTATTTGATGCCTGGAATGTTTCCCAATCTTCCCCCTGAGGAAAAATGGATTAGACATTGGCAGGAGAAGTAAACACAAACAAACAACGTGAGTGAAGTCATTATAGCGTTGCAGATTTTTGGACACACTTCAGTTCTCCTTCTACAACATAGATTTAAAACTGAACAGAAGCTTTAGCAGAGATATAAGGACATTTTCACCTCTAGATCAGTTTTCCAGGTTTTGCATAAGTCTGTGGTTCGTTCACTTCTGATGGTTACTTTATGGTCTTAGTGAATAACTAGTGAACAATCCCACTCCTAGTAAATATATACATCACTGTTGGCTGTTGTGTCATTATTATTTTTACAGCCAAATCAGAGCCTGGAAAATTGTGGGAGTTTCTCCTGTTATGACTGAGGCACATCTCTGAGTCAGTGTGAGCGTGTTGGTACTGCCTGCTCTCTGGGCCATACCTCTTATATGGGCAAAGAGGAGAATTCAGTCTGAAGAACTGGCTCAGTTTGGGTGGTTGTCAGATTTCTGATGACCTGTATGTTAATGGGATCCATATGTAAGTACGCAGAGATTTTGAGATTAAAATGAGACATCCTCTGTTGGATCCAACCAGGTCGTTGTAGCCCAGCTCACTCCAACCTACTTCTTACTGACCCACCACAGTGACTGTTGCCTCCTCAGCTGTGCTGGTAGAGGTGCTCACCTCTCCTCTATTTTAAGTCAGAAAGTGAACGGGGTGGGCAACCAGCTGCTAGTTAGGTTGTTAAAAGCCATCATTCTGCAGAGTGATGCTGGTGGAAGAAGACACCAGTCTGCTGGTGGAGATGCTCACATGGCATTCTCTGAAACACTGCAGTCCCTGCAAACTGGGCTAGCCCCAGCAGCAGGTCTCAACAGATACGATTCACTTCAACTGATGCAGGATGGAAACTGCTTAAACAAATAGTTCCCTGTCAGCAAATCCAAAGAGACGATAAACTTGGTGGTATTGTGGCTTGGGCTGCCCCAAGCAGAACCTCTTTCACAGACATAAGGGGATGTTTTTGTCTTCCACTTTCGGTTGTTCTAACCAAACCAATTCAGAGTTCAGGGCTGTCGCTGGCAGGTCCGAGCGCTTGGAAACTTTTAGAGAAGAGCCACTGACAAATAGGTAGGGGTAAGAGGGTAAGGGGTAACTTCTTCCAGCAGCCCAGAAGAAGTAAACCGTTTGAAAGTCAGTCCTGAAATGTGTAAATTGTAGAACGTTACACATTGTTACATTGCAAGAAATGAAATGGCGTTAGGCAGGTCTCGTTCCTCAGATGAACCCTAATAGCTATTTATACTAAAACGACACTCATACGACTTATTTGCATGTCAGACAAGTGAGTCAGTAAAACCAGCAAATGACCTGCCAGAATATAAATGAAAAAAAGGTGGCAGAGTTCTCTGAAGGGCTCTCACTGCTATCTTTTGAATTCAAATGTCGTACTGGAAAACCCTGTGACAAGTCCTCCAGCACTGGGCAGCATGTCCTGTAGGGTCTTATTTTCATTTCTGTATTTTTTTTTTGAAATTTGGAAAATGAACGTGACACAATTTTTCTTGGGATCAGCCCTGCTAATTGTGCACAGAATATTAGAAAGCAGCTATTGGTTTTAGAAATCATAAACATCCTCAATGTTTGTATTTAGATATTCATAGCAAATTTACTCATTTCCTTCACTTTTCTAGAACTGTCCTATTCCCTGTCCTGTTCCTTATTTGTCTACAAAAGAATGAAGCCATAAGTCCCTTCTATAATGGCTTTGAAGCTCTGCATAGACTTTCCATTCTATAATAGAGCTTCTGCAGGGTGTCACCCGGTTCCTTTGCATGAAATTGCCCTGGGCTGGTTTGTACCCATTCCCTGGAGGATTTCTCAGAGGGGATAACTCTGGAGTGAGCAAGCACAGTCAGCTAGAATAAGCCTTGCTGTGGGAGTCAGAAGACTGGGGTTCTTTTCTTGGCTGACCACAGACCAGATGTTTGCTGCTAGGAAAATTACTTCATCTCTATTTTTTCTTCCCTTTGTTAGCTCTTCGGGTTTTGCACTGACTCCTATTGAATGCTTCTACAGTCTCGAACACAACAGGGCCCTCACTGCAGAAGACACCAATGGGAAATGTAATAATAAGACTCAGAAATGGCATTTCACAAGGCTACCTACTTCTTTTTCTGCCTACTGCATGGGACTTGCCCAGCACCAGGGTAATAATAGCACATTTCTTGGGAAAGAAAAGCAGTATCTAAGGAATGAAATAAGGGTCAGTCACTAACCCTTGCCAGTCCTCTCATCTGTGTGTGTAAACCCTTGGACTTGTGGGCCCCACAAAATCAATCCAGGTGTACATGCTGTAACGGGCCCATTTGCTTATTTGTAGAGAAGCAGTCCTAATGAGATGTCAGTTTGGCAAGCTCTATGTTTTATTTCAAGGCTGTGCTCTGTTGCCTGATGATAATGCGTACGAATTCACTCCCAGACATGTGTATGAAGTAGGTCAATTAATTTCCTTCAAGACAGCCAACAAGACATGGTCCAATTCGAAATGCTAAAATTGCTTATGAAACTGTCTGAGGAGGTCTTGCACTCTGAAATGCCTCAATATCACAAACTCTAGTCCCACAGCTGGTGTCACGCTCTGCTAGAAGGTGATTTTGTCTTCTTGCTGTTTGTTGTCAATCATCTCAGAAAGACTCATACAGAGAAAAAACAAAATAATTGTGCTTCAGAAATAGGGATTTCTACATGAAGCTCAGTCAAGAGACTTGAATTTAATGTATGGATGTGTCCCGTTTACTCCAAGGAATGGTATCACTGAGCAATGTGGACATGAGCCACTGTGCATCAGCTTTAGGGGAGATGCGAATCTTTTCTTGGCACAAACTGGGAAGACAGCATGGGCAAATACAACATCCATGGTTCTTGTCAAAGATACAGCCCAATAATTGAAGAATTTTTTTGAAAATGTACTTTTTCAGGAAAAGCATCGTACAAAGGAAAATACATTTTTGATGTATTTTCT
>JAOXJM010000012.1:47592083-47604446 GCA_026413425.1 Tringa solitaria | reverse complement strand
TAAAAAAAAGTTATACTTATATATAAATATTATTAATTTATTTTATATATCTTTATTATGTATGCTTATATACAATATGTAAAATCAGGTATTGATATGGCTTGAGTATATCATTATGATATATTTAATAATATGTATTACCTAATGACATGTTGTGGGATAAATGCTACTCATGCCAGCTTTTCTGCTATTTCCTTCTTTGAACAGAGGAATTAGGAGAAGTGTAAAATACGTTGATTACTCATTGGTTACATAATAGATCAGAAGAAATTTAACCAGCGCAAGAGTAAGTGGAAGTGGCTTCTAGGAAGTCTGGTTCATACCTTATTGTGCTATATATTAAAAATTATTCATGTGTGTGGACATGATAAATGCAGTATCTGAGTCATGGCACAGGAAAACAATGATCAGCTTGGCCAACCTCTGATCTTTCTTTCAGGGTAGGTACAGAGGAAGGACTGTTAATTGTTCTTAGTTAGATGAATTGTATCATACAGCAGGAATTAAGCTGAGGTTAAACATAGTGCAGAGTCTCCGTGGTCTCTTGTTTTCTCACTTGGGAGAAGAAGAGGCATCATGAAGCCTCTCTTATTTCGGCATGGCAATGCTGCTGATGAAGTTGTTTTAAAATATGTTGAATTCTGAGTTGATAGCCATTTTTCAGCCCTCAAATATAAAAATTTAACAAAGTGAAAAGCGTCAAAACCTACCTTTTAGAACCGAGACAAAAGCGTACCTATGCATTTAATCTGTAATTATAGATGAAAACCTAGCATTTTAGGATTTAGGGAAAGAGGTAGCCACCCTCAAGAACTCAAAGAAAAGAGGCTGTTGTCAAATATCTTTAGTCATACCTGGAGTCCCCCTGACTGCAAAGAGAGTATTTCTATGCCAAAGGTGGTGCAGGTCCCATCGTTAGACCCACTGCTGAGAAACGCTGAGCGCTCTTGAAGCTCCTTTCAGCAGAGGTAATAACAGTTTACTGAAGATGTTTATAGCTTGCAGGATTGAGCTTATGGTAGGAAACTACCGACAGAGAAAGAAGAATGGGAGAGATGAAATGGATTCTTCTTTGTTTTTCCCTTCTTTTTTTTTTTTTTATGCTTACAAGATGAACTTCTTTCATCTCAGAAGAATTACATTAGAACGTTTGCAGTTTTAATCAGAGCAATTTTAATATGACAAAAATCCAAATTAAAGTCCTAAGTAAAAGATGAACCAGGGTCTCGTCTGTGGTAGGAATCAAAAGAATAGACAGGAAGTGAAATTTTTTAAACTTCATGTAGGAAAATAGTTAAGTGAGAAATAAGTTTTTAAAATCTTAATGTTATTTAATGCCTTTCTTTATGTATAATGTTAAAACTATATGCAGGATACACCATTGTAAGTTTGGACTCATTGGATAACAGCTAAGAAATGCTCTTAAAATTAACTAATTGATATATTCTATCAACTACAAACTTGTAATTTATTGTACAATACTTGAAAAAAAGTAAGAAAAACTTGCTCTTCAGGCACACAACCTTACATGTGAGCCACATACCATTTTTTGGAGATGACCTGAATATACCAAGGATATGTGTCACCCACAGTTAACTCTTTAGCCTCCTGAAGAAATGATTAAGAAGTTCCAGTGCTTTGGACAGGTGCAAAATATATTGGCTAGAAATTGGAATTAGAAATCGGGAAATTCAAGATAAGATTTTCAAAAGTGTCTTCCAAATATCAGGAATTTTATTCCTTGGCTGAGCATGGAAAGAAATGTGGCCTGATTTTCAGAGACCAGATTTTTATGATGGCACCAATCTTCAATTTTTTTTTTTCCAAGGGAGTCTGAAGTCTTAAGTACACAATTACAGGCACGAGGCACAAATTTTTAAAGACAGGTCAGTATCTGTCTACTCAGTGTTGCAAGGCATAACTGATCCAGGTACCTGAGTGAGTGAGTAATTACTGGAAAGGTTAAGGTTGGTAAGTCACTTTTTGAAGAGAGGCATAACTGTTTCATTCTCTTAGACCTGGGGGAACAAGATGTGAATACATACATACAAAAATTTTCTAATGGATGGCCTGATCCTCCCAGTCATCTGAACTCACTTTGGCAGACCAAGTCACTTTTGTCTAGCTGCCTGCTTAATGACGTAGAGGACTCAGACTTTAAATGCATTCAATTCTAAGAGAACTTGATTTTAAACTTGTATGAACAATATTGTCCTTCAAGTGACACCCCCCCCCCCCCAAAATAATTAAGGCTGTTTTCCTTACAAAAGAAACATATTTGATTTGAAATCATGAAGGGGCTTTCAACAGGGGGTGACATCATGTCATTTTCCAGAGCAGAAATGTGGTAGGAACCATTCTGGTATGTATGCGTGACCACCACCATATGGCTTGTTTCATGTTGGTTTTGTTTGTTTACCTTAAGAGAACATTAAAGTTGCATATTTAACTGCTCAAAAGCTAACACATGCCAGAATGATTGTCTGCACGATGGTAATTCAGCCCACTTGTATAAATCAATTGTTATATAGTATTTAAGTGCATGATCAAATACTGGGTTTCCACTGGATCTTTTCCATGTTCAGTGAATGGGCAGTTAGTCAACATTTGTATTATTCCCCAAATTGAGTGCGGGACGAATCGCAAAATTAGTTCAACCATTGCACAATACAAGATGATAAATTTCCTCCAGTGGAAGGATTCCTCTGTGGAGAGCATTTTTGTCTTGTTGCTTTCCCCAGAATAGCTGACCTTGCAACACTTCTGCAAACCTGCTGTCCACAAAATATAAAAAACACACCATTAATATCCAGCTGCAAAAATTTGGGCTGAATTCACTTTCCCAGCTTTTGTAACCTTCAGTGTAACAGTAAACCCAGTGTTTTCTACAACAAATGGTCTTCTATTTGTTCGTTTTAAGCAGTCAGTACAGCTGAGGGAAGAGATAATTATTAATTCGTTCCTTCATGTTCAGCATCTACAGAGTTGCAAAACCAAATGCAAATTTATTACCATTGTTCAAGCCTATGAAAGGCAACGGGATGGATTAGGTGCTGCTGAGCACCAAACCAGAAGAAATAGAATTTACAGAAAGGTGTGGAACTACTGTTAAAAATAAAAAAAAAGATAGCAGTTTCTTCCAAGAAATCAAGGTGAATTTTCTCAGCTTGTCCGTGTTCGCTTTTGAGCAGTTAAATATGCAACCTTAATGGTCTTTTAATGTAAAATGCTAATGATTTGTAATCTTTCAGACCAAATCTTGAGTTTCCTATTAATTTTTTATCCAGGTGCCATTGGTGGGAATCTGTATTGCTGGAATGTGAAAGCAGAATGTGGCCTTAATACTCTGGGACTTGGTCTGATGTTTAGAAGAATTGCAGAATATAATAAGATAAACATTCTTTATTGCTTCCTATGCCTTGAACTGATCTACAACAAACACTTTTTAAATTACATCTAATTCTCCCTTGGCTTTTTTCATAGATCTTCCCACACTAATGCTTCATGTGCCAACTCTTTAAGAGTTAAGCTGAGGCTAAAGCCTGACTACTGTGATGAAAGATCTCCAAATTTCACCTGCATGTACAACTCCAGAAGATTTCTGATTATTTTTTTTTCTTCTTCTTTATTTTAGGACAATTATATGCAGAAAGACGGGCAGCAAACAGCAGAGCGTGAAAGCCATTGATGTTAAAATTGAAACCGCTCCCTTTGTGAATGACCAATATGATGCTTTTTGTGTAAAGGATGAAGGTCAGCACTGATATACTATTGAAGTAATGCACAGTCATCGCTGTCTTGCAACATTAATAGTTTTGCCTTCCATGTTTCTGCTGCTGAGAGGCAAAGAGGGAATGTTAAGGAATAAATCTTTATAGTAATTGCCCGCTAAGTGAGCCAACTCATTGATTGCAGGAAATAAATTACATTATGTTTTGTCTTTGCTACAGTTTAGCAGGTTCAAAGAGCACTGCTGATCTGGAAGAACCCATTTGGTTGTTCAGAGAATGTACTTTATGGAAAACAATAGATCTGGCACCTGAAGCATCTCCCATACGTAGCACTGTAATGAATGTAACTCAGAAAGCTGCCTTCCAGCTGCAAAACACCGTGCTGTCGCATATCTATCAGTATAAAACATTTGTATGCAAATAGCTTCATTGCCCCCATTTTATTTTTGGATTATTTGGGGTTTTTTTGTTAACAAGTGTAGACCAGCCCGCTAGGGACTCTGATAAATCATGGATGATTCAGCAAACCAAATTATTTCCCATTTAAGTTGACATTTAAATTTTTGATATTTGAATGCTGGAACTCATAAGCAAAGATGGGCTCTGAAGGCAAGAAGTGAATTGTTACTGGTAGGCAGGATTGTGTAGAGAAGTTTGGGAATGCCTGAAACAGATTGTTGATGTCCGTGATGAAGTTTTGCATCTCATTTCCAAGAAAAGCAGGGGTAAGCAGATGGCATTTACTGAGAAACAGTAAGTTCCCAACACGGGGGGGGGGCATTTTGCTAAAAAGAGACATCAGTGGGAATGAAATCAGAGTCAGTGGCATCAGTGGGAATAAAAATATAGTTGAAGTGAAATGTGGCAGAGGTGATGCATATTTGCTGTGCACCCAGTCGTTCAAAAATTGCAGTGTCTGGCTGACCAACCTCTCAAGTAACCCTCGTTGGTATCGACTCCAGACTCCGTGCTGCTATGAGCGATGCCACCTCCGTCACCCAGTTGCTCATGTTGTCACACAAGCACCTTTGTGCTTTCTTCCATGCTGCGCCTCACATATAGGAGCAGCTCCCTGTAAACATGGGCAAAACCCTCTCATTGTCTTCCTTCAAATCTTTCTTTTGTCATCACCCTCCCGCCCTTGTGGTGGGTGGGACAGCTGTGGGAGGCTGAAATCATTGCTCTGGCCACTATTGTTCCATTGTGCCCTTGTGCTCCCCTGTCTGTCTCCACCTGCTGCCTCAGAGCTTACACGTAGATGCTGGGTCTTGGGGAAGGAGCCGTGTTTGCCTTTTGCATTTGGTTACTGCCCCGTGGTAAAAGGGCAGCAAAGGTGAAGATAAGAACATAGTCTGCCAATGCCTGTTGGAAAGGAGTACTACCTGGGACTCAGAAAATGCGTAGTTAAAATGCATGGGGAAACTCAGATCGATTGCAAAGAAGAGGCAATTTATGAACGACTTATTTTGTACAAGGCGGGGAGTTTCCTGAGGACAGAATGGGATGATTGTGCCCATATGCTCACCAAATAGTACTTACACACAGAAGCATTTCTGGATGACAATGAGGTCCCCTCTGCTTCGAATATCTAAAAAAATTTTGGATGCAGAGTCGATGCTTGAATAGAAAGGCTTGAGTGAGGTTGTGTGGCAGAGAGACCGGGCTGTAGTTGGTATGAAAAGATCAAAGTCCAGAAAGGAGATAGCCTTAACGTGCAAGTGTAGCACATCATAGTAACACCCAAGCCAGCAGAAAGCAGTTGGCTGATGAAAGAACATCCTACACCTCAGGGATGCCACTTCCAGTTTTGGGGAGTAAATGTTCTGTAAGAAGCAACAACAGCAGACCCTGCATCGCAGCTTCAGGCACAGCATATCTGTCCTGCTGTTTAGTGTGTGTGGCTAATAACTACACACATAAACTATGATTAATGAATTGTTTCTTACTTGAAGCCTCACGAGTATTTTTTTTACTTTTAGAAAAGCGGACATTGCTTTTAATTGATACAATTTCAATCGTAATACATTAATACATTAACATTAAGACCTGTGCATTGAAATAAAGTCCAAAAGCAAGTTGTTTTGCCCTGCTGAGAGTGATAGTTCCCAGATTTCTTACACTGAGACCAATGTCCCTATACACAACAATCACAAGCCCTTTTATTTCTTCCATATCCATCCAACCAATGCAGCTCCCATATGAAATTCATCTGGTTCTTTCTCCATTATTTCTTAACCTCACCCTCTACCCACAATCTCCCTGCCTTCAGGGCGCTCTCAGCTCCTTGCTGGCTCTGGGCATGGCCAGATGGACCAGGGCCACACGTGCTGCAGGTATGTATATACTGGTTTATATATACTAGTTTATATATACTGGTATGTATATACTGGTTTGTCTGCCTGTATGCAATGCCCATCGGCTGGCCAGCACTGCTTGTGGGAGCAGAGTCGTACCTATGCCCATCACAATAGAAAAGACACCTGGCTTTGGCTCTTGCCTCCTTTAAACTCATTTTACCAAAACGAGCAGACACTCAGCAGCAGCTTTCCCTCTTTGCCAGACTTGGCTGAGAGCGGCCACAGGCTCAGACAGTCTGAAAGGTTGAGGACAGACAGAGAGAAGAGTCGTGTCAGCCTTTTTCCTAAAACTAAGTTGATGATACTAACTCTTCACAACTCAGTTTTCAGTTCTGAGGATTGTGCAAAGGGCACCTCGAACCCCCATGAAACTTCTAGTAGAACCTGTCACGAAATTCCCATCTTAGGCCTTGATTTATAATTAACCTTCACTCAACATTTAGCACGCGAATGAGTTCAGTCAAATTGCTTAAGCCTCATGAGCCAGGGCAGCGGGCAGATGCTAGCAAGAGCTCTGGCTGTGCTTACAGCATCAGGCTGTACAAATAAAATATTTACAAATAAAAATCCTGAAGAGAGAGAGAGATACCTTTTTTTTTCCTTGTGTTTTTCTGAAATGGATTTTGTTTTTTACACGCAGAAGAATCACAGCAGTCTTTGATATTCCAAGTTATGTTTTACAGGGAACCGGTACTAAGAGTTATGTGTAACAGGGAAAGATGTAGCTGTAATGTTTTATGAATGTTGTGAGAGTAGCTGCAGTTTTCGCCGTACAGAGAAATGTGTCTTCTCAGTTTCTTGTAAAGAAATGTTTTATGCAGCTGTTAGAGTCAGGAAGACATCTCTGTACCAGCTCAGGATCTGCTGAGATCAGAAAGTTTCTCTCTTAGGCTGGAGTGCCAAAAATTACCTAAAAATACATTCCGTTCTGCCTATTCTGAAAATGGAGTACCACACAGAAGCCAGATCTGGCCCACAGAATGTGTTCTTATTCTCTATCAAAGCTCATAAGAAAATGCCTCCAAGTATAAAAGAGATAAGGCAAGGAAAACAGAAAGCTGGAATTTTTCCTACCAGTCTTATTTTTTTGTAGCCTGCATACATTTAATTTCATATGTATATAGTCCTCTCAGTTCCCTTTCTTGTATTTTTTAATAATGCAACAAAGGAAAGATCTCTTTGTTAATAGTTCCCAAGTTTTGCTGGTTCTTTCTTTCAGTGACCCACTGATATTTACAGGCAACAAGTAAGATCTCTATTCCATAAGGCTTTGATTTGCTGCCACCATAGAAAAACTAAACAGGCAGCAACTTGCAGTAGCGTAGAGCATAAATGCAAATCAAACTTTGTTAAACACGCCTGCTGGCTCCGGATCCCTGTGAAAGCTTTATGGCTTATGTACATATATCAGTTTGCCTTTTTCAGCAGTAAGAAAAAAAGAAATTAGCGTGTTCTTTACAGCAAATATATTAAAGCAATCAAACTACAATTTGCTTTATGTAATATTTGAACCATTTCTTTGTATTTGTCATGCTTTGCTGTGGATATGAAGTTTTTCATTTTTGTTCATTGCTACAGCTTTCTTTTCCAGAGCTTTGCATATAGCTGACAGTGAATTTCCAGCTACCTGGTGATGTCATTTAAACTAATAAATTCTTACAAGCCCTTTCTGATGAAAGAGGTATTGGCATCCTAACATTAGTAGCTTACAAGCAGCACTTATATTGGCCACAACTGAGTTTTGGTTCTTTGTACTCTGTTTATGCTCAGTATTTTTATCCAAAAAGAAAAATTTCATATCCTTTAGTGTCTCTGCAATCAAGAAGAAAAACAAACATCCACCCTCATCTTTCACAGGGCTGAGCATTAAGGGCTGTGTTTTTCAATTTCTTAACGATGAGATGACATCCTATAAATTCCAGTGGTCTCTCTGGAGAAAATCCACTGAATCGGGCAGTTGTAACAGGGTATGTTTTACGTCAAGGAGAATGTTTCATGTCAGCTTGCAGAGGATGCTACACAGTTAAAGTAGTAATTGTAAATAATCAGATTTCAGTAGATTCCCAGTTTTTGCCAGGTGGCATGGAAGCTGAAGTCTGCATCTTTTTGGTGTTGATGGTTTTTTTGCGTTGATCTTAGGCTGTCCTTTCTGCAGACAGTATTTTACGCAGACATCTCAGACCGATGGGATGCTTGGAGTTTAAATCAAGAAGATGCTTCTGGAGGAATCTGTACTGGGGCGGAGCGTTGCTGTGTTCTTAAAGTGACTTGTGTCAACTCTTTGCCAGAAATCACCTATCACAAACTCCTTTCCACACATGGTTTGTAGTTAAATTTACACTTCAGAGGGGCCATAATTCCTAAAAGCCAATCACGACTGGATGTGCTGCCTCAATTAAGAGGAAGCACCTTCAGTCCCTTGTAAAAAACAGTTACTGAGTCTCTAAGAGGTGTGTAAACAGAGTCATCACTAGCCCTAACGTATCTATGCTCAATACTTACACCTCTCCTGTGCCACTTTTTCCCATTCAGTTGTCAGATGTTGATGCTGGCCTGGTTTCTGCCCATGTGTATTGGGTTCTTTATTGCCCCTGGTGGTGATACTCACTCCAGGAGAAAGTCGGTGCCAAATTACTGCTGACATGAGGATCTTCTGTGTACTTCAGCATCACCTTGTATCTGTGCTGTGCTGTCTTGCTGAGCTACCCAACCCACCCTTGCTTACTGGAGGCCAGCTATCAATGTATGGAGCCCTGTTAAGTGTGTGAACGTCGCTGTCAATATGTGGCAAACTCAATACGTGGTCACAGCGTCCAGAATCAGATTCCAAGTGTTCAGGTTTGAGATGTGATCACATGTGCAAGCAGGCAGGGCATGGGATCTGCTGGATGGGGCAGTATCAAGCACATCAGGCTCTTCTCCTGGAAAGCATCTATTGGGCTCATTTGTTAGCAAGAAAATATGCTCGTTTATGGGAGGATAGATGAGAGGGACAGCAGTGCTCCAGATGGAGAGTTCAGCAGTGGAAGAGCTCAGTCCTCATCTACCAGCGTCACCACTCGAGGCAACCCCTGTGGTCGCCTAACAAAGAGCACCACTGTTTCCTCTACATGACAAGCTGCTGCCAACACACCCTCTGTCACGCTCCGTGGCCCAGGTCTGCCTCCTCTCTTCCAGCCAGAAAATGGCCTGAATGCCAGCACTGAGCACTGGTTCTTGTTCCAAACAAGCCCATGCTTTGCCAGCTCCTGGTGCAAAGCCTGCAGACAAAAACCTGACGCCTGTCCCCAGAAGTGGCTCAGTTGGATGAGCTGCTGTGCCAGTGGTACTTCTGCACATGTACCAGAAAGAACAGGTTTTGGCAAAAGTCTGAGCAGGGATTGTCATAGCAACTGAGACTGCAGCAGGATGAGGAGCCGTAACATGCTGCAACCTGGAAGATTCCTGTACATCTCAGACAGTAGAGGACAGCAGCAACACGGACGTAGGAACTGGAGTATGTCTTTGCAGGGTATCAGCTTGCACTTCTGCTTGTCCGTGCTGTCCCTCAGTATGCTCTGCAGCAAAGGCATGCCCTTACAAAGTCTGATAGGAGAGAGTCAAAAGTTGCCCATACAGTGTTCATCCATGGACATCTTTAAAATCTCTGCTTTTTGTCCTATCCATGCATCAGCCAAATCTCTCTTTCAGCATCTCATAATTCTCTGTTACTATGTCTGTTGCTAAATTTTACAGTAAAGCTACTGTAAAATTTCAGCTTTCTTCTTTCCTAGAAGGTTATAATGTGCTTTTTGAACGTGTTTGCCATATTTAACTAATGCAAGTGTTACTTTTCTGCTTTCTCTGGTCACAGGATTAAGAAGCAAGGCTTTGTAGATAAGAATACCCTCTGACATATAGTTGTCCCATACAGCCTTGGGATCAATACTGCCCTCAGAGCAGATACACAGCTCCCATTTGTGCTGATGGAAGTAGCTACATAAATAAAGTACATGAAATTCAAGGGTCTGTAGCCTTCCTATGAGGCAATAAAATATTTTTTTATTCCTTTCATCCACATCAATCTCTATTCATCCGACCAGTTCACAGGAAAGGCATTAGCTGCTAACTGCTCCTCACTTCCTCGGATGCCAAACCTCCATACGACTGTACATAAACTGAGCTTTGTGTAGCCTCAAGAGCTTGTTTTTTCTGCCAGTGTGTGTGTGCATAACTCCCACTAACTTCTGAAGGTGTTAGACAGTATATATATATGTGTACAGTATGGAGAATACACTTCAAAGCTTTGACTTCACTAGTGTGTCCCTTAAATTAGTGGCAGATGTTTTTCAGCATACCCAGTTGAGAAGTGGTTAGCTGGGTCTATCAGAAAATTTCTAAAAGCCTGGTCCAAAAGGACTTTCACAGAGCGTGGATATTTATTGTAGGATGTTTGTTTCACTGAGAGGTAAACAACGGGCAACATAAATACATCATATTTCTAAATAAACATGTGTTTACCTATGCCTGGGTCAGAAGTGGGTAGATGATGGGAAAAGCTGCAGCCGGGACTCACAAGGATCTTGCAGAATATTCCTGGGGCAAATTCAGAAAAGCCTGAGCTTTTGCAGAAAGTAGATTGAAAAAAAGTTTTTCTGTCAAAACTATTGCCCACTGAAAACCCTGGATGTGAATTGGTGTCAATGGAAATGTTGTTTATAAGATCTTGTGCTGATGCACAAGACCCTACTCCTAAAAGTAGACTCTAGCAAAGTAGCAGGGATGCTCTCTGAAGATGGTTCTCCTTCTGCATGTTTAGGAGCATGGTCTGGGATGTCACGTTTTCAGCTTCCAAGGAACATAGTCTTTGCTTAGCCAACTAAGGAATTAGGTTTTTGTACAAAAGCAAACTGTTTCAACAAGAGAGATCAATACTAGAACACAAACCTGGCCCTGAGTTTCCCTTATGCCATATAATTGCCAGAACTCCTGAGCCATATACTTTTTAGCCTTTTCATTTTTGGTTGTTCTGGAGCAGGATGAAAGCAGGTTTTGAATCTTCAGTTACTTTGGCAAGTGGAACAGTTGTTTTTTCTTCCACAGTCAGTACGGGCTCTAGAATCACTGAGAAAAAAATCTCAGATTTGAGAAAGAATATAGAAGTGTTTGCTTGTACCAACACTGCACACTTTGTCCATTGGGTTTCTTGGTAAAGTCACGTTCTTGCATTATAGTTTTTTTGTTTGTTTCTTTTGTTTTTATGTAAGCAAGAGATGCCTATTCCAAAAGTCACTGTAAAAAATCTGGAGGAAAAGGGGACATGGCAAACCCCTCTTGAAGAGCACTTCTGAGAGAGGAAGACCTCTGAGAGAAGAGAAACCGCAATCCCTAGAAGTTGGCTAGATCTTGACCCACCTCGTTAACAATAGGCAAGATTGTTTAAATCTGAAAAAGAGAGTTAAAATTCAGTTTACACTGGTGCTGGCGGCTGACTGTCTGCCTCCTCTCTGCACTTCTTTTATGCATCAAAAAACTCAAGTCAGTTTTGGTATTGTTTATAGGAATTTTTGCTTCCTGGCTTCTAGTGCTGTCAGCAGAAAACTTATCAAACATCCTATTTGATTTTGTATCCTGATATATTTAGCTCTTCAGATTCTCACAGAGAGCAGAGCTATGTTACCCCTGGGTGTTGTTAAGTTGAAGAGCACAAGTCACCATTTATTTTAGGGTGTCTCTATCCTAAAATAGGGAAAATTGAGTATCTGGGAAGAAACTTTTGATTTTGAGAAAGACTAGAAGATCAGAAATAGTCTGAAAAATGACTCGTGTCCACCTGGACCTTTTCTTTCTCTGAATGTTGACTGGGTCACTGCTTGGCCTCTGCCTGCTTGCCAGAGTGTAGTAGACATAAAAGTGACAGTCTTAAACAATCTCACAAGCTTTTCTGCAGTTAAGAAGAATAACTCTGTCCAAGCTTCTGCTTTTCAGTCCCAACCTACACAGACCTTTGTAGAAGCAGGCAGAGAAGACATCTGTAGCTTGACGTCCTGGGCTGACTTGTTGGAAACAAGTCCCTCTAGATGCTTTGTTACACATCAGTAACATCACAGTTATCATGTCACCGTTATAACCCAATATGTACCTTCTCAATTACAGGCTGAAAATAGTTATGAAGGAGAGGCCCCATCTGGAGCACTGTGTCCAGTTCGGGGCTCCCCAGTTCCAGAAGGACAGGGAACTTCTGGAGAGGGTACAGCAGAGGGCTACAAAGAAAATGAGGGGCCTGGAGCATCCCT
>JAOXJM010000012.1:47570677-47582144 GCA_026413425.1 Tringa solitaria | reverse complement strand
TGAATGGAAAATATTGTCTAGAAGTCCCTCTTCGTTGCACCTTTCTTCTTGGTGTCTTGTAACAAATGAGCCCCGTGCTTTTCTGGAGAAATTAAATCTTGGCTTTTGTGTTGGTTTTTTTAATGTTTCTAGATGAAACTGAGGCACACATTGACTATGAAGATAACTTTCCTGATGACAGATCGATACCTATTGTTGAGAACGAACATGTTAATGGCAAAGAGGAAATGGAGCAGGAGCAAGAACAGCTTTCCTTCAGTAAGAGTTCAGAGGAAGGAAGAACTGGAAGTCCCAATGGTGTTACTCAGGCCACAGACACTTCTGAAAAGGGAAGCAGGGCACCAACTGAGTCCCCGGTGTCACTCCTAAGCCAAAAAAACTTGTTTTGGTTTCCATCAGAGGCTTTCAGTGAGCCTGAATCAGAGAAAGAGACAGATGAATCCACTAAAGCACAGTTTTCTGAAGGTGATAACCACATTGGAGTGAAGACAGCCTATGACGAACCCGGTGCCAAAATGTTTTATGACAGTGAAGATTTCCCCATTGGACCTGTTCTCACGCCTAATGACACAAAGGCAGAGATAGATGCAGTTGCCATTACTGACGAGTCGTGGTTAGATGGCTATCCAGTGACACAAGAAGTGGTAGAGGATGACGAAGAGGAGGGGGATAAAGTTGACGGTTCGATGGGAACAGAAGACGATGTCGTCCTCACGACTGACCAACCGAATCACGTTGAAGTCAGAAAATCGGGCGACGGTGGCCCAGCCCCGGAGGAAGGTTTAACACAGATTGTGGCAGCAACAACAAGGACAGATGATGGAGGGGCCAAAGAGACACCGGTACCACTTACGTCGGCGAGCGCTCTGGAGAACTTGAGCGTGAGCAGAGGTTATGATGATGCCGTGTGGGACCACCCAACACCATCTCTGGAAACTGTGACTCAGGAGCCCAGTACAACGGTGCTGTTTGACATAACCAGCTTCAAAATGTCCGTGTCAGAAACCTCTGTGGTGGTCAGCCCGGCCGATCACACTCCCTGTGCAGAACCAAAAGAAACAACGGCCTCCCCGGCCCAAGTAGCAACCACTGCCCCAGCCCCCGATATCATCACTGGCACGTCGTCCCAGGAATCAGCTGAGCAAGAAAATCTCACCCAGGGGCTTGGAGAAAAGGCTGCTCCTACTTCTGAGCCGTGCGAGGGAGAGGATTGCCCCAAGTCCAGTAAAGGTGCTATTATAGCAGTAATTGTGGTTCTTCTCTGCTTGTTACTGGTTGCTGCTGTCCTGGCTGTGTGGTTTTTCAAAAAAAGGCAGCAGAAAAATTCTGTCTATAAACTAAACGGCAGGTGTCAACCCAGGCATCACTGCTACCACCACTACCACCACCAGCACATCGAAATGCAGAAAGTCTAACCAGGGGTCTCTTTTGGCGGAGATGCTAGAAATTAGAAGAAAAACCTATTGATGCTAGAAGGATCACATGACTCATGGATGCTAAAATCCAGCAGTGCAGAAAGCAGAAGACAAAAAGAATGCTAAAAGAAAATACAGAAAAGATTTCATCCTTTTGGAATCGCAGTTTGGCATATTCGACCTTTCAGAGCTAAAGAATCCGTACGTTTTTATCACAAGAGTCTTTCGGAGACCTCAGCAGGACACAACGTGCTTGGTAGTACATCTACAATTTGTTCCGCTTTTACATTTTACTCCTATTAATAATAAATTAATTGATTAATTTCTGTGTTACCTGGTTATAATGTCGTGGCAGGGCTGGTCAGGCCTTCTTGGTCTGTTCTCAGTGGAAGAGGGAAAGAAGGAGGGAAGGAAGGGAGAAGGATGTTTTTGGAGCAGGCACACTTTTGGTGTTTGTTCCTTTTTTAGAACCTGCCCAAGCTGGTCAGGATAAACCACCGTAACAAGTTATTACCTGATGTGTCTTAAACAGAAAAACTATTTGCTACCATATTTTAATGGGTAGTATTGCAGTGATTACTAAGGTACTTTTCTTCAACGTTGTGAATTTAACAAGCCACAAATGTTGGATCATTAAGCCATTTTTCTGGAAGGTGTTCTTTTAGCCTTAGTGAAGAACTGCCATTCTTATACTAATCTTTTTATAGAAAGCACCACGTCTCCCTGGAATTCAGAGAATACTGTTAAGTGCCATTCTTCCTTGAGTATCGGCAGGAGAGGAGTCAGAACACCTTGGATTCCAGGTGTTATGATGAATAGCCTCTTATTATAGAGCCAGACAGTGATGAAGCACTTTCCAGGGGAATCCTGCCTGAAGGCGGTTGCTTTTCTGAACACGACACCGACTGACCAAGATACCGAATTGTACTTCACAGCCAGTAGTGCCTCTGACAGCTGAAGCCACGTAGAGCACTTCTGCCATATCAGCTCCCTAGAAGGCCTGATTTTCACCATTCTGCTCTTTCATCAGCTGGAGAGCGCCTGGGGTGGACGCCGGGTAACGGGAAAGCCGCTTATTGTGGTTTCAAAGATAAAGCAAACCTGGGAAAGAGAGGAATTGCAGTTGCTCAAATGCAAACGCTTGGCTTCTAGACTGGACGCTAGTGTAAAAACACAGGGGCTTTTCCAACAGCATGATGCGTTTCGAACTGGTCTCAAAATAAACAGGGAGAAGGTTTTCTAGAATCCCTTAACCCAGTTCTGGTGCGTTGAGCATGAAATACTCCTCCTTACGTTTCTGAATGAAAGGGGAGAAAGACTGGCAACTGTTGAATAATCTGCAGGTCAGAACTAAATTCATCTGCCACTCCATCGCACGGCCTTAGCCAAAATACACCAGGAGCTCAACACATCGAAATAGCGCAGTGAGGGAAGGTGGAGTTCATCCCGTTTCCATACTCTGCCCTGAGGCACAGTGGGAACCATCTCCAACTCCATGGAAGGTAGGCTTTATGAAATGGAGTGCAGAATTGGGTCCGTCATACGTACAGCCATCAGTGCTGGGGAGGGAAACAGCATTTTTAGCTGACAGCTATACGTTATCTCGGAGAATTTGACCTCAGAGTGGTAAGAGTTGCATCTAACTGCCTGGCAAGAGCCACGCTAAATAAAAAAAGGACAGAAACTGTAAAGATTTGTAAATATGGTGTTCTCTGACATATGCATGACTTTATGCTTTTAATGCATCCTAGACTACGAAATAACCTAGAATTTCTGTTGTAAACTATTTTTTATCCAGTAACATTTTCAAAAGAAACCACAATGGATTTCGCAACTTTATGGAGACCGTTAACTCAACTAAAACATACCGTCTGTAATCTCATGGAAATATGCTGAAAAATAAATACAGGAACGTCCATTAAAAATATTGTTTAACTGAAAGGTACAAGTACGTGTTACAGTTCTGTGCAGCATCATTCAAAATGAAAAGTCAAGACTATTTGGCATAGGAACTGAACACGTGAAAATGAGACTCAAAATACAATTGCAAACTGTACGGGGAGCTTATTTGACACTTAGAAATACTTGCTATTCGTAAACCAGAAGAAAATGTACATTAACATAATGCTTTGGAGGTATTTAAATAAAAATCAAGTTACAAAAAAAAAAAAAAAGAAAGGAAGCGCCTGTGTGTGTTCTTGTGCAAATTATCCAGTTCTCCCACATGCTTGTGGAGAAAAGGCAGGTCTGACACTTGGATAATTCTTGTAGAAGACACTTTGGTCTGAAAAATCATTAGCTAAAAAGTGTTCAGCTTGGTCCATCAGCCCAACTCTGCTCAGAAAACCATCTACCCCCTTTTGCAACAGCTTCTGCTTGCGCTCACGGTTTTCACTTTACCAGAATGATTCAGGGAGTTTGGGAAAACTAATAAAAAGATGGGGACAAACAGCCCATGAATGATACACGTGACTTGGGCCTCCTTTTGTGTGTGAAACTTGGCTAATCGAAGGCAGCAGGGATGGCGAACAATAAATACAGGACAGTAAACACAAGAGCTGAAGATGATAAGGACAAAGCACAGGGAGAGGTAAATTACTCAGTACAGGAGTCAGGAGCTGGAAGTGCCAGCTGTGTGCTGAAATTCCGAAAGAAAAAAGGGGGAAATATTGGGAGGGATTTTGTGATGGTGCCATCCAGTCATTAAGAGATGGGTCTGTTGCCCGGTGCTAAAAGTCATGTATTATGCTCTTCTAGGGAAGTCGTGTATTACAACTGGTGTTAAGACTGAGATATGCTTTCCCTTTCCCCTCCTTTCCTTTATTAACAACTACCTATTAATTGGGCACCCATTTTATACAGATGGTGTGCTGCCACGTCTGGGCAGAGGCCATTAGAAATTTGCTGTCAGGCAGGCTGTGGGGTGTAGCATGAAAGCTACTGGCAGCGTTGGGGTGTTCAAGCCCAAAAGGGTATTTCCAGCACAGGAATACTGGGATCATGGATTTCAGGCATTCAGTAAGTTCTCACACTAAAATCCTCTCAATTTCTGTGCTTGCCCTTCCATTTGCCATCTAGATGACAATATACGGTTTATTGTGCCGTACCACCCTGTTGCATACTGTGCCTCAAAAGCTCTTAAGTTGAGGTTTGCTCATGACTGATTATTTTCTTTTCTTCAATGAAAAGAATTTACAGGGTTTTTTTATATCCAAGAATTTGTAATGTAAAGATACAACACACTACGTAGCTGTGAAAGGTCAGAATATGTAGCTATGAATGTCCACTGTAAAAAATAGTCATAACGAGAAATGATTATATAGTTGTAAGCCTTGTCAAACTACAGGGTTACCACCAACTCAGGATAACACTTAAATGTTTAATCTGTTTTCAGATAAGTGATAGTGAGAACGGGGCAAAGGCAGAAAGCCCCAATTTTATTCTTTAACGTTAGCAATCACATAAAGTTACACCTCTGACCCCCATATTTCCATTTCAAAGTAAGAAAGTTCCATTACTTTGCAAAAGAATTAATCGGGGAAAAAAAGCACATTTGTTACTTCATGCTGCTTAAAAAGCCTCCCCAAAAGGCACATCGAAGGGAAGAAAAAGTTAAAAATAATCAGAGAAAACTGAGTAAGTTTTTCTACCGAAAAGGTTAGCGTTTATAAACTTAAAACAATTCAGAACTCTCTACAGAATTTAGTTTCCATCTATCATTGGTACTCCAAAGGGAGAGAAGAGGGGAGGGAGGGCAGAGAGATGGGTGTCAAAACCACTGAATATTTCCTTGCCAAAAATAAATAAATAAATAGGTATCTATTTATTTTAATATTTTTTTTCCTGGGCACTGAAGAGGACTTAAGATGATACAAAACTCTGATGTGCTGGGGTGCGCGACCCAACTTACTTTGGCTATTTCTTACTTAACTTCTTTTTTGTACGTTAGCTTAAACTCTCCACACTGGGTCATTCAAGCCTTGAGTCACCAGAAAAAAGAAGTCGCTGTTTAAGGCATGGCAGGCAACCAAAAGCTCAGACAGCTGCAATGAAGGATTAGTTGTGGGTTTTTCTCACTGCCTCGCTACAAACTGCATCACAGCTCTATGTTCAAACATTATTAAATGGGAATGTTTTCTCTGGCACTGGCTGCTTCTCCCCACAGTTTAAGTATTGAATTTTTTTTAACTGAAGTAGCTTTGGTTTACAGCTCACATTAGAAGTTAAAAACATATTTCCATAGTAGCTGGCATATGCAGGCAACTGTTTATTCTCAGTACCAGCCATAATAAACACTTGTGCTTTTATAATCCAACAAATCTTTGTCTAATCACAACGCCGTTTCCAGAGCTGTAAAATTTGCATGCTATTGAAACCGTTTTTCACGAAGGCTCTCTAAAAAATGGAAAGATTTTCCAAGTCTGCCTTTGTTATCAATATAAACCAATAATTCAGTGTAAAGGACGTGGAGATACACGGGGGACATCAGTTGCAAGAGCGCATGGAGAAAAAGCTTTGCAAAACAGGGACAGGCTACAGGATTTCCAGAGGAATAGCTTGTCTTGAGGAGACCTGCCTTTAATTCCACCTCGAACTTCTTCTGGCAAGTATGAAAAAATGGTCGGACGGGCTCTCCAGGTGAATTGAGAACAGCATCCAACTAACTTTTTGGTTTAGATTTTAGCATTCCAAAGCAGTAAAGCTCTGGAAAATGGAGCAATTTGAATTTGCTTTTGGCTCACGCATTGTCAACAGAACTCATGAAGGTCTGCTCGCAGGATCGCCGCCGTGAATCAAAGAGCCCAGCAGGACATCTGACTTCCCCTCGAATTTGCCAGAACCGATCATTCTGAAAGTATTTGTTTTTCGTAGCTGACTTTATTGGCTATTGGAATTGTCGAGCCACAGAAGTGTGGAGTCTGCGATGCCGTTTCACGGGAACGGAATTAAACTTTGAGCAGAAAAATCACTACCACCCTTCTTCCCCTTTTAATAAATGTGGCCGTTTCTGAGGATGAATTAGTAAGAAGCCAGTAACACACGAAGAATCACTATCTGTAAGAACGGGTGTTAATTTGAAAAAAATTACATACTTAGCACACAGTCTGTCAGACACACTGATCTCCAGCCTGTGAATCTCTTCCCTTGCCCCAGGCTTTGGCTTTTGCATAAGAAAGATAGTCCTGACAGACAGCCGTCTTGTTTTTCACATAACCAAATATCAGAGAATCACGGAATGGTTTAGGTTGGAAGGGACCTTAAAGATCTTCTAGTTCCAAACCCCCAGCCATGGGCAGGGACGTACCCACTTCAGAGACGCGGTTTAATCTTCAGCTTTCAGGCCTTTCCCCGTCACACGGGACCCTCCCCAACAGGAGACCAAGCACAGGACTCGCCCTGCCTGCAGACCCTTCTCCTAACCATCTGCCAGGAGATGGACTTCACCCACTGGTCACCTATATGCGGTGACCAAAGAACATGCTCAAAATTATTGTGGGCAGCCAAGGAGGATCAGAGACCAAGAGCAGCTACCCAAATAGCCAGCTCTGCTACTAGAAATGCGAGCCATTATTCAAAAGTATAATTGTCCAGCTCCCCAACCAAGCAATGCTCCACCGAGGTTCATACGAATTTTGTCTCCAGGGCCAGCCTAGTGACAGGAGACACGTGGTACTGACGCTGCCTTCGAGTCAGTCACAGGAACGTGGTGGCTTCATGAAAACGACACTCTCCTGAGCATCAGCGTCCTATTTGAAGCCTTGTCAAAAACCAGAAATGGAGACAAGATCTAAATATCCCACCGGGTCAGGCAGAAGCTGCTAACTTCAGAGGCAAACAACTCACAGCGATTTGGGGTGGCAGAAGGGAGGCAAGAACCATGTTCCCGCAGCCTCCCAAGAAGAGCTGGCAGGATCAGAGAAATGGAAGAAAAGGCACTAATTTATTGCAGTCACATGTAAATGTTGGCATTTAACAATAGGAGCAGAAAAAGAAAAATCAGTTAAAAAGAACCTGAGAATGCTGAAAAAAGCCACAATAAATACTGAAGAACTGGAAGAGGAGCTATTTCTCATTAGAAAAGAACAAAGGTTTGAGAACTACTTGTACTTATTAAGATTGAACTGGCTTGGGACCATATGTAGTGGAAATTAGGAAAGCCAGAAACAATCCACAGACACTTGAACAAAATGAAAAAGGGATCACAGTGCCATTTCAGGAGGCCGCAAGAGTATCAGTTGCCTCCTCGAGTTAACTGGAACGGGGAAGAACATCAGACTTACTTAATGCAGGCTTAAGAAAAATAAATCATTGGCTAACGGACGTCTTAGTAAATCATGAAATCCCCACCTGAGAAGGCCCAACGGCAGGGGATTTTAGCTGTAAGGTCGAGAACTGAGGAAATGACTGAACACGAGAAGAGATCAGCTAAGGAAGCCCCTTAAAGGCAGTCTCACAAGCTCACCAGAAAATTGATAACACCCAAGAGACTTGCGATGGATGAATAACTGTTTGATGAAGAGGGAAAATTAGGGCTCGAAGGCGCTAAATGTATCCCCAGCGTAGCCCCTGGCAGTCAAAGGAATCACAAGACAGGTTCGCTCTGGTGCTCGGTGTTTTACTGGTGGAATGAAAATATGACAATATTTGACCACGCGCTTTGTTCTTTAGAAAAGATGGCAATCTCCGACAATGTGTGCTTCAGGGGGAGTTCTTTAACTGGAGAGAAATACTTCTGGGTGGCAAACCAAAGAGATCCTGGAACTGGTTTTGTATCACCTCGTACCTGCTATCACCAACAGGCAGGATCTGATTAGCTTTATGCACACGTGTTATTGCCGCAGAGGATGTAGAGTTACGGAAAACTCAGGTCCAGGAACTCGAATTATAGGCACTTCTGAGGTTTTGCATTGCAGCACCTACAGACAGCACCCAGGGGCTAGGGCATCACAAAAACAAATAGCCAAACAACAGTCAGCACTTGCCAGGGCTCCTAAGCCACTTGGGTAAATGGCAATGAGAAGAAAAGTCAACTAAAAATGCTGGAAAACGAAGGCACCGTAGATAGATCCATCCACCCCCAACTAACTCCATGCCCTCTAATGGTGGGATTTCTGGATTCGAAAGCTCCAGTATCAAAGATGATGTTATTTGGGCACACGATCTCAGCATCAACGGTGCAGTTGCTGAGGAGGAAATCTGCTGTTGTCCTATGCAGGTTGGAAAGCTGAGGGACAAAAGAGGCCTCCAGAGCAGCAACCTCACCCTTGAGCATACACACACCCCGCCAGCAAGAGAAAACTTGGGACAAACTGGAGAAGCTCCTCCAGCTGGGTATTATAATACATGTATTTCATGGGGAACTAAGTGATAGTTTACAATCAAATGCTTATAAGTTTTAAAAGCTAAATTTTAAATGCTCAAATTTTAAAAGTTGAATTCTTACACAAAAATTACAGTAAGTGGAGTGCTAATATTGTGTGGAACAAAAAGCATAAGGAACTCCGACACATCCTCCGTATGGTCAAGGCATACGGCAGGCCAGAGTCTGGCCTTATTATCACAAGTAGAGCTGGGTACCTAAAGTTAAAAGGTTCTGGATAGATTTTAATTTTGAGAATAAAAAGGTCTGCCCGTCACCTTCAGCGGATTAGTTGTGATGGAAGAGGACAACTTAGACCTGACCCTGTGGATTCCCCTTTTGCTCTCCGTAGACACTCAGCAGTGTAGAGGCTATACTCGTACAGCATCCAGAAGCTGGAGCAGCAATAACTCAGCAAGGTAGTGCAGATCACATTCTGCCTTTTAAAAAACCTAAAGCAGATTTGGGGTTTGAAACTCACTTCCATTCAGCTGAATTAGGGTTCGGTCCTAAAGGCACTGAATGCTCTTGTCTTCCCCTGGTGTAAGCGGGATGAAACCATTTGCAGGACTTTACCCTTAAAATCAAAATAGGAAAGCAAAGGATGAAATCGTGGATCCTCCTCTAAGGTCAAAGGGATTTCTGCTCTTCAGTTTTCTTGTGCAGCAATTCACTGCTCATCTCTAACACAGTAATTTCTGAGCCTTCAAAGGACTTCTGCATAAAACTCTGCCGTACAGTTAAAAAAAATGTCAAGAATTGACATGCAAATATTTTTGACGATTCCACTCAAAATTGCCTCGTTCTCCAGCTATACTTACTTCTGGATGAAAACTCTGCAGATAGTCCCTCAAGACAGAAAAAAAATGTGCAAACTGTTCTCTACAGAACAGAGTACTAAATACATTGACCATCATTATTTGGTACAAGACTGGTCCTGCCTCACCCAGGAACCACAAGTTGTTTCAACAGAAAGACTGAGAATTGGTAAGAAGAAGGAATTATTTATTACTCAGTTCTAAGTGACCTCAGTTTCACATCGTGGAATTTCATTCAGTTTTTAAGAAAGATCCAACAACTGCTTACAGAATTCTTCAAGCAAGCTTTACAAGATCACTAGTTGTGCTTTGCTAATCATCTTACTTCAGCTATTTAAATGTAACTTAACATCCCTCAGGTGTGCCGGGGCTCAGTATCACTTCGTTCATCATCACAGATATATAAATAATACAATACATAGCTCAGAAATTCTAAAGGAACTGTCATGACTTCCACGGTTCATAATCTGACAAAAGTTCTTCAGAATTTAGCTGGACTGTTCTAATTTCAGTAGAACACCACCGAAACGAGGAACCTTAGCGTTAGCCCGGAGAATACAAACAGTCTGCTTGGTTGTGTTTGTTGCAAAGGGAAGAAAGCTCAGGGGGAAAACCCACCAGCACCAATTCTGTAAACCCACAGTGAAATGCCACGCTCTGGGAAGAGTCAGCGCGGCAGGGAAGTGATCTTTCAGGAGTGGATCTTGTGACATAAGGCAAACCTTAAAGGAGCAGCTTCGAGGTGTATCTAACCGGAACTACAGGCGACCAGTAACAATAGGAGGGAGCAACGGGCGAGTCTTCACCCCTGTAAAAGGCTTCGCGGTGATTCCACTCATCAGGATTCCTTCTTTTCCTCCACTTCTAACAGCTCGTCAAGGAATTCCACAACTTCACCCTGGAAAGGATTAAATTCAACAGAAACAAATTAAACCCTCACTGCGAAATCGGCTGAAAGTTTTAACCATTTTCATCGACACACAAAGTGCAGTAATAGGTGTGGAAATGCTTCTTGCCAGCCTTCACGCGGAAGGTAGCACAACAGGCCGACAACATGCAAGCAAATGGCTCGTGCAGGGGCAGCACGTGCAATGACATACAGAGCTTAAAAGAAGGGTATGTTACTCTTCACAGTAAATCCTCCTGTACTTTTGCAGGCATTTAAACAAGGCAATGAAATCCTCAAACTTAGAAACTAGAGGCATAAACGTCTAGAGCACCTGATAAATTGGGAAAATTGTTAAAATACCGTAAAAGATGAAAAACATTTTAGAAAGCTTCAAAATGCGAAGCAAAAGTATTTTGTAGGACCGTAACTTTGGCTTTGCATGTCTGCTCTGACTGTTTATGTCCTCCATTATACCCTCCAACACACACCTTCTCCCTTTTCAACCCCAGATCTTCACAGGCCATGCTTCAATGCAGCAAAAACGTAAAGAACCTGGACAGAGACACTGCAACGTTTCCCATACTGGGAACAAATACATTGGCCTTAGATACAGACCAGAAAATATTATATTTACAAGCTCCACTCTGCTAACGCAGGTACCAACATAACAATCCAACTTTCTTTATTTAAACCACTCCTGGTGTGGTTGCACGTCATACACCATAGTCAAATGCCTTCCTGCAGTCCAGGTGGAGGACTTTGGGATGATACAGCCCCACCAGCTAGAACTTACTACAGTAACTGAGCTAAAACCTCTTGTAATCACTTTCAGGCCAAGGTAACACCTTCAACACCTTCTTGGCTGCAATGTGCCCTTGTGGCCAAGAAGGCCAATGGCATCCTGGGGTGCATCAAGGAGGAGTGTGACCGGCAGGTGGAGGGAGGTCATCCTGCCCCTCTGCTCTGCCCTGGGGAGGCCCCATCT
>JAOXJM010000012.1:47529176-47541882 GCA_026413425.1 Tringa solitaria | reverse complement strand
GAACCACTGAAAAGAGTCTGGCTCCCTCCTCCTTCAACCCACCCTTTAGATACTTTAAAAGTACATAGTGAATTTCAGGAATTTGCTGCTGTGGGAGGTTGTAGGGTAAACAGCATTGAGCAGATTCCCAAAGAGGATTAACCAAATTAAAATACATCAGGTTCATAAACAACATCCGAAAATGAGCAGGCAAAGATTTGTTTTCTAACATTGCTAATATAACAACTTTGTCTGCTGGAGGAATATGAAGGAAGCAGGCCACAGACAGTGACCAGGGTCATGTTGTTTCTTTAAACAGCATTTCTTGTTGCTGTTGTCTGTCCAGAATATGGCCTGGTGTCTGGAGGAACTGTGGACTCAAATCAGTAGGGCATTTCTTACACTCTTATCTCCCTAGCTTTGTTTACTTTTGGTAGAGGTATGTGTGTAAAACAGCACTGTTTTTTAAGAGTAGTGTTGTAACAGCTGAAGGGCCTTGAGGCACGATTTCTTTATCAACCCACAGTTCCCCGACCAAGCAATAATGGAAGAGGTCTTCTTAAAACTTGGTCTAGTCCTGAAAATATAGCAGGGGCCTATCATTACGGAGGCTCTAATGTCCTTTTAAATTAGCTCGGGAAAGTATATGCTGCAGATAAGCAACTTGGCAAACTGGCATTTGTAGACTTCTGAGCTCAAGCTCATTGCAGAGTCCTGCAAGGCTGCTTTCATGCCCTAGTTCTGAGATATTTTTGTCTGTAATAATTGGTTACTTTTTCTCTAGTTAGGTGTGCACTAAGAAGGAAGTGTTTTAAAGGTCATGCAGTGACATATGCTTACTTTAAATAAGATAGTTTGTTGTCTCAAACTTGGTCTCTATTATGTTATGAAGGACCATACGAACTTTTCTCAACTACAGTTAAATAAAATAGTAGGTTTATTTTAAATAGTAGTGTGCAAACTGGGCATGAGTAGAACCACTATGAACTCCGAGCAAAACAGGGAATTCTGGTACGATTCAAGCATAAGTGATACTTGTGTACTTATTTTCAGTCTGGGAAGAAGAGATGCATTAGACTTAGTGCTGCCTTTACTTCTGAAGGAGTGCAGTGTGTGATGTTTTAATTCCTTTTCAACTTAATTGCATCCTGATAGACCAGGATATGCTGACAGAGCTGTTGGGTCTTGGGAACTGTAGATGCGGTGGAAGTGAGCAGAAAGTGAGTAGCGAAACAAAATGTGTGTTTCGCTAGTTCTACTGATTTTGAGGGCTTTGGGGAAGTCTTCCTCACAGCTGGAGGCAAGGATATCTGCCAGTATCATCTGTGGTTTCTGGGACTGCAGTTGCATCTGGTAATTATTCCAGTGGGGATTTCAATGCTGCTGTAGTTACCTGTTAATAAAACCTGCTGCATTCAGTAAGAACGATGTAGGGTGCTACATGCTTTTGAAGTGGAGCCAACTGCTTGGGCAGAGGAACAGAAAACACGTGCTAAGTTAATAGCAGAAGCAGCTTAGTCACAGAACGCAGAGTTTACAAATATTATAATGATTGTTTCCAGCACTCATTGGATCATTGTTGTGCTCTATTGCCATCTACTATAAGGACATCTTGATGAGGAAATGGCATATAAAAAAATAAAAGGTAGGAGAGGAGCAATCACTGAAGAAGGCAGGCAGGGCGCTTGGAAGTGGACTGCCAGAATCCAGTATTTTCAGTTGTGTGATTTATTCCACATCAGGAAATGTCCCTGTCTTTATGATAGTGATTCTGCATGACCCAGAGTCCTGGGTAGTATATACAGAGTAATAGCCCTTTATTGCAGTCTGGGAAAACGGGAATGTGTGTAATATTTCAAAACGGCTGATACTGGTTCCTGGTTGCAGGCTTCGTTGACCCAAGGCATCCCTTCATAACCACACTATTGCCTGCTGGAGAATTCTGCAGAACAGAGGGGAACGAGCAAAGGGAAGCAAAGATGATCTCCTTCAAGCAACTGCCTCTTGAAGCAAAGGCTGCAGTGGCTGCAGGAGTGGTTTTCTTCTCCATGATGCTGTCGCGGAGTTATCTGGCAGAGCAGCTCGAGCTCAGGACGCGGCGTTGGCTTCTAAGGCTGCAGATGGCACTATTTGCTAATGCGCTCATGTTGATAGGATCTCTTCATGTTTGGAGAAGCACAGTCACCACATTCTCCAGGTCTTCAGCTGCCAGCTCATTCTGTTTCTTGCCATGGAAAATAGCTGTGTTCGTGTTTCTAGCTTTGGCTCATTCAAGCTTCTTTACACTGCTGTTTCTTGTTGCAGAAGAGCCCTATTTCTTTTCTTTAGCTGCTTACACTTGCCTGGGGGCCTATATCATTCTTATCTTCTTCCTCTTCGCTCTAGGCTCTGTAGAGCAGGCTTACAAGCTCTTGGCTGGGAAAGGCGCTAAGGCAGGTGCTGGCAACAAGAACAGCAGAACAGCTATGAAACCAGTTTTGGCAGTTATGCTGACTGTTGTGCTGACTATTGTCGGGCTGTTAAATGCTTCCCGGCCTCCCACTGTGAATTCAGTGGAGGTTCCAGTTCACAAGCTGCCATCGTCGATGAATAATCTGAAAGTGGTGTTGCTTTCAGATATCCATCTGGGTCCTACGGTTGGGAAGACCAAGCTTGCCATGATTGTGAGAATGGTTAAGGCTTTGAAACCAGATATCACCGTGATTGTGGGGGACCTGACTGACTCCGAGGCAGAGATAATACGACCTGCTGTCGAGCCTCTTGGAGAACTTAACTCCCCTTTGGGGACATACTTTGTCACAGGAAACCATGAATACTACACATCGGATGTTAGCAACTGGTTTGAGTTGCTAAAATCATTTAACATTCAGCCACTCCATAATGAGAATGTGAAGATTGTTTCACCGAAGAGCGCTGATGACTGGTTCTGCCTGGCTGGCGTTGATGATATCGAAGCAGATGTATTGCGCTACTCGGGACATGGCATGGATTTAAAAAAAGCTCTCAGAGATTGTAGCAGTGAGCGTGCAATAGTGCTGTTAGCTCATCAACCGATTGCTGCAAAGTGGGCCCTTCAGGAGAGACCAGACATAAATTTAATTCTCTCTGGTCATACTCACGGAGGGCAGATGTTCCCGCTAAATGCTGGGGCTTATTTTCTGAATCCCTTCTTTGTTGGCTTGTACAAAGTTGGGCAGAACACCTTTGTCTATGTCAGCCCAGGGACAGTGTACTTTGGAATACCCATGAGGCTGGGCAGCAGAGCTGAAATAACGGAGATAATTCTACGTTCTCCTTGAAGACCTTTCCATTTGACAGACTTCTACCATGCTTTTTGGTCAGTATTTTGGCTCTTCTGCTCTGAAAGCAAATCCTTTTTCAGGGAAGCCAGAGAAGACATGCTAGGGTGGACTCCATCAGGTTCTGTTAAGTTTGAGCAGAAAACATTAAGTGTATCTTGGGCCTATGAAACAAATTGGGGCTGTTAAAATACTGAAGAAATCCATTATTTAAGTTCATTATTATTGAGGTTCTGGACTTAAAGATAACAGTGTCATGGAGATAATGTATGTCCTGTGCATATTTAGTTGTATCTGTGGTCTGCAGCTACTTCCTGTTCCACTGGTTATTATCCATCGGGCAGCTGCCTTACCAAATCTCAGGCAGGTGAAGTTCTCATCTCTTGCAGTGAAACAGCACACGCATGTTGTGTGGAGGGGACTACAAAGTGTCCACTGAGTACATCAACTCTAAAAGCCTCATGCTGGAAATGTTACAGGAAGGGAGTAGTTCTGCTTTTTTTTTTTTTAATTGAATCTGGGTGTCTTTTTCTTGCTGTTTGCAGCATGCACTAGGGCTTCCAGTCTGAGCTTCTTACCAGTACAGTAAGGTGCCAGGCATCAGTTCCTGAAATTTAATTTTTTCCAGTTAAAAAGCTAGGTAGACTGATATCAAAGCGTGAAAGCAGCTGTCTTTCTGCTGGCATTTTCCCCCAAATAACTGGGCATTTAGTAATTACTTCCTGAAAATACCTCCAATAAAAGCAAATGAGAAAGAAAACTCGTAATTAACATAACTTCTCTTGCTGTCTGGGCATACATTACTTGCTGATGTAAAGCACAAAATCCAAAGCTGAAATACTCAGGCTCATTTCTCTTTATTCTGCATTTTTTGTTTATGCTTAACTTACCTTCTGTGACTTTTCTCTTACAAGAGTAAGGAGATGCTATTTGAAAACATTTTAGATAGGTTAATGCTTGAATGTTGTTTAAGATTTTAATATTTCAAGTAAACGGTGTCCTTTTGAAGAAGACTAAATTCTATGGCAGGTGATGATTTCCTTAATAGCATTTGTACATCAGCCTCCTTGTTGCCTGATAGGCATAGAGTAGAATAACTGCTGCAGGATAATCAAGGGTGGAGAAATTCTCTCTGCCTTTCCTAGAAGGGCTTAATACAAATTAGTATCATTCTGGGAAATTTGAGAGATTAGAAATTATTAATAAAAACATTATTGCTTCCATATCATCTAAGAAAGCCAGGATGTAAATTAAAGTGTGTATATTGTCCAGGCTGATGAAAGAGTTTACTTCTGTACATCTTCCTCTCTCCTCCCCTTCCACTTCACTGTTGTTGTATGAAACTCCACAGGCAGTACAAGTCTGGGGATCCTGCCTCTGACTGAGGTCTCCAGCTGTAGCTTGCTCTGCCTTTCTGCCCGCCAGGACCCGGTGGTCTCGCAGGCAGACCTGCATGGCAAGGGGCAAAAGAGATCAGCACTTACACAGGAAGCTGAGGATGGCAAGACCAGACTGCAGTGTTCAATCTTTTCCTGCCTTCCTGTGTAATCCTGATCCAGACACACTTTTTGATTTATTCTTCAGCTCCTGTTCTTGTTCTGCAGGAGGTGTGGGGGGTTGTATTTGAAGAGTACCATAGACTTTGTAAAGCTGAGTTTTTCTGTAAGTGAAACTTCAGGTTTCACTTTAGCCACTTCCTTCAGCCCCTCCCATAGGCAGAGTTTCTAACTGCTAAGCTGCTTTTGTGTCCTGTTTGTCTGTACAAACATCCTGCATTTTTACTCACAGGAATATTGAGAAATACTGTAAATGCATTATATGCCCTGGAAAATTGAAGCTGGAGAAGTGAGTCATCTTTGAGTCTGAAAACTGAACACCTGACCAGGCAGGCTTTTTATTTCTAAAATTTGTTTGCCAGCACCTATAATTTTGTAAACTTTTTTTTATGCTTGTGCAATAATATCCACTTAGGCATCTTGAAATTTCCACAGGTATTTAACAGTGCCCAAATGGGGTCCGTCCTTCTGAGGTTCTTTTCCATCGTAGCCTTGACACCGTCCGTTTGCTTATCAACATGCCTTGGGTTAAAAACTGTGTTCTGGGTTTAATAGTGCAGAATATTCCCTCTAGACCATTGGTCCAGCAGGATAGCTTTTCATTTGTTATGCTGAGGGTTATTACTGTGTTGGCTAAACAATTAGTTTTCTTAGTTTTGTTATCAGGAGGCTTTTGTGGGACTGGTTTTGGATGGCATTGGTTTCCCAGTGAGTTGCTAATATTCCTAATATTTTTTTTTTCTTTTTTTCTCCTACAGTTTTTATTTCTCTCCTCATTCTGTCCAAATGTGTCCAAAAACCTAGCTGAAGTGGTCCTTCAGTCCCAGGGGGGCATAGGTGACTACTTAATTATTTGTACATGCTCCGCTTTGAAGATTCTTTTAGGAACAGATACACATCCTTTTAGGAGTGGTCATATTATCATTTCATAAATTTATTGAGTTCTCTCAATGTAATTTAGTTCTTGTTTTCTTTTCTTTGACTCCTTCCCTCTGAGAGCTTGTTGGCCTGGTGATTCGTTTCCACTTAAAATCTTTTATTTCTGTGCCAAAACACTTCAAAGCCTTTTGCTATTTTGTTTTTTCTCAAAAAGTATGAATGGAGGTATCCTAGATCAGCTTTCTTTTTGATAGTGTGAGGAATTAATTTTTTCTAAAATCTCTGAGACATCCATCCCTAATTGTCCTTTAAGGCTTTTCTTACACTTTTTCCAATTTGACTCAAGTATGCTTGATTTAGACGTGTGTTCAGTATTCCAGCTGAAAAAAATTTTGCTGTGCTGCTTATTTTGTAATTTTTTAATTTTTTTTTGTAAATTCTTTTTTGGTCTGTGTGGAATGTATTTGATCCAGAGAACTGAACTAAATGAATATGTATTTCCTATAAAAGGCCAGTTTGTTGGAGGGGGGAGTTTGTCACTGTCAGAAGAATACCAGAATAGAATAGTATTATCACTTTGTGAAAGTTATATTTATTACATTATATAATCAGTACAGAGTGGATTTGAAAATATGTCAAACTGTGGTATAACAAATGCTTTAAATGTTGGGATTTAATAAAACTTTATTCACTTATCAAGAAAAATGCCTCTAATGACCTTTTATTTTGTACCAATATTTATTGTAGTAGTACACGATGAATAATTTTAACACGCTGATTCTATTTACCAACAAAAAGCTACTGACAATAAATCTGACTAGTTTTGGGAAATCTTAGACCCACAGTGCTAAGTGAGGCATGGTGGAATGTGGGCAAGGTAAGGCCACTACTAAATTTGCCTAATGCCTATTAGGGGGATGAAGTGCAGGCTGAAGAGATGAGGAAGTGGTGCAGAGAAAAGCAGAGGTTGGGAGGGGTTTTTGTGGGGGGGTTGGTTGTTTTTGTCAGGTTTTTTTTTTTTTTGGAAGGAGCAGAGGAAAACGAGTGATTTGTGGGTCTCAGTTTTGATACTTAAGCTTTGGGTTAGAGAAAGGGCTTGGAAAGGGGTGTTCCATGTTTGAATCATCTACATAAAAGATGCTGGGCATTTACAGGTGGAGGGGTTCATTGAGGATTTGTATCCATATTTGCTTGCTTTCCAAATAAGAAAAAGGCTTGTTTTGTAAACTTGGAGAAAGAGATCCTAGCCACTGTTAAATAGTCTTGTGTGTTGAAGCTGTGGGTTTTTTTCTGATGCTGAGAGACACGCATGTCATAAAATGTTGGGAGAACATTAAGGTTGCAAAAACAAGTTCTTTTTTGATTTAAGAAAGGACAAATTCTTTAATTCTTCCCTTTTCCTTGCAAGTTTATTCTGAGTATGTAAGGTGCAACATGATGCCATTACCTATGAGAGTCTGAATTTTCAGCTGGACATTAATAGGATGTGGTGTGAATGGTCTGGCATCCTACACAGTGTGCAGTTCGTTTGTGTCTGTTGAATCTGCTTAACAAACTTGCAGATCCACTACCTGATCTAGGGAAATCCAGGGAATTCTTGCCTGCTGTGTATTCACAGTCCAGGGTGTACAATATTCACTCTTTTGCTCTCTGTAAGCGATGGATGGAGCCGTGCCCTGACAATACAAGAATGATGAGTAGTGGATCATGAAGGGAAGTCTGTTTACAATGGGCAATGAATGAAGTGAATCAAAGTACATGGGAAGCTTCCTCTCTCTCCTTGCCCCTGTGATAATACTGCGTTAGGAAGTGTATGTGTAAGGAAGGTGATTTGACAGTTATGGTCACAGCTTTAAAAGTGTGGCCTTTAAATGATAACTGCTTTAATGATGATCACTTTTGTAATTAATATCTTCTTAAAACAATGAAAGGAAATACTTGTTTCTGTCAGAGGTATCTGTCCCCTGAGGGTGGAGCTATGTAAACAGCTGATTCAATGTTCAGCAAATCTCAACAGTTAATCTGCCATAAATGGAGCAAGTGTCTTTTCCATCAACATCTTGACATGGTTAGTCTAATTGAGGGGATGAAAGTCCTCTTTCAGAGGGAAACAGCAGCAATTTAGTTTCACTCCCCTTTATTTCCAGGGATAGCGGCCCTTTAATGTCCCTTTTTTCCTAATGCTTCTTTCTTTTTTTCTTTTTTTTTTAATATTGCAGAGTTGTGCTGCTGCACCTGGGTTCTGAGTTCCATTTAGTTGTGATCATTTTGAAGCACTTGGATCCGTGTTAATGCTGCACCTTATCACAGTGCCCTAGAGTTAAAAACATCCAAAGAATGTGAAACAGCTGCTTGGCATTCTTTAGGGTGAATGGTGTCCTTAGGGGATGGATACACACAGCACAATTCCATCCTAGTGCAGCGTGCCCAGGAATCAGGGTGCAGGTTATAAATTAAAGATCAGCAAAATGTCACTTAGATTTTAACTGAAAGGAACATAAGCAGATGGTAGATACCTGTACATCCTCTACAGTGGTTTACTTGAGGTTTAACAGCCTGGAGTTACTACAACAGCATAATTTCACAGGGAGAATCCCAACTTTTGAGTTGTTATTTTTGTTCCAGAGCAGTTGGGCTGTATTTCTCAGGTCTGTAAAAGCCTGGTGTTGTGGATGCTTGGTACCATCCATACCAAGTTAGGATTTATTTCAACTTTCATGGAACTCTCTGTTAAGTAATGTTAAGAATGGATCTGTGTTTGTGGGATGAGGGCTTAAATAGCTTCCCCTGTGCAATGCTTTGTAGTGCCTTGATGTCTGTGGTTCCCTGCCAGCTCAGGGCCATATCTTCTCACATCTGTGTTACGTGTCCACCAGACAGATGATTTCAATTTCTTGCTGTTGGCAGAATGTTTTGGGTTGCTATCTGCATTTAAGACACTTTCCTCAACTTTATTTTAGGCTTTCTGTGAAGAAATTCCTTTATCGTGGCAACAACACGCTAGTCTTCCTCTTTTTTGGAGTTGGTAGTCTTCAAATGTTTGTAGAGTGTTATCTCGCTCAGTTGCTCTGTTTAATGGCAGTCTAGGGATAGGCATGTTTACTCAGCAGTTCCATCCTCTGGTTTTCAGGAGTGTGTTTTGTCTTTGTGCTGTGGTTCTTTTTGGCCCATGACATGTTCCACTGGCTCCTTTTTGCTGTCTTGTCACGCTAAGAGTATGGTCTTGGCTGGCAGTCATGTCCAATTGTTGGCCAGGCGTCTTGGAACTTGCAGCTTTATAGCTATACGTGCCTGCTGTATTTCACTTTTCCCATTCCTTTCTCTTGACCTGTAGTTGTACATACTATTGTAACAAAACTGTTCAGCAATTAACAGAAAGAAGGGGTTTCATGGGAGGATTCTTCAAAACTATGTGTGGTCTGTTGGTCCCTAATTAACCTTTGGGCAGATTTCCTTCAGATGTTGGATGGCTCTCGTGTAGTGGAGGTCACCTGGGGTTATATGGTGGTCTACATCTTTTTTTATCTTTCTAATTTCATCACTTTTGTTTCATGGAATCAATTTCCTAATTATTATGCCACATTCTCAGTACGGGGCAGGCCCATGCTCACCTTTTCAAGAACAAGGCCAATGTCCTTCAACAGCTTTTAGTTTATGCTATTGAAAATGTTTTGTTTCATTTGGACTAGTGTAATGTCCAATGAATCAATAGGCTTGTTTGGTTGCCTTCTGACTTATTTTCTGACAGGTGTGAAAAACTAACTGATTACAATTGCCGATTTGGGATGTTACTTAGTTAACTAAGTAAAAGGTTCTTCTTTACTAAGTTAAAGGTTCTTAAAGGCATAGGACCATGCACTTAAAAAAACCAAACTTCTGTTTTTTCTTGTTTTTGACAAGCAAAAGAAATACTGCTGTTGGTCATAGTACTTTAAAACTTACTAAGATCTTGAGACTAATCCCATGCTCTTGAAGTTAAGGTGCTTTTGTTATGGCTAGGAAGTGCATATTCTTAATCTACCTGCTTTTTTTTTTTTTAGGTTCACTAGTTTGGGTGGAAAAGTATTGCAAGTAGAACTTTCTCCAAAAATTACTAATCTTTAGTGACTTATGTAAGTCCTATGCAGTTTGCCAGACTGATTATCAAACAGTTTATACCTACTAGAAATTAGTCTTTCCAACCTGCGTGTATCGGTGCCCTGGTGCATTTAGAATGTATTTGTTCCTCAGAAGCTCCCAGTGGGCTTTTGCTTCTAGATGCGAGTGTGACATTAAGTTTAGTAAGTTGGAACACTGAGCACAAAGCGTTGTTACTCATCAAATGTCCCTAATTAAGTCCTCATCGTTTGCACTGGTGTAAGTATCTGCAATGTGCATCACTGGAGAAAGATGGTACTGTTTTACTTGTTAAAAGTAGAGAATGCATGTAGAATATTTCGGTGTAGCAGTGAATCCTTTTGTTGCCAAGTGGCTGACAGGTAGAGCATTGTAGTTCTTTGGTGTGTTATGCTCAGGTGGGCTGTATGTAGCTAGTAGAGAGCCATTCACCGTCACTTATTTTAACACCGCTGTACCTTCTATTGTGGACAACCCATGGGTGTTCCATAGGCTGTTCTCTGTGTCTTCCAAGACAGAAAAAGATTCTATTGTGTATTTTTGTTATTTTTTTTTTGTACACAGAGTATACCCCAGAGGAGTTTTGGGATTGATTATGACTGCGGCTGCTTTGTCAAGGATGGGGAACCTTTCCGTTACATCTCAGGTAGCATTCACTACTCACGGGTACCACGCTATTACTGGAAAGACCGCTTGTTGAAGATGAAGATGGCAGGACTTGATGCCATTCAAACGTAAGTAGCTGTTGACTTTCAAAGTGATTTGTAGTCCTGGGAGGCATGTGAGAAGTACTTAAGTGGAATGCTACCATTGATTTATTCATTTTTACCTAATAGGTGACAAAGCTTCAGAGAAGTGAAGGGTGGTACAGGATGACCTCTAACACCATAGACTGGGACAACTAGGCAGGTTATAGCTAACAGTCCACTTCCCTGCTGATAGGCAACACCTTTTGCTTCACAACCAGGAATGCAAATATGACCTGAAATAAATTGTTGGACTGTGAACTTTGGCAACTACGGAACAGTTGTATGAGCTCAGCCTCTGCTGAGGGCATTGTAATCTCTGGTCAAAAAGCAGAGGAGGTGAGAGGGGACAAGAACCTCTTAATACAGCCTAGGTTGTGTTGCCCTGATGCTTTTAAAATACTAATATTTAAACTACATCTCCAGGAGTGTTTAAATTTAGAAAAAATGGGGGGGAAGTTGGTGTACTACTTTTTTTTTTTTAAAGAAAAGACAGTTTAGACAGCTTTCAGTTGAGCGTACCAAACCTTTAGTCCATCCTACCTGGTTGTGTACTTATTACAACAGATGAAGCATGGGTTAAAAAAAAAAATGCAGCTTACTCGTATTTTTGCCAAAGCTTCCTTGACAAGGGAAGAGGAGCAGCAGAAAAGTGTAAGGCACAAATTTCTCAAGCAATGGTTGTAACTCCCAAAAGTTTCTGTTTTTTCTTTCCTAAAGCTTATGGCTTCTCTTTGAAACAGCCTGCTTGTGTGCTATGGACTGCCATGGTTCTGGCAGCACAGAGCCTGTAGGACAGGGCACTTTCCTCAGGGGGAGTGTTGCATCATTTCCCCTTCCCCTCCTTTGAAATCTGTATTTTGTTTCACCTGCAAGTTGCAGTGTTGCCCTGTACACTTGAGGATGTGATTAGTCAGGGCTAGTATGTGAGGAACTGGTGTCAGGGAAACAAGTTGGGTTTTGATTTTTTTTTTTCTTTAAATTTAGGGTTGGGGTTGGTTTTTTTTTTTTAGGATGTCTTAAACTCTTCCTTGTCTTGTGATGTAGTGACTTCTTGATGGGTAGATTTTGTTGTTTTCTAATAAAGCAAGCATGTTCTGTCTTGCCTGATGTAAGAACAATGGGATGAAGTAACACTTGCTGAGGACAGAATTGCTGGAATTGCCTATGCAATTATTTTTTGCTGCAATAAAGGTAATTTCAAATGGACCTGAAAATTAACACCTTTTGATGTCTGGCTTGAAGGTCAGCCTGGGTGCTATTGGTGGCTCTGTGACTCCTATGATCTATAGTGTCTCACAGTATTTTTCTCCTCCTCCCAACATCCATGTATCTTCAGTGCCCTCTGTTAATTTCCAACTTTTTCAAGCAGTTCCTTCCTTTTTTCATTGAAATTGTCTGTTCATGTCTCTGCTATGTCACTGGTCTTTTGAGATACTAATCTTTTCTTTCCCATTCCCCCCATGCGTCTTTCCATTTAACGCTGATCTCTCTTTCTCTCTCAATGCTAAAAAAAAAATCCAGCCATCCACCAAAACACTTTTGTTTTTCTTTGAAGTTTGCAGATAATCAAGCCTTACTGCTCTTGATTATTTGAGTTAAAGCAATACATTTTCATGTTACCCCAAATAACTCTGCTGTGATTTTTGTGTGGTTTTGGTGAAAATGGAAATTGGTCTAGATGATTATTTAGTTGTGTTTTTGTTTTCTCTGCCTACTCTTTTGTGGTTCAGTAAAGCGATTAGCAAGGGACTCAGATACCACTTGTGTGAACTCATTCTGGAATGGGCAGCAGCACTGGTAGTTGGACTCTGAACCTTGGGGCCACTTGTGAAGACTGTGATTTTGCTGCTTGGGGTTGTTCTCATGAGAAAGGGAAGGGTCTTGCTGCAGTTTGAAATATAGGAGCCTTCCTTTTTCGTATCAAGGTGCTCCTAGTGAGGCTTACCACTTGAAGGGAAACAGGATGCTTTTTGTTATAGGATTGTCCTCATAAATACCTTGTGGTCAAAGTAAGCCAGACCTGCTCTCCTTCCTGTTCTCTGCAGCCTTGTTGCCAAAAGATTTGGAAAGATTCCCTGGTGAGGCCCCATCTGGAGCACTGGGTCCAGTTCTGGGCTCCCCAGTTCAA
>JAOXJM010000012.1:47493714-47509889 GCA_026413425.1 Tringa solitaria | reverse complement strand
CCCCAGCTCCCTCAGCCTCTCCTCACGAGACTTCTTCTCCAGACCCCTCACCAGCTCCATTGCCCTTCTCTGGACCCACTCCAGCTCGTCGATGGTGGTTTTTTTTTTTTTTGTGGGAAGAGACCCAAAACTGGACACTGTACTTGAGGTGGTGCCTCACCAGTGCTGAGTACGGGGGGAAATCACCTCCCAGAGGTTCCTAGCTGAAGAGGAGTGATAAGCTCATTTCAGAAGTCCATTTAGATCTACCTGCTCCTGATCTACCTATGCCCCACAGAGCTGCTTGCTCACTCTTCCCCAGGGGGATGGGGGAGAGAATCGGAAAAGTAGAAATGCAAAAACTTGGGGGTTGAGCTAAAGACAGTTTAACAATTAAAGCAAAAACTGTACACACATGTGAAGCAAAATAAGGAGTTGATTCACTACTAACCATGAGCAGGCAGGTGTTTAGCCACCCACAGGAAAGCAAGGCTCCATCATGTATGGTGGTTACTTGGGAAGACAAATCCTAGCACTCCTTATGTGATATCACTCCTCCCTAATGCAGTTGAGTCTTTGAGCTTGTAAGACACTAAGTATATTGTGTGCATCTCGACTAACACAAAATTGATAGTGGACTTTGAGAGAGAAAAAATGTCTCTGCTTTCTGGACAGATGCAGCTAGCCAGGTAGGTGACTGGATAGGCAAGCTGTTATATTTGGATTGAAATTTACTGACCTTCATATATGTGCTTTTTCTATACTGCAGGTGGGCACTGTGGTAGATGTGCTGGACGTGCTGTCACCTAAGGGACCAGTGAAGAGCACTTACCCATTAACATTTGTTCAGCTAAAGCAGGTGAGGATTCCTTCAGTAGGAACTCTGCAGTAATTTTGTAAAATTTATTTGAACAACCCTCTGTGGTGTGACTCTTCTTATGTCCAGTGTCTTATGCATTATCACAGAAATAATAGTATTATAAGGGTGTCCTGGATTTTTGCATTGGAGACATTTCCATATTCTACAGTGCTTCTGTTTTGCATCTGAGGTTTTCCTCTTTCTGTGGATGTAGGTATATATCGTGTCCAGGCTTTCAGCTCTATCTCTCCTCTGTGAAATACTGATTTTTCAGGTCAGGAGACTTTTTTTTTAATCCATCTTTTTCTTCACTAATTATTTTCTTTATCCTGTTTTTTCTTTGCCTCTTACCAGAGTGAGCACAGTGTCTGAGACACTGTTTTTGCATACAAGTCAGGGGGCCTGGCGATCACAAGCCATTTGACACTTCTGTAGGCCTCCTACTTATTTGTAGTCCTTTTCTTTTACTACGTGTATGGTGAGGCAAGAGAATGCAGTGAGAGAAACCTTTGGGAGCAACCTCTTGGAGTTGTTGCAGCCCACTGTCAAGGTCATTCATGCCACTGGTTGAGAGGAAAAATGCCTTTCTCTGCATTTTCCTGTGGCTTCTACTGACTCCCGCTCCTATGTTTCCTCTCTGCATCAGTTTCCCTGTCAATTTTGGTGACTTCCCAGATCTCCCCTCACAGCCAAAGATCTTCCCCTTGCTGCTGATGGACTCTGTCTTTCCATTAAGGTTACATGGCTCCTCGATTGATTCTGTGCTGAATTTGGCAGAGACTGGAGCATGGGTACTCATTATCTGCAGCTCAGATAAACTCCTTGGGAGAGAATGTGGCAGTGGTAGTAGCTGGGGGAGGAAGAAGAGGAGGAAGCAGTTCAGCAGATGCCTGGGATATGGCATTGGTCAAGTAGGCATCAAAGCTCAGATTTTTCCTTCTTCAAGCCATTAAAGCAGAGATATGAGAGAAGCTGCAGGTAGTACTTTGTGGGTGGATGTAATTTCTAGTGGGATTTTCTCGCTTGTCCTCTGGCCTTCCCACCCTTAGTACTTTGCTTAGGAAAACTCCTGATAGAACAGGGCAGCCAGCCCAGCTTCCTAGCATATTTGAAATTTTTTTTTTCTTTTCTTTTCCCCTCTCCTCCTTTTCTCGGCACCTTGTTGCAAATGTGATACAAATATGATAATCATAGCAGAATGGAAATGGTTTACTCTCACTTCTTCCCGCCATGGTTATGTTCTAATCCCAAGCTTGAAGATAAATGGTTTTGTGGCTACTGAGTGAAAGAGACTATTTTTTTTACTTGTTTTTAATTTGTATTTCACTTTATGATGAGAACAAATCCAACGACTATGACTTTTTTTAATTTCCCGATTGGTAACTTAGTCACAAATATTCCAAAACGTTCCTGGTGTAAATCAGGTAGTTTTAAAAATAGATAATATCAACTTGATGAAAGTACCAGTTTATGGGCACTGGGTGACAAGTATACTTTTGAGTTTGTTATATAGAAACTCAGTGATGAAGGGATTTTCAGCTATCTTCTCATTGATTTTAATGAAGAAATAATACTGTCGGTCATTAACAGCTTTCTTTTTATTAAGGAAATACCTTCATAGCTGAGACCCTTATCTTTTAAAGTTATGTAAATGTTCTGATGAAACATTTGAAAATGGAAACTCTGTGGAATTTACACCCATAACTTAAAGGTCAAAGTGAACTCTAATCTGAAGCTGGTATCTGTGATAGATGCTATCTGAAGGAATTGGAAGTTAACATTTTAATCTGAGTGCGTAGGCAGGAATGTGGGATATTTCTAATTCATGACCTGAACTGAAGCTACGGAATGACTTGGTTCATTAATCTGTTGGGGTTTGTATCCTTTCTTTTCTTCTCTTAGTATTTTGGGTTTGTACTGTACAGAACTACGCTTCCAAAAAACTGTACGGAGCCAACACAACTGTCTTCACCTTTAAATGGAGTCCACGACCGTGCCTATGTCTCTGTCGATGGGGTAAACATTGTTTGCTGGTATTCATTTCTGCTATGAGCGGCCTTCACAAAAGTCATGGATACAGTCTGCTTTTTTTTTTTTTCTCCAACTTACCGAACAACTTCATTAGATAAACTTAGTTAATCAGATGAAGGAAGTAAGGAAGTGTAGAATTGATTTATTCTAAATGTTCATATTTCAGAAAATATAACTATTATTTGGAAGGAAAATGTAGTCGTTTCTCTTTTTAGAGATATTTGAATGTTAATACAGATTGATGACTTTGGTGAAAAAAATAACTAAAAATCAACCAAAACCTAGAGGAAACTTACAGGTTCTTGAAATACATTAATGATATGATGATATTTACATGCTTGGTGGCTTTATACAGTGTTTTCATAGATTTTTTTTTTTTAATTTTTTTTTTCCTTTGAGGGTACAGGGAAGTGGAAGCCTGAGCCTATGTCTTACCTTATGAAACTGGCTTCTGACCACAAGTTTAAAAAAAAAAAGTTTATTGCACAGGATATGAACTTTACCTTTCTTCCCTTAAGCAGGGTATTGTTCCTGTATAATGAGAATTAATATAAATTCACAGACTTTTGTAGGCTATTTTTGAATTATACTTTGACCTGCGCTGACTCTCATCACCACAGTGTCCGGGTCAAAGTCGTCTCTCCTTATGTTGTGGCAATGGGAATAAATAAAACTTAAATATTGATGTGAGCTTAATTGGAAAATTAAGCCCCTTGTAATCACTGATATTGCCAAAATCTTTACAGTCACTAGACTAACATAATAAATACTGACATAGCAGTGCTCTGTGTGTGTGTGCTTCCATGCAAGAGGAGGAAAGGAAAATATTTTTTCTTAACTTTTTTCATTTGTTTCCTTTGTCCCTTTTCTTTTCTTCATGCATGTTGAAGAGAGAAATAACAGGGATTTGTTGGTTTTCAATGGTTATTGTTTTCTTTCTCTTGGTGTAATTCATACAGGTTCCTCAAGGTGTCCTTGAAAGGGGCAAATCACTCATGATAAATATAACTGGGAAGGCTGGAGCAAATCTGGACGTCTTGGTAGAGAATATGGGCCGAGTCAACTTTGGCAGATACAATAATGACTTTAAGGTAAATAAAATAAATTGAGTTACTGGATTATGGTGTCCGTTCCACAGGTTGAAAAGAAAGTAATGTGTTAGAGCAAAAGGATCAGGATTATGCAGCTGTAACTTTACCTCAAAATAAAATAATTATTCACTGGTTTTTATTTGAGTTTTTCCAGTCACCGAAATCAAAGTGGAATTAAAAACTGAAAGACATCTTTCATTTTTTTTATTGGTTTATTATTTTGTCAGCCAAAGTGTTGCCCACAAGACTTTCAGGTTGAGTTGATCCTGTAGCTAGCATTTTAAAATGTGCAAAGCTGTTTGGATAAACTCAAAAAACGGGTTGGAAGTCAGCCTAGATCTTGGTTATACTTCAAGGCTTGTGAATCCTGGGGTTGTATTTGTGTGTGTATATGTATACACTTTTGTATCTTTTCCCATGTCCCATTTCATTTGTAAGCAGTGTGGCCTTGCAATATTTTCAGTATGACTAGGAAAGGCTGTCTCATGAGCACTTTATCATGTAAAATTGCCAGTTCAGATTTGGACTGATCAGGTTTTAGAGATAATTATCAGAAACCTTCCAAATGCTCCTGGGTCTGTGCTACACTTTGGGACTGTCACCTCCCTGCATGAGTGGCTGTGGTGGGTTGACCTTGGCTGGCTACCAGGTGCACACCAAGCCACTCTATCACTCCTCCTCTGTGAACAGGATGGGGAGAAAATATGACAAAAAGCTTGTGGGACAGAGATCGCTCAGCAATTACTGTCAGGGGCAAAACAGACTTGACTTGGGGGAAATTAATTTATTGTCAATTAAGCAGAGTAGGATAATGACAAATAAGAAGAAAACTTATAAACACCTTCCCTCCACCTCTCCATTTGTAGGCTCAACTTCACTCCTGACTCTTCTGCCTCCTTCCCCTGAGAGGTGCAGGGGGATGGGGAATGGAGGATGTGGTCAGTAGTTGGTAGCACTTCGTCTCAGCTGCTCCTTCCTCCTCACAGTCTTTCCTGCTCCAACATGGCATACCACACACAGGCCACAGTCCTCCATGAACTTCTCCAATATGGGCCCTTCCCATGGGATGCAGTTCTTCAAGAACTGTTCCACCGTGGGTCCTTTTCATGGGGTGCAGTCCTTCAGGAAAAGGTCACAGCTCCTGTCAGAAAACCTGCTCCTGCATGGGTTCTTATTCACTGGCTGCAGCTCCTGCCAGAAGCATGCTCCACCACGTGTTCTCCAAGAGCTACAGCTTTGTTCAGGACACATCCACCTACTCCAGTATGGGATTCTCCACAAGCTGCAGGGTGGATCTCTGTTCCACAGTGGACCTCCATAGGCCGCAGTGGGACAACCTGTGTTACTATGGCCATAGATTGCAAGGGAATCTCTGCTTCAGTGTGTGGAGCACCTTCTCCCCCTCCTCCTTCACTGACCTTGCTGTCTGGAGGGCTGTTTCTCTCTAATTTTTCTCACTCCTCTCTCACAGCTGCTACACAATGGTTTTTGCCCATTCTGAATTCCGTATCACAGAGGTGCTACCAGCATCATTGATGGACTTAGCTCTGGCCAACCATGGGTCTGTCTTCGAGCCAGCTGGAACTGGCTCTATCAGACATGGGCACAGCTTCTGGTATCTTCTCACAGAAGCCACCCCTGCGGCCCCTGCACTACCAAATCCTTGCCATGTAATCCCAATACAGTGGTGATGCCACTAACATAACACTAGGAAGGGCAGGGGCAAAAAGGAAGCTTTCTTGGTTTTCAACTTTATGGGATCTCAAGCATTGTGTGATATTTGCTGAAGAGAGGAGTAATGTAGAGTCTGCTCTTGTGTTGTGTTTCTGCCATGTTTGGTGCCACAGCACACTATTTTTAAAGTTTTTTATATTACTGGGTTACAAGTAAGTAGTAGTGAAGTCATGACAAAGCTTTGTGATTAAGAAGAGATATGCAGCCCCCTAACTGCAAGAATCTCTTAAACACCCTCCTGATTTTACTTGGCCTAAATTGATTTAGCGGTATTCAGAAAGTGTGTCAAGTTTTTAATGACTCTCCAGATGATTAACTCCCTGGTGATTGTGGTACTTTTCTGGTGCTAAGGTAATGCCAGGTAAATTCAAGGCTTCTGGTTCCTCTCAGTCTAAATTCTATCTGTGATGGGTGTCTCAGAGCAGAATTAAGACTTATTCAAAGTGTTTCTCAGTTTGGATGCAAGAGCTGGAGAAAGATAAACAGGAAAGACGTGTGCCTGAACCGTACCATTTAGTTATCAAGCAAAGGCACATGTGCTATGAGGAAGTAGTATTTTTGCGGTTGTAAGTAGGGGAAAAAGTAAACCCAAATGTGTATGCATCTGGAGCAGATGAGATGGCAAACTCTGGTTGAGTTTGGGCCAGTTACAGAATTCAGTTCGATCACTGGGTGGGTGATATCCAGTTCATAGACTGGGAAGAGACTTGCAAGATCTCCAGTAGGCAGAACCTCCTGTTCTCACACTTGAGTAGGATGGGCATATTTACATTGTTAAAGAAGGGTATATTGGTTATGATTCAGCAGTATGGAAAAACTGAGGCTTGGTTTAAAGGAGACTAGTTGACCCATTATCTTATTCTTAAGTGTATTCTGATGAGAATTTTTAGGTTTATTTCCAATTATGCTGAGACTAGTCAAGGCAAAACAACATACCATCTTTGCAAATGCTGAGAGTTAACCTACAGGCTTTCACCATATCAAAAATCAGTTTCACCTGTTTTAGGCTTTGGAAGGCATACAGGTATTTGAATCCTAATCGGAACAAAACTAAAAATATCTAGGAACTTTTAGGATGTATGAAAGCCTCTGAGTTAGAAGCATCAGCAACTGATGCTTTTTGCTGGTTATGGCATATAAATTCAGTAGGCAGCAGGAGTGCCAACTCTGCTTATACTGTCTTGTCAAGGTGCCTTGCCCTTATCAGAGTGGCAAGACAGGACAGCTAGTTCCCCAAGGTTTTACCTTCATGTAGAGGCAGCAGAAATGTTGCATTTATTTATGTGTTCAATAACAGGCCAGGTGATAAGGAAGCCTGTGTGCTTAGTGCTAAATTAAAATAACAGAATAGAGCATTAGAGGTTGGATTAGGCAGATACTCAGTGCTGCTGTGGTTGAGCTGAAATTCACACTTATACCAGGGTTTCAATCTGTGAAAGATTTAAGAGTGAAAGTAAGTTTAGTAGACATAATTTGTGAGAATAATCCTCTAAAAGCAGGATCCTTCCATGTAGCAGAGGCAGCCTATCTCAGGTAACTTTGTGCGTTGTTCTTTACCGTATAATCCCTCCCTCATGCTGTTCTTGTATTGATTTTGAAAACTGGGAGTAACCTTGGGTTTTAGATATTTTGTGATTTCAAAAATAAGTTCAGGGGAAGAGATTCCTACCTTGTGAAGCCTTGCATTTTTCAGCAAGTAGGGTAACTTTTTCTTTTGGGCTGCAGTTGACATTTGCAGCTTGAAATTGAGCTACCCATCTAGCTTTTGGGAAGGAATCTTAAAAGGGTTTTGATTTTAAAACATCCTGCTGATGTAAATCTTGTTGTTGAAGGACACAAAGGAAGGAAGAGTGTGGTTTCTGTTTTTTCTATTTTTTTTTTTCCACATACTGCCACCTGTATCTTTGTTTTACTTGGAATATTTATATCTGTATCTGGACTGTTGAATATGCATTCTTATGCAGAGCAAAATAAGAATGCTTAGTAGGCGCTTCATCTCATTTGAAAAATCACACCATGAATTCATAGCACCTAAAGGTGGGCTTAGGGAGGCAGGTTATTAAATTTGAGCTAAAATTACGTTGCATTACTTCATTTTATTGCTAGACAGTAAAGTCTAGGTTGTACAGAAAAGTTTTGCCACTTAACTCTGTGCAGACATTTTAGTTTGATGTAAGAAAAGTAAGTTCCTCTTCTGTAAAGGGGACATCTAGGTAAAGGAAGAGAAAACCGATTGGTGCTTGTACTGCTCGTGAGGCTTGTGGAGTCAGTGCCATGCTTATTAGACATCAGAGCAGGCACCCAATGTAGTATTAGGCCATTGAAAATGTGGTTTTGCTTGTTCCTGTTCGACAGGGTGTTTGCAACAGAACTTAAGTTGCCCTGAAAAACAGCCTCTACACAGTGTCTGTTCAAGCAATTATGTGGATGTGGCAGCATTGGTTTAAAATCAACCCCTTGCATTGCACTGAAACACAACTTCAGAAACTATTATTATAACACAATTAGGACATGTGCAGGAGTAACTTAATGTTCCCTTCACTCCTCTTAAATCATGAGCTTACCTTGCTGTTGCAGTCATTGTGTGAGTACACATGTTTCCATAGAAATGAAACAGGACTCCGTGGGCTTGAAGCTGACTGTAAGCTTAAAGCATTTCACTGAATCAAGGTCACAAAGCATGTGCCTTGATTTTGCGATACTGTATCTTAGCTGTAGAAGATTTGTAGGAACTAAATACGGCTTTCTCTGCTATTGTGCTGGTTAATATCTTGGGTTAGTGACTCAGTGTTACCAGACTCTTGATGGTATCACAAGCATACACTACTTAATGCTTTTTCTACTTTTTATTTAAGCCCCAGCTTTTGGAATCAAGAAAAACAGAAATTTTCACAGTTATGTTCAAAAAGTCTGGAAAAAAAAACACTTGGGCATCAGTGAGAGGTCAAAACTTTGAAGAAGAACAGATCTTTCATAGAGAATAAATGAAACCCTTTATTCTTAAGCAAAGCTTATAGCTTGGTGATGACCAGATGCATGTTTTTTTCATACACAGATTGGCAGCTGTTGCAAATAGTTTGATTCAGTTTTCATTTCTGGCTGATTTATAGTTGCAGCCAAGTAACTTCAATAACATGAAAATAATTATGTTATGATTTAGTGTTTTGTTCTTGTTTTTTATCTCCTCTTAGGGTCTTGTTTCAAATTTAACTCTTGATCAAGATACACTTGTTGAATGGGAAATCTATCCTCTAGACATAGATGGAGCAGTGAACCATGGCGTTAATGGCCACCTTGACCGACAAGAGAGATCTGTTGGCAGTCCACTGAGTTATGAAGCACCTACTTTTTACACTGGTAGACTTTCAATTCCTGAAGGGATTCCAGACTTGCCTCAAGACACCTATGTCAAGTTTCCTGGCTGGACAAAGGTACAACTTTTGCTGTAAAAACTGCTGTAAAGTCCATTCAGAAAGCTACTGAAACTTCCATGGACAATCAAAGTCCACTGCTCTTAGATGGGTAGAAGTTGGTTCTAGTGGTGGGGTGTCTCAAATGTATTTTAACAACTAGGAAATGGATTCCTTGCTTTAAGTAAATCTGGAGATAAACAATTAAGAGAAGGCAAACGTATTCAAATGATACTTGGTATTGGTCTAGAAACTGGAGCATTACAAAAAAACCCACCCCAAAACTAGTTTTTCAACAGTGAGAAAGATGATCTGTCATGAAATGCTGCATTTAGTTGTTTAGATTTTTTTGTCTTGAGATGCGGAGCAGAAACATCTTTTTGGAGGGAGGGAGTGAATACATATCTTGAGACAAAAGAATTTTTTATTCTGGAGGAAGTGGGATGCCACAGGACACTTTCCTGGTTATGTTGTTTGATTAAAAGTAACTGAGAATGTATTTGTGGTGTTGTGTGAGGAACTATGGATCCTGTTACAAAGCACAGAAAGTCTTGGACACAACTGCTGGTGGTGTGCCCATAGATACGGATCCAACGCATGGAAGATGTTACTGCTTGTCTTCTGGGGGTTACCTGTAACTGGACTGAATGGATCAGAGAGCACTGCTGTGAGAAGCTGGTGGGCAGATCTCTGTTCATCGGAACTTCTCATGGGTCTGGAGCATAGCTAGAGCAGGAAAGAGTGTGTTTTCATGGTGCCATGTTTGGAACAGCCAGCGTGCAGGATAGGTAAGGACCAGCTCAACTAGCCGGTGGGATGCACAGAGAGCAGAATGTGTGCGCTGAAGTGCCGCTCCTCTTGGAAGCCTAAACATTTACGTCCAGGCTTCAGGGAAGTGCTTGCGATAGTGTTAGGTAGCAAAATTATTGCTTTCTGAATAAATTAATTTATTGCTATTAAAATTTAGTGGGAGAAGGAGTTGCTGGTGAACTGTCTACAGTATTGTACTGGGTAAAGCACTTCCCAATATGCAGAAGACTGTGATTCATTGCAGGCACTTAGTGTTGCTGGCACTGAGCTTGGATGAGGAAGTCTAACTTAGTCCCTGTTCCTATATACGTGTGTATCTTACCAAGTTGCTGAATAAAATCCAAAAATAGCTTTTTGCACAGGAACTGGAACCTGAGACTTTTGCAGTAAATTTTGTGACCAGTGAATCACAAATCTTCTTCAGGAAGCGAGGTGACCATATTTGTCTGTTGGCAAACTTATTTTTGAAATGGCAAATGAGTCCAAGAATTCTTATGTACTGGTGGGAATCCTTTTCCTAGGATCTGCTGAACATACAAACTATGTAAGACAGAGGTTTCTATACCCTCTAAAGCAGTCTAGGCGAAGAAAGCCCAGACAAATTGTAAGTGGGGCTATTAAATTGATCCTTCAAGCTTTACATGGATTGGACCAAAGTTTTAAGTAAGGTGCCCAGGAGTAATAAGTTGAGGTGATGCTGGGTGTGGAAATTGAGACTTCCAGATAACTCTACCAATGAGCAAATGCCTTTAAGGCAGAGGGCCGTAAAGGGTTAAATTCCACTCAGGTTCCACTTTTTCCTCGAGTGGCAATGCATAAATTGCTGACTCCAAGGTGTGGAGAGAGACTTCTAATAAAAACCCACCTGGTTTGAGTAATTGGAAAACCATGGAAACACCACTTCCCAAGACAACATGTAATTCTAATGATCATCCTGCATTTACATATTAAGATGGGGAATATGGCATGCTGGACAGCCTGGAAGAAGGGTGCAGCGTTAACAGTCATGACCTATGTTGTAGCTCAATTGCCTTCAGTGGTTTTTAAACCCTTCACTATTAATAAAACTTCCTCCACCCTTGCTTGAGGAAGCACGATGCCCTTAAGCATACACGTCCCTGAATGTACGTTTAGATTTATTGGACTTTTTTTTTTCTTCAACAGAAAGATTTGGAGTCAGAATGGTTCTTGATTTCTGTGAAATCATGGGTTGTAGTTGCTGACCCTACTAAAGGAAATCTTGTTACTGAAGACAGAGATCCCCCCTCCTTTATTTTACCTAAGGGCATATTTGTTGGTCGTGTGTATAGTGTCATATTTGCTGGGCTAGAGGGTACAAATTCCTGAGTGCTTTAGAAACTGCAATGTTAATAAGGACAGTTTGGAATTGAGAAATTAAGTTCATAACTTTACTGGAAAAATGAGTTACAACCAGTGCCTGATTAAGATCAGAAACAGAGACCTATCTGGTCATACCTCTTGGATTAGAACAGTTGATTCCTACAGTAAACTCCTACTTCCCCCAGGATTACAGTCACTCTCTGTAGTAGGTAGGCTGCTGTCTGGTGGGCACACTCAGTCATTCATCTTGTGTGTGGGGAGGTTGCATTAATGCCACGTTTTCTTCTAAAACCACCATAGCAGCAGAGTAGTGAGCTTGAATAAATAGCTCTTCTCTTGCCTATTAATGGAGCAAAAACAAGCTACAAAGCAAGATAAATTTGATTAAAAAAAAAAAAATTAAAAGAAAAAGGAAAGCTTGAGGCTAAAGTTTATTAGCACCTTGGCAGAACTGTGCAAGATACGAATCTTACACCACAGAAGCAGATACAGAGATGAAATAACTCACCTGCATTTGCAAATGTACCAACTCATAAAATTTCGTTTGCAACTTTCATAAAGTGTATTTTCATAAATACCTGAAAACACAAGAAAAATACCTCCAAAACAGCTTGAACAGCGATACTCACTATATTACAATTGTGCTTCTGTAAATCCTTTAAAAGTATTATTTGGATATCCCACAAAATTGTAGAAATGACCAAGAGTGCAGTAAGAGTCCTTACTTTCCACTGATTCAGACTATTTAATTATTTTTATCAGTGTACACCAATGCCAAGAGGTAGTTTGGTTTTCCTCTATGTTCTGACTAACAAAGGCAACAGAGTTATCTGTTCCCGTCCTTTTTCTTGTCCACTGAACTCATCTGACATGGTGAAAAGATATTTAGAAGGAGTAAAAGCAAATTATTTAACCAAATCAGCTATATAACCTCCCTTATGTCTTGTTTAATGAACAGATTCAGCTTAATTCAATAGGAGTCATTTACAGTGTTACACAACATTCTGCAACTCACCAATGCATAGACTATATATATATAAAAGTATATGTACATATATATATGTACACACGCACTCTTTTGGAAAAATCTGCATTTGTGTCACTTCAATGCATCTATTTTGTGGTGTATAGATGACTAGTTTGATTTTTTTTTTTTCTTTTTCCTCTTCCCAATTTTGTTTTATCTTTTGAACTTAAGATATTTTTAATGTTAAAACAGTATTTTGAACTAGCAGTTCTGGCCACCTCCACAATTAAAAGTAATTTAAAGAGATTGTATACCACGTTAACCACAATTTCATTGAACTTAAATTAAGGCTCACAGAGCCCCAGAGATATTAGTGGTTGTAGGTAACTACACCAAAATACAGTACTCTCTTGCAGTGTGATTTCACAAGTTCTTTTGTTGATAGAGCTATGACAAGTATAATAGACATCTGAATTTCATGTGTCTAGACAAGCTGTGCCTTTTGCATGAAGTTACACAACGTGAAAGGGCTACCAAGATAATGTAGTCTTACACTAGTAAAGACGGCCACAACAGAATTAGGATCTGTTTTTTTCTTTTGTGAGTTCTTTCTCCATTTAACAATCAACTTCAAGCAAATCCTGTTTTTGGTTTTGCTAGGATCCGAAACTTGGTGCAAAATTCAGTGCCAGGAACCTGCAATTCTCTTTTCTTAAGTGTTGTCATATTTGGAATTACTGCAGTATTTAACCACTTCCTTTTTAAATATTAATTACTTTAACTCATCAGGGAATTTAGATTCTTTTGACTGTCATTAGTATTTTTCTGACCAGATTTTCTATCGTTGTGTTCTATCAAACTGAAGGATGGAGGAAATCTAGTTACTATGTGAAGAGCGTTACGCTTAAAGCTATTTCATCACTTGATTGCTGTCAAATTATTAAAATGTCATTATTTTTTCTTTCTCTCTTAACAGGGGCAAATTTGGATCAATGGCTTTAATCTTGGTCGCTACTGGCCAGCCCGTGGTCCTCAGTTGACCCTTTTTGTTCCAAGGAATATACTTGTTTCATCGGAGCCAAACAACATAACAGTGTTGGAGCTGGAGCGTTCTCCTTGCACCACCCAGGCATGCGAAATAGAATTTGTTGACAAACCTAATATCAATGCGACTGCAGAGTATGAAAATGATGCCCCCCAACTCTTTGTTAGAGACATAAGGCTGAACCATCTATAATGATTTCAGTATTTTCTTATCTTCCACCAGTTTGCTTCCCTTTCCCTCAAACCATACTTCCCTTTTCTAAAGACTTGGTCTTTATCAGTGAATTTTTTAGCTGAGGCAACTTTTTAAATTCTTCAAAGACTTTTGGGGTTTTTTTTTGTTTGTTTTTTAAATCTGCCAGAGTTAAATACTGAAATTCTCTTAAAAAAAATAAAAGCGGTAACTTTAGAATTTGCCTTGGACTGTGAAATTGAACTCAACTGGAAGATAACGTTCAGATCAGTCTAGTAAAACTGTGGTCCTTGTAGGCTGCCTACTTTACAGGAACCCTTTTACACTTTCCTTTTTTTACCGTGTTTTGCAACTGGAGAGGAGCCTGTGAAAGGAGTGCACATTCTCACCAGCTTGCTGTTTGTTCACGCAGGCCGGTAGGTCAGGACTGCCAAAGGACTAAACACTTTCAGCTCTTTTATCATCTGGTTATTATCAATAGTCTGAAGGGGCTCGCTGCCAGTGTTGGGCAGATGTCATTTTTCTCACCTCTGTGCAAATGACCTCAGAAGAATTTCAATTGGTTTCTCATGAGAACAGTGAGAAGAACTGTGGAAGAAAGACTGAAATACAAGCTGGTCCAAACTGCAGTAATGTGGAAGGACCTTGTAGCTTGCATCTGTGCCCTCTTGGAAAGCCAATTTACTGCTTCCCTTATGCTATCTTTGAAGACTTTCGGGTTGATAAACACAAGGATGTGTAAAATTTAGGTTGTTTAGGTTGGACCATAGCCTCTGATTAATCTGCCTGCAGAATTTAGTCTTAAAATTAGCAACTTTTCCTCTTAATGGATCCTATTTGTTTTTTTCTTTTTTGGGGGGTGTGGAATACCTGTTTTTTGTAGGCCAGCATCTTGCAAGTGGAAGTCTTTAAGTTAGAGACTTTTAATTCTCTTTTAGTCATTAATTCACGTCTGATTTGTTCCAGTAAACTGATGATCTTTGTAAGTGCCTGATATTTGCAAAGATGGGCAATCTCTGTCAGTAAAACTGACTTTCTACAAAAGACGGAGTTGTATCATTGATTCTTAGGGTTTTGATGCCAAATTACTTGGTAAGATTTAAATAACAAAAGATTAAGATGATGGAATTGAATATTTTCATAATCTCTGCTTTCTGCCTTTTATTTTTGTCTGACATTATTAAAATGGTTCTTTAAAGATTAAATCCTTCCTGTGCTTGTTTGGGTAGGAAAAAGGGTATGAGGAAGAGTTATGAGGAGTTACAGTGTAAGGGAGAAATGAGGTTTTAAAGTCTCTTTGGATGAGTTGTTCTTGTTGATGTCTCAGTTGTTTTCTGTGCTATGAAGATATGTGCACAGTAAAGCAAATAAAGTAGCTGTGATGAGCTGTGTGGACCTGGGAGGTGCCACCCCTTTCTGAGGTGGCCAATACAAAAATTTACTTCTTCTCAGCTGATGAGGACTATTACTGTCACCTGAGGGGAGAGTGAGAAGGAACACAGGCTTCCTTGACTACCCGCATCTTTGCTATGTGTTTGATAGGCTTTCGAACCAGGCACAAGTCATTCACCTGAGCCAGAGAGCTGCTTCTCCTTCAATTATCATCTCAAATGCAAAGTCTAACCCCTGGGGGCTGTGTGTTCGGTCCTGATGCGCTTCACTTGTGGAATAAAGCGGTCTGCCCCGACCCCACATTTGGTTTGATTTATTTTTTTTTTTTTTGGCATGATCCCTGTGCAGACCCTGGAACACGCTCTGCAATCCGTATATTGTGAAGTGTTACTTACCTCAGAGCCAGGCCTTGAATGTAAGGAATGGAACAGAATTAGTTTCATACCGGTTGTGGATTTTGTGGCTTGAAGTGTGCAGAATGACAGCGCTATTTAGGTATTATTCCTACAACAGTTCAGTGTTTTAACAGCCAGGAGTATTTTTAATTTTGATGGCAGTTAGTGCTGTGAGGGGAGTGGAGCTTCTGGCTCTCATTCTAACTTCATTTCATTCTCCATTGTACTTGTGAAAATGTAGTGTAATCCATGAGACTTCACTTTTTGCCGCAGCTCTGGGTAATATTACAAGTAGAAGGGCTTTGCAGCAAGGATTACAAACATGCATCTAGTTAGAAGACTAACGAGGAAATATGGGAATATGGAAAAATGGGCTTAAAATTTTTCAAGCCGGGCTGTAGATAGCTTTATTAGTGCACCTGCCTATTTTCTGCTTTCAGACAAGTGATCTCTTGTTTACAGAAAGGAACTGAAAGTTGAAGCCCTTGATTCCTAATTCTGATCTGCCTACATGAAAACACTGCTAGAGGTTGCCAAGCACTGCAGTATTTATTTGAGTATGCAGAAGGGAGGCCTCCAGAGTACAGCGCTACCGAGGAGACCCTGTTGCCTCTTACTGCTGCTTTACCCGAGGATGTGTCTGTAGGTTCTGCGGGAGGGTGTTCTGCCCTGCCTATCTCTCATACTGGGTCGCTGTGCCCACACCACTGCTGATACTTCATGGCTGGGGCTTACATTAGGTTTCCTAGGCTTGGCGTGCAGTCCTCCTGGGGCTGAGTGTGTGATGTAAAATGAGACAGCTTTGGCATTTTGCTCCTTTGTAGTCTCGAGCAGGTCAGTTATTTTAACCTATCCTCAAATCACAGAAACATAAAATGGTTAGAGTTGGAAGGGACCTTAAAGATCATTGAGTTCCAACCCCCTGCCAT
>JAOXJM010000012.1:47465603-47481020 GCA_026413425.1 Tringa solitaria | reverse complement strand
AAACCTACCCTGTTTCAGCTTGAAACCATTCCCTCTTGTTCTGTCATTACTTACCAGTACTACATTGCCTTTGAATGGTTTTATCAGTTATGCAAATGCTAGAAGTCTCACCTCAGTTATACTGACTATTCATTTCCAGCCTCCTACTTTAAAAGCTTCTTTTATGCCTGGAGTAGCAAAGTCCTGTTAAGAGCAGCATTTTAATGATCGTTTTGATTGACATTACTAAATGGCTCTTGATTTCTAACTGTAAATCAAGATAGATATTTGCAGAAGAGATGGGAGTTGATGAGTCTTCTGGTTTAAGGTAAATGAGAACCAATTTTCATATCAATAATTTTACTTTTCAGCTAAACCCCTTCTAACTGAACTCTTCCAAGTTAATGGCATCTTTTTCAGACAGTGTTGGCTTCTAGCAGAGATAAGGCCTGATGTTTGTAGTTCATGCCAAGGAATGGTATGCAGAGAGGGTCTTGCTTATACTTACTGCTGTAACAACCAAGGTCAGTTATCTTCATTATTTACCCCATCGGAGGGTTGGAAACAGAAACGCATAGAGGGGTCCCACCTGCAAGGAGTGGACAGGATGGGTGACCCAAACCTGACCAACAGGGTGTTCCATCCCATCTGCATCACTCTCAGTATAAAAGATGAGGGATCAGAGGCTCAGCCTCTTTCTTCAGTGGCTGACATCTGAGGAGGACCCTGTCTGTTCATCTGCCTTTGATCCCAATCCATGTGTTCCTGAATCCGGTCTCTGAGTTCAGCTCCCATCCATTGCTGAGTCCAGTCAGGGACTTTCCCAGAGCCTGCTGGTGATGTGATCATCATCCTGGTTTTGTATATATTGTATATATTTCACTATTTTCTTATCATTATCTTTTTTTATTTTCTTATTAATATTTCATTAAAGTAGTTTAGTTTCTTTTGAACTCTTAAGTCTCTCTCTCATTCTTTTTTCACTTGGAAGAGAAGTTAGAGAGTGTTTGTTCGTTTTAATGGCCAGCCCAGCCCAAACCACAACAATGAGGTTGGTCTCTGGCTGTGTTAAGAGAAAGATGTCAGATAAAACTGGAAACCATTAAGAGCTCATGGAAGAAAATGTGTGTGTGTGTCCCTGCTGGCGTTTTTAGACTGGAAGCATCCTAGTAAGAGAGGAGCACTGTGCTGCCTGTTGAATTGCACTCTCCTTCAGACCAGGTGTGCAGAGCTGGTGCTGAGAGAGTGACAAGCAGTACTAGTATAGGAAGGAGAAAAATCAGTTCCTTACTTTCTTTCCAGGGCTGGCTTTCCGACTGAAAGGAGCAGACTGGGAGGAGGCTGCCAACCATGATGCTGCTTCCATGTCATCAAAAGGGATGAAACTGTCTCCCAGAGTCAAAGGTAAGTATGTAACTCAGCTTTATGTTTAGGGAGTGACTGTGGTGGCCTAAGCGCCGTATGAAAACAAACTAACCAGCTACTTTTTACTTGTTACTTATATTTAATATAATTAAGCTGATTTTTTTCCCCTAGTCTACCATTCTGTGATGGCTTAGTGCTACTGAAGAGAGGACACAGGCTGGCCTTCCGAGGAACCCCAATGCAAAAATGTGGGTGTAGGAATGAGTCAGCTTTGATTCACTCACACATGTCTATCCATTCTCTTTCATGGTTTGATAGGTCTGTACATACCATCATTGGAAACTCTCGTTCAGCTGAAATGACACCTTTGGTCAACTGACATTTTGAAAATCCCTTCTTTATTTTTGTCTGTATTGATACTATTGTCTCATCCTTTTTCATCAGCAGATTTCAAAGCCCTCTCTTAAGAGGAGTGGCATTATCCACTGTAGCTGGGTGCATGGGGGAGGAAGATTTGTTCTAGGTGACAGACAGAACAAAACCTCCCAGTTTTGGTGAGCTCCAGTCCCAGCACCTGGGTTCCTGAGCCCATCACTTAAAGGTGAGCTCCCTCTTGCACCCAATTCAGCAAACTTGCTCAGAGCACAACCTCCAGCTCAGTTGCTCATCCAGCCCACGCATTGAGTAGATTATTACTGGGAGGACTGGAAGGGGTTATTTGGGCAGAGAGACAAGGACAATGTTCACCTGGGGGGAGCTCTGGCTGCACCAGGCACCCTGTGCACCAAATTGCCTGTCTGTACAGGCTGTGGGGCACAAAGCCGAGCAGCCATGTGAAGCACCTTTGAGTTTTGTGTGGAAGAGGGGCTTTACACTAGCTCCGTTTATGGCAACACTGCACAACCAATGGGTGCGGCCCGTTAATTCCACACATGAGCAGATTCATCATCCTCCCCCACCACAGCGTGTGTGCCCAGAGCCAGACCAGCCTGCGAGCTGATAGCCATCCTGGTGTCGTTCCTCAACACTGCTTGTAGCCCTGGATCTCTCTCATCTCACAGTTGTCAAGAGCCAAGAGCCTATGGCTTGCTTTTTGCTTTGCTGGCCATCATTTTTGCCAGGCCAGCGTGGGCAGCCCTTCCCCTAGCTGGGAAAGCAAGGTTTCTCAACAGGATACGTTTATTCTCACTAACTAGAAGGATCAGAGAGTAGGACCAAGAAAAAAAAAACAACCCAACTGCACTGTTTGGGTCCCAGGTCAGTCCATGCACTTGAGTGATGGGTAACTCAGCACTTCCCAGTGCCTGCACCGTCAGTGTCACCTCTGTGAGGACAATGTGCCATGCCAGCTTGGGAGTGACATGTTGTTGGGTTCGGTTGACATCTGTGAGACTTTGAAGCACCTGACACTTGCAGTTTGTCTTCCTTTTCAAAACAGGTGATGGATGGCTTAACCCACCCCTTGCAGCGTTTTTTCCCACCTGATTTACTCAGTGGCTTGTAAGGTTCTGAGTAAAAATTTATAGTCTTTTTCTTGGGAAGGCGCTTTCTTACTACACATAATGTCTTCTACAGCTGTTCTCATTATTTGCATTAATGCAGATCCTTGCGTGTTAGCCTCAGCAAACTGCTAATGGCAATGCATTCCTGAAATTATGGTGGATATGTGTGTGTGCGAGTGTTTAAGCGTGCTGCTTTTTGTTTTCAGTCTTGTATCATGAGAGAGGTCACATGGAGGTGAGCTTCCACTTATGTTTCTTATTTAGGGTGATGAGAACAATGGCATTACAATATTTTTACATTTCTTTTTCAGCCCTTTCCTGATGCACTTTAATGTCGTGTCTGCTCTTTGCAGCTGTGTCTGAGCAGCTGCTTTGTTACTGACAGCCTAAAAAAAAAATCCAGGTTGTCATCCAGCAAAAAGACGCACGAGAAATATCTTCCAATACGTATTTTTCAACTCTTACTTTATCTGCTACCACATTACTGATTATTGCCCTTTTAAAAATTATTTTTGTGCCAAAATCTAAACGTTACTGTGTGAATTTCCTTCCTGTTCCAGATCTCTGATCAATATCATGTAGATCTGTGAGCGGCTACTGGGGCATCGCGCTCTTCGCATTTTGCTGTTATCAAATGCTAGGATTCTTCGTGCGGTTTCTAAGTTATGACAGACCATTTCTACACAATCTCTGGTTTTACTTTCTTTTGTTTTGCCAGATACGTCTCCAATGAATGAAAATTGGGTCTTGGGGTTAAGTGCTTTAGGTACAAAGAACATTCCCTTTAAAAGATGTATTTTTAATCAAGATTCTTCAAACTTATTCACACATGCTGGAAAATAAATGATTTAAAACACTTATATTAAAAAATATTAAAAACATTTTCTATGTTAAAGTACAGAATTGCTATTCTGAATTACAGTGATAAAGTCATTCAAAATGTCTATATATACACCTACACATAGGCATATATGGCAACTTGGAAACCTGAGAGAAAAAGTGTCTACAACACAATGTAATGCATTTGCTTTGCGTCTTTGTGCACGTAAAAAATGTATTTTGTGTCCTTTTTCTTAATGACATGAAGTGTATCCGCTCCCCGAGCTGAAGCATCGAACAGTTGCAGGTACTGTTAATAGCTTGCTAAGAGTCAGAGCCAACAAGTTCTACACAGATCAACTGTAGAATAAAAGAAAAAAAAGTGGTAATAACCATCCTTCTTGAATAAATGAATATGTTTTCCAAATGCAGGTGCTGAGAAAAAGCAGCTGTCTCTCCTCTGCCCCTCCGCGCAGGCCAACCTCCATCTTGATGCTGGTGGAAAAAGAAGCAAGGTGGCACAGTGCTTTGCAGAGAACCGAGGCTGCTGTTACGTCTGAGCAGTGATTTATAATCACAGCAGATAAAACCTGCGTGTCCATCGCCCACGTTTCACATCTAGGACACCTTTCTGTCGTACTATTCAGAAAATCTAGAGGCAGAAATCAAAGCTGAAGTAAGTAATTATCCGGCACTAGCTTACTGTTAAATGCATGTGCATTTGCTTTAGCTTTTCAAAGTTCCTGCTTTTGTCAGTTTGCTTGCCTGTGAGTTCAGTGGTTGGTCTGAAACATGTTACAGAGCATCTTGGTCCCCTGTAGATTGTGTGTGGAATGAACTGGTGGATTCACTGTGGTAAGTGATGTGAACTCCACACCACTTGCAAATACGTCCAGGTAATCGCCAGTTCTTGAAGAGCATCTTTACGTACTTCTTAAATTTTTCCCCCATGAAGAAATAGATGACTGGGTTGAGGCAACAGTGAAAAAGACCGAGGATTTCTGTTACCTGGGCAGCATAGTCCAGACTCCTACTCACTTGACAGTCTCTAATGAGTCCCATCATTTCCAGCAGTTGTAGGAAAATAACAATGTTGTAAGGGATCCAAAAGACGAAAAACACGATCATGACAGCAAAGATCATCCTCACAGCCTTATTCTTTTTCTCATTTCTACAGTGAACTAATGTTTTAATGATCATGGAGTAGCAAAATGTCATAACTATAGAAGGGATTAGGAGCCCTAAAATGTTGATTTCCAAAGTGGAAAAAAGTTTCCATGTCGTGAAATTGCTTGGATATATCGGCTTGCAGGTGGTATAATTACGTTCGTTAAAAGATTCTCTAAATACAAGTTCTGGAACTGAGGCTGAAAGAGATATTAGCCATACAACAAGGCTAGTGATCAAGCCATGGAAGGCAGTCCTTGCTTTCAAGGAAAACACCGCACGAACAATTGCCAGGTATCTGTCTATGCTCATAAGCATGATAAAAAATATGCCGCTATAAAACCCAACCAGGTAGATCCACGAAATGATTTTACACCAGGGAGTTCCGAAGACCCATTGGTCTATTGTGAAATAAGACCAGAACGGCAAGGATATAACAAAGAGCAGATCTGAGATGGCGAGGTTTAGAAGGTACACATCAGTCATGCTCTTCAGCCTCTTGTATTTGAAGAGGACCACAATGACCAGAATGTTTCCCATGAGCCCCACCAGGAATACTAGGGTGTACAGGACGGGTAGGAAGGAGGCTGCAAACCTCTTGACGCTTTCCTTACTGCATGGCTTTGGAGCATCATTATAATTATCGTAATAGTCATAGAAGGTTGAGATTTCAACTTCAGAGGACTCTGTACTTGAAGAAATCATGTTTGGTTTTTTCCCCCAGTTCCTGAGAAGGAAAGAATATAAAAATGTCACTGACTTTCAGTCCGTGAAGACCGTGTGGTTACTCTGCAAGCCTGAATCACTAACAATGACTAACTTGCAGTTCCAGCACACTTCTCATTACAGGTTTTTCAAACACTTCTTAAGCATTATGGGATGCATATGCACACTTGCTAAGAATCTTTAACATGCACGTGCTTAGTCCTTGCAGCACCGTGCAACTTGGGTGTCAAGCACACAAAAGGCTGTTCAAATGGTGGAAAGGAAAGCAAATAGGAATGAAAGATACGGACCACAAACATCAAATCAGAGAGGAATAATTCCTGGGTGGAATAAAGCAAAAAGTAAAGACACTATTCATAGCAGTTCAGGATTTCACCCACCTTTCCGGTCAGGCAAATATCACCATAAGAAGACAGTAATAAAAATGTATCTGACTCTTCCTTCTAATGAAATTACAGTTACTGAAAGCTGACATGAGTTTTCAGTAAGTGCTGTTTTCAGTGGCTAAATGAATAACAGGAATTTGTTGGGTTTGTATGTATGTTCTTTTCTGATAGGCAGAGACAGAGTTTTAAGTGATGTTACTCCGAGGTAAGTAGCTTGGACGCAGTTCGAATATATTGCTGATGTGTGTTTACATCACAGCAAGTGCCATTTTTTTTACCCTAACATACCAGAATTTTTCTAAGCCTAATTTTTCCCCTTTGTCTTTATTTTTATGAATGGAAAGCAGAAGAAAAGTGAGTATCATTGCTTTATTTGTCTTTGCACTGTTTATTGCTGCTACATAACAAGGAACACTGACTATCATTAACCTGACCCCTCCTGTGTATAGTCCCAGGCTTGACACCTCTCCAGCCCACAGTTCTGTTCCATTACACACAGAGAGGAATTTAATCAGAATTACAGGTCACAGGGACAAAACTGTCTGACACCAGTGGTCTAGAGGTGACATCTTTGCAAAAACTGCACCTACACATACCTGAATCTAACCTGGGTTCAGCATAATATTTAAAACTTAAGTATTTAAGTATTTAAAACTGAAAACGTACACTCACGTAATGCACGCACAGCCACTTCTGGTGATGCAGAAGTTGTTAAAACTGCTTAAAAATTACCTGAACAGCAACAAAAGGTAAATGAAAAAGCATTACAGTCACACACATGATGAGTGTACATGACACACAACTGTTTAAGCAACGGCATTTTGTGAATTTTACCTTTTCTCTTCCTTTCTTCTCAGATGATGTGAAGAAGCTTCTTTGCTCTAAGGGTGTAGAATCACTTGTCACTCACCAGGTAGCTCTGTCAGGAGGTGCTGCCTACACAGCAATATCCAGCAGCTGCAAAAACCAGATGTTACAAGGTAGCTGTGTCTCTTAACGGAAACTTCGTACTTCCTTACAGATTGTATCACAAGTGGTTCTCTCCTCAGTGCTCATCAGAGATGATCCTTTAAAGTCAGAAATAAAATTAAAGACATAATGTGTAAGGAAATGCAAAGTTTCTACTGACAGCCTGATTACTGAGTTAAAGCAGCTTTGTCTGACCCAATAATCATTAAAAGTAGATGCCACTAAGCAGCTGTTATTCAACAGAAACCTTGTTCTTTCTTATGGGCTGTAAAATGCATCTTAATCTCAGAAAAAAATAATCTAAGGATCATCTGCAGTGAGCGGAGAGGAGGAAGGCACTTGGTGGGTGGGTGTGAGGTGTGCTTCTAGTCCCTTTCTGCCAGATAACTAATTTTGCAACTTGCAGTATGTAACTGTAGAAGAAAAGATCTGTACAGATTTAGTGTAGGGAAGGCTCCTTTTATTCATTGCTCTTTGATCTTCCAAGCTCCTGCTTACCTTGCTAAGAAAAGAGATGAAGGCATGTTAATTCACGCTACCTTTTTGCTTGATGTCTCCCGTAGCAGGTTTTCTATACAGCAAATCTACCTCCTAGCACTGACTACAAATGGTAATAGTGGTCAAAATATCAAACGAGAAGTAGAATGCTTACATGTGTGTGTGGTGTAAGGGCAGAGGCTGCGGAGGTTTACCATGGGTTTTTGTCACAGCAGGAACCTCAGCAGCTTCTATGAATTTCTCCCGGGAGTGTGGTGGGCACTATCTACCTTTTGGGGGACCCTGGGACGGGAGAAGAGAGCACAGAGGACCATATGCTAGCCAAATGGGATGGGTTTGAGTCCCGCCAGCAGAACAGCTGCGCCAGCAGCTGGCAAGTGCTGCTCTCCTCTGTGTCCTAGAAGAGGCTAGCCAAGCAGAAGTAAAAGCCATTTCTCAACAGGAGAGGCTGCTTGCTTGTTCACAGGAGAAGTTGAAGAGTCGCTGACAGAAGCAGAAACAAGAAAGGTACAGGAGGTGGTTGGTGGGTTAGGAAGGATCATAGATCTCAGTTCAGGAGAAGTGAGATTTCTTCTAGGTAGACCTTCAGTGTTATTCCACCCACAGGTATAGCTTTTCTTTCAGTTAGGCTGTTTGCTGCTATCCTGTGTGCCTCTGACATTGTTACTTTGCCCAATAACTTACATTTGGCTGAAGTGACGTTAAGCCAGCATGAGACGTTCATGTTTTCATGTTTCACCAGAATAAAGTACTTGTATGAGGAGTGGCTTCTCGTTCATCTTTCACAAGCTGCATCTGTGGAGATTTTTAAATCTGTCATTGGGAGGTGTTCCTCTGGTGTAGGTTATTGCTCTGCAGACCATGTGTGTCTTCTCTTCAGTTTACTAGCAGTTCTTTAAAGATGTGAACATCAGCTGAGCACGCAACACTGTGGTACCAGTTTCATCAGCTCTGTTCACAGAAACCAGAAGCTGTTCCTCTTGCTGTTCTTTTGTCCATGTAAGGGCCTCATTAATCTCTTCTTTGATGTATTGTTGCACTGGGGATGTAAGTTCAGCTCTTCACCCACAATAACAATGACATAAAATCTTTCTTTAAGTACCTGCTTTTCAGGAAAAAAAACACCTCTTGCTCTGTAGGCATTGTTCTTTCTTTGTTTTGGCTTTAATGCTTTTGTCTCAATAAACAGCTCTGCGTCTGTGTGCCTGCCTTGTCCCACTCCATCAAAGTAGGTGTCTCTCTTGAATTTCATCACTGGTGATTTTTCTTGATTTCCAAATGAAGCAGTGAATAGAACTGAATCCAGATGCAATCTGTCTTCCACCCTCTGACAACCCTTCTTGATTAAGGGACAATTCCCCATCACCCATAACCTTTTGGCATCTGTCAACCTGTCCTTAGCACACATGCCACACTTCAAACACACTTCTGATCTTTCAGTCATAATTGATGGATTGCCAGGGACCAAGTCTGGCTTATAGGTACCAATAGCCTGCCTATAGGTACCAAGGATCTATCTGGCCTCTTGCCCTTTGCCCAGCTCTTCCTTGGAAGAAAGACTTTAAAATAGTGAATGCTTCTGACGCAGCTTTCTCTACCTTCTCACCTCGGGTGGAAAGCTGGGCTGCTACCACTAGAGGAGCAGTGCAGCAAAGGCTTCTGTGTGTGTGGCTGTGGTGAGGTGAGGAGAAAGGGCACTGTCCTGCAAAGCAGCAGTTGAATTGCTGAAGCCTGCCACGCCAAAGCCTGCGAGAAAAACCACAGAGGAAGACCAAAAGAAGAGCAAATGAGACAACGCAGAAAAATGCTGGTGCGAGTGAAGGTCCTGCAATGGCTTGAAGAGAAAGAAGAGTGAAAGGGGATAAGTATAACTGTTGTCTATAGTGGGAGAGCCTTGAAGTCCCCTTCTAACAAGACACTGTGGGTTTTTTCAGCTCTTCCTCAGAGAAGAACCTGGCAGAGACTAACAGAAGGGGGATGGCAGGAGATCACAAAGTTAAAAGGAAAGGGGGAAAAGATCTCAATGAGATGTAAAGAACATTGCTGTAATACCAACAGGTTAGCAGGGGAAGGGGAAAAGGAAGAAGACGACTTACCTCTTTACTAGATGGTATCATGTGTGTGGCCCTGACTAAACAGATCACAAGAGTGCAGAGAACTGGACCAAACCTAATTAGCCTGACTGGGAGGAGATTAACCTCTTACATGGGATGGGGAGGCACATTAAAACCAACAGAAGGGAACTTAATAAAAGCAAACCAACCCAAACCATGAATAACTTGCTTCTCGGCAAAAGATTATTTCAGCCACTCCCATCTTTTGCAGAAAATCTTGTCGTTAACTTGCCGTTTTACAGGATGCATAAGAGTTTTCCCAAGAAAGGGCTGGAGATAAGCGTTTATCTATCTCACTAGCTAGGCTGAGAGATACTCACCACTGATATACCACTGCACCATCCATTCCCTCTGATATCACGATGGATAGGTGATTCTGAAGTGTTTATTAGAGAAGTCCTCATCCAGAAGAGACTGCCTCAGGAGAGAGGCAGATGACAGCAAGTAAAGATAGCCAACTATTGCAAAAATCGGTATTGTGACTGATTGTGTGGATCCAGGATCCAGGCTGCCAAAGTCACAGTTGGGCAAACAACTGCCTTTCTCAACAAACTGTCCTCTCTATCAGGTGACCAACCCCTTCTTGCGAGGTCGGGCTGTGTGCAGTTCTTCTTTTGCAATTCAAGTGAATTTGAATTGCAGTTTGCACATCTGTGCTTCCAATCCTTGCTTGTTAGCAAAGTGCTTGTGCCACCTATTCATCATGCAGTTCTTTTCCTCATCATTTTTAATTTATTAAAAATTTCCTGGGCATGAGTAAAACTGCAGCAATCTGACAGAGAACTAAAAAAAGGAGAGTGAATTATTTTCCTAGTTTTAGAGACAACCACTGTCTACACTGTTGTCCTAGGTGATTCACTCATAGTTTTCCTCAATCTTTTTGAATGTACAAACCCTTTGGTTAAGACAGCTGCTTGGGTTAACAAGCAAAAGATTTAAGCCTAAAAGGGGTTTTCCTTGCTTAACACTGTTAAGTTGCAATTCCTCACATCTTTTTTTTTTTTTTTTCCTTCCCAGTGGTCCATTTCTATGCACTCTGCTGTTTGTAAAACTTTTGTGAATGGTACTGGCCACCATTTTCCGCACCCTAATTTGCTTCCTTTCCACGTGCTGTGCTTGCAAAGCTGCTATATCCAGAACTCATAAAAAAAGAACTGAAACTTCAAACCTCAAACATGACAGAAACAGTCATTTTGTATGCTAAATTTTACTTAACATAAAAATCACTGATGCAAAAACCATGAGTTGTATTCTTTTTAAATGTGAAATGACTCTGTGAGGAGTTTTATTTGTCTTGCTCAGTGATCTATCAATTGTTCCCAAGCTGCTTCTACATGAACATGACAAATTTGGGTTGTTTCTACTCTGAGGAGCAGTCAAACCTGAGATATAATTTCTTCTTTTTTAAATTTCCCAGACATCACCTAACCATCACTATCATGTCCCTGTTAAAGGCTGGTCTCTCTGAAGAAAAAAAAACAAACAACAAAACAAAAAAAAAAAGAGAAAAAAGCAAGGCAGTGGTGAATAGCAGAGGTCTCTTCAGGCCAGTTCGTTTGATGTTTATTGTGATGAGTTTAGATACAGAGGGATGATGGCATTCTGCCATAAAGGCTTGGATCTCTGTTTGCTTTATGGTAGCGCCCCCAAGTCTCAAACACTGTAGTTGTTGGTAGCCTCCAAAAGCACAGTAAAAGACGTTCCAAACCCACCTGGACAAGTTCCTGTGCAACCTGCTCTGGGTGGACCTGCTTTGGCAGGGGGTTGGACTAGATGATCTCCAGAGGTCCCTTCCAGCCCCATATCATTCTGTGATTCTGTGACTGGGTCTATCCTAAACACAGCAAATATCTCCACAGTCTCTCCTGCCGTTTTACTCACATGGTGGTTGTAACATAAAGGAAGATAGTTAGAAAAAACAAAGAATTTGGAGAGCATCAAGACTGAAACAGAACCAATACTTAGTCTTATCAATTAGTAATCTTCTACGTTTGCTGAGACCCAGACACTCTGCTCTCACACGGTAAAAGCTGTTTCACTGCAAGTCCTCTTCAAAACAAGCTGTACAGCAAACTCACGTCATGTGCAGTTCACTTTTAGTAGCAGGGGAAAGCACTCAGGGCACTGAAATAAATCTGTGATGGCAACAATAAGAGGTTTGCATTGGAACATCTCTCTGGTCTGTGTGATTCACAAGATATTCTGACGTGCTTTGTGAATTGTCGGTGAAACTGTTTGTAGTTAATTTAACATTCGCAGGCTCGCATTTGCTCAATAACAACCAGCAACTAAAAAAACAAAAAGGAAGAAATATATGCTTTCTTCCAGAATCAGGATGTAGTGACTGTTTTTTCTTTTTGTAAATATATTTTTCACACTCTGTACTTGTTCATCAATGACTCCAGCTGCTACACTGGCACATCCTCCTTTACCATGAATGACTTTTATTTCTGAGAGAGTTTAATAATGCCACCTTCTGGTGGAAATGCAAGGAAAGCATCGACACTAAAGATGGGCAGAAGAAACGATGGAGCGAGTTTAGGATGGAGGGTCCTGCCTTAGCAAAGGTAATTACAGGGACAGTGAGAGGTTTTGGTGACTCTGGAAATACTTGGCTCCAGGTGCTGTCAGCCTTGTGTAAAAATATGTATGCCGCTGCCTACGGTTGCCTTTTCTGAATCTGACTTGATCTGTAAACTCTGGCCTGTGCCTTCAGTGTTGTATTTATGGTAGGTTGTACTTCATCCATTCCTGAAACTTGAGTCACCAGGAGGATCTGGAGAGCAGAGACCAGCCATGGGGACCGAGAAGAAGGAACTGAACAAGAAACTAAGTGATGGTGAGCCTTAATGATTCAAATGAGGGCTCCCTTTGAAACTATCAGCTGACAGCAGTACAAGGATACCTGTTTCCCAAGATAGGACTCCAAGGGGGAGACGGGCTTCAATAAAGCAAAAACTCCCTGGAGAGGGGCTCTGAAGCCACTCTTGGGGTATGACCTGGTCAAATTTTAGTCAGCTCTGCTACTGCCATTTACAAAACAGACAAACCTAGACACCTTCCCTCTGGAGCAAAGAAATGTGCTGATGAAGGTCCTTTATCTGTACCAGGAGGTCTAGCAAGGTGTCCCTAGGAAGTGCTGAAAAGTGATTCCTGTACAGGCTCACCCAATTCCCCATCCCTGAGTGTTTTTGGCCATTAGCTATACTGCTTGAGGCCCTTCCAGTGCGAAATGCTCCCTATTTCCGTGTGTTCCTGTATAGCAAAGGGGATGGCAAAGGACTGTGGATGAAGGTGGTGCAACAACCTGCTCCAGGTGCCTCTTAGACATACCATTTCCTTGTGGTTTGCTCCTGCCTGGTTGGAGCCCTGAAAATAACAGAAGCTGCAGCTCAGGATTTCAAACAGTTCTTATCTATAAGGAACTGTGCTGGTAAAGTCACTGGTGTAGGGAATTGCACATAGAAATAGCAGCATGTGTCTGGCACTAGAGGGAACTCTCTTGTCAGAAGATGCGTGGAGCATCTGCTGTTCTGCTTCATCAGCTTCCTCAGTGTCCTCTGATGTACCCGGCAAACCATGGCCATGGCAAACTGTGGTGTCATTTCTTTGTGTCGCAGGTGCTGCTGGTTTTAATTTTAATGTGGTAAACGTAGCATTTATGGGGTAAATGCAAGCTTTTGTGGGAGCAAGACAGCTTCTTTCAGTTGCCTGCGTATCCTGACATAGGGATCTGTGTGTGGCTGGACTGCTAGGGAACAGTGACAAATCCATATAACGTATTGGAGACTTTGTTTTCCACCCCAGCCAGTTTCTGACTGCTGCAGTTACAGGTGCAGTTGGCAAGTGGATAATAACATAGTCAAGAAGCTGTGCCCAGTGTCCTTGCTGGCATTCTCTGTCCCGTTCACTGACCTCTGCCTTCAGTGACATGAAGTTGATGTGCTGCTTCCTGCTGATCAAAGGATCGCAGCTGGAAATTTGGTAAGTACAAACTGTTTTTCACAAGGAAACCATTTTCCCTACGTCCAGTGGGAGCTATTTTACAGCATTTCTTTAGGGAGAGGAATGACAAATACCATATATTAACTATATGTATTTGTATATTGAATATTAGTGCAATAAACAAAATTATACAGAAGTTGGTGGGTATTTTTTTTTTCCATATTGAATACAGTGTGTTAACACTAACACTGCAAAACCCAAGTCTTGAGGTTTGGGTGCGTATATGTTGAGAACCAAGCTCTTACAGTAGTTACCAAGTAAATCAGGAAGTTCTTATTAACAATGGCAGCAGAATTATTACCAACTTCAACAGAAGCTCTATGTATGTGACAGGTCTCAGAAGCCATCCTTTAACAGATATAAATTGCTCTCAATTTTAGCTACAGTTACCGGCTTTGAATTTCAAAACAATAACTCTGGAAATGAACAGTGTGGAAGTTTATATACAACGTCCTTTGGAAAGCACAGCACCCTGCGCGGGCAATAACTGCAGCAGAAAATTGCTACCAGCCAGGAGCTGCAAAAGCAAAGGTGGGCAGAGATATTGCAACTTCTAAAATTTGAGCTTGACAACAATACAGCTGGTAACTGAGTTTTTCTTTGGAAAACTCACCTGTTTTTGGGACTTGCAGGGAGGGGGGTTGTCCCCTTTTTGGCAACAGCATGTCCTGCTATGGCAAGAGTTTTGTACTACCTACCATATCTCAGTGAGGGACCTCACAAAGGTGATAAGAGACAAAATGTAAATAACTGAACCCAAGCCATAAACCAGTGCATTTATAATTAGTTTCTCTGTGAAATATAGCCTTAAAACTTCAGACTACCCTGAACCAGGGCTTCAGATCCACTCCCAGCAAATTCTAAATCCTACAGAAATATGTGGCTAGTGACTCCTTCTGATGCCAGTGCTGGAAACTACAGCTTTCACTGCTGAGCAACTTCCCAGCTCAACATGATGCTCTGACTGGCTGCATTTCTATTTTTTTTGTACAAGTTAAAAACCCCAAGAGGTTCAAAGCAGCCATACTCAGCTAAATAATGAAGAAACACAAATCCTATGATTTTGGGACTGTGATGTGATATTTGAATGAGAAAGATTCACAGTGGCACCTAAAAAAGATACCGTTGTCCATGTGTCTCACTGCAAGCACTTTGGCTAAATATGTTTCTTGGTCATTCTATTTAAAAATAGAACATGAAGTGTAGTTATGAACCTGCAGAGAAAAATTGGATTCAGGTTTTATTAGTTCCTCAAACTGTAACCCAGCTTGAAAAGATTTATGTTAAGTGTCAGTGGGGTTCTCAAACAGGAAAAAAGAAGTTGATCATGAAAAAACACGATGCAAAAATAGCTCACCACCCCTCAAAACCCTAAAGCCCAATCCTCCCACCAAATCCAGAGATTTCCTGACCTTTTTGCACAACCAAATACTGTTCAATGGATAGATATGACAAGTGGGCATGAGTGTGCGTATGTTTTCATGTGTAAATTGTAACTTGCTAAATAAGCAAGAGTCTATCCTTAATTCATGGCAGATGGAAAGGTTTTCTCCCATCCTGAGAGAGTGGTTTACTTTCTCCAGTGTAATGTGTAGGAACTGGGTGTTTCTAGTCCTCTGGGATGTGCTGATCCAGTCTAAGGATATATGCAGCATTAGTGCTGTTCATAGAAAAGTGTACAGGCTGGAGAGTTGGGCAGAAATTCAACAAAGGCAAGTGTAGGGTGCTGCACCTGGGGAGGAATAACCCCCGCACCAGGACAGGTTGGGGGCTGACCTGCTGGAGAGCAGCTCTGAGGAAAAAAACCCGGGAGTCCTGGTGGACAACAGGATGCCCATGAGCCAGCAATATGCCCTTGTGGCCAAGAAGGCCAATGGCATCCTGGGG
>JAOXJM010000012.1:47423909-47435295 GCA_026413425.1 Tringa solitaria | reverse complement strand
GGGATGGGGCAGCCACAGCTTCTCTGGGCAACCTGTTCCAGTGTCTCACCACCCTATTCCATGTTTCCTTCAAAAAGGAGAAAGGGAGCAGTGCTCGGGGAGGAACTGACATGTAAACGTTCATCTCCTGAAAGCTGCGTTTCCAGTTAGCTGAGTGTCAGAAATACCCCTCATGGGACGAGTTACTTTGGCACAGCATTCCCAGATGGTTCGAGCAGGTTTTCAGCTGTAAAGGCACCCGCACATACAGGTCATCAGTGGGTGCTGCACAGTGCACGCTCTCTCCACCCTGAGTGAGAGCAGCAGTGGCAGCTCTGGCCTGAGGGGCAACTTCCCAAAGAGCAGATGGGGGGGGGGTTCTGCCCCTTCTTCCCTCCTCCCCAGCAGGAATTGTGCCCTCTTGGCCTGTGCCAGCACAAACCGCTGCTGGCAGCAGCTTATGCTCACCAAGACTTTGCTCTGCTAATGGGGACAGATGGATTTCCTTTCAACACCAGCAGCTTTGCCCTGCTGGCACCTGTCAGGAAGCACCAGCAGCAGCAACGTTTCCCCTCCCTGTTCCCTGGCCCCTCGCAGCCCCCTCCCAGAATCAACCACCACATCCCTGGGCAGCATCTGTGACAGCAGGCAGCTAAAGAAGATGGGTGGCAGCAGAACCCCCAGTCCCATCAGCTGAAGATATTTTCACTCACTGTTTTGTTCAGAGAACAACAATCACACTGATTTCTTCTGAACCCTCCCTGTCCCTACCAGGCTATGTGTCCCCTTGGGCAAAGCTGGACCCCTGAGATGTGCTACTGGCCTCTGCTCACAGGAGAGCAACCTGGTGGGGAATGACTCACCGATATGTCCTCGGAGACCCCTCCGCCCAGCAGGTGGATCAAGTTCTCCTCCATAATCCAACACTGTGTCTGAAAGAGCACAAAAAAAAAAAAAAAGAAAAAAAAAAGCCTTTAATTCACAGGTTTTAAAGAAGTGGATAGACCTTCACACATGTTTGCTGGCAGTATTTACCTTAGCTTGTGTTGCAATGACAAGTCCCAGGCAAGGTCCTCACCGTAGCAGTGCACAGTCATAAAATACCTTCTCCTCTGTGTGACGTGTGTTACATTAAAGACGTATAAAGCCCCAAGCCAAAGAGTTCATCTCTTTCGTTGACACTCTGAGGGAAGGAAACACGTTTATCTTCTAAGTGATCTATGTCTTTTCATTTTGAGCACCGATATCAATGTCAGCCAAAGAGATGTGCAATTTCCCCCATGCGTCTGCAAAGTGCCTTCATCCCTCACCTGCAGCCCTTGCTCTGCAGCCCCCGTGGCTGGGAGAGGGGAAGCATGGCTGCCTCTCCTCTGCTCCAAGGATTTTTGGTGAAGAAATCTGAAGGGGATGGCCCAGTGCTGCCCACAGCCAGCGATGGCAAAGGGCACCATGTTTCCTTTGACATTTTCCCTTGGAAGGCACCTTCCCCCTGCACCCACTCACCCACCCACAGAAATACCCAGCGGAACCGGTCACAGAATCAGTCATAGAATCATTTCGGTTGGAAAAGACCTTTAAGATACATTGAGTCCAATGTAACCCTAACACTGCCAAGTCGTTACCAACCTTCCTCCACAAAACGTGGACCCTGCAGGACGCTCTCACAGACTAACACTGAAGTAAAGCCCTGAACACCACTGGATTTCCACCAACTCTGCTAAATATTGCTGCTCCTCACCATAGCCCAGTGCTGTTACTGTAATTCAGGCAAGTCACATCACCTTCTTTTTTTTTTTGTTTTGGTTTGGTTTAGAGCAAACAGTACCTCACCGGGTGTCAGTCCATAGATGTGCTGCTGGAGATCCCCATCTCTCTCAGACCCTCTGAGTGCCCACCTTCCTTCAACATCGCTGCAAAGGCAGAAGGATAAATCTCTGTGAACTGAGAAAATGGGCAGCTATTTCACGAGTGGCAGTGGCTGGCTTTCTGTGGCTGTGGGAGGAAGTGGGATGGTGGGTCAAAATTTTACGTGTGAGTCAAGCAATATGCACAGAATAGTCCAACTGACGTCCAAGCTCTGCTGGGTATTAACTCTTGGAGTAGCTGAAACCAGAAACCTAAACCAGAAACAAATTCTGCTGCCATAGGAGTTACTGGCAGTGCTGAAGTGGCATCGCCACTATCTGTTTGCTGGTTGAAAATGGCACTCACACCTTTGTCAGTGTTGGCAACGGAGAAGACACCCAGGAATTATGCAATGTGGAGAACCAGGTGGCAACCACAGAGGAATTTGGCACCTTAGGCAGTCATGTACCTCTCGAGTTGAGATCCCGAGCACAAGGAACAAGCAGCCCCAGCGTCACCAGCACTGCTGGGGTGCTGTGAAATGCCCAGGCATTTCCCAGTGCAGCAAGGAGAGAAGCTGACAAGCCACCCCATGCGGTTGCTGGGACTGAAGGTGACACCTGGGATGCTGAAACCACAGACATCGTGCTCGGGGGAGGTGTTTCACCGAGCCTGGGCGAGAGGGGAGCAGGCTGCCTGCAGCGTTTGCACAGAGCCTGCAGCAGGACATCCTCTGGTGCCTGTGCTGGCTGGTGCAGACACAGGAGCACAGAGCACCCTTGGAGCCACCACTGCACCCACGGCACGGGTGGCTTCACAAGTCTTCCTGGGGTCAGGCTCTTTCCCCTGCCGGAGATGCCAAAGGGCACCTCTGCTTACAACTCACCGAGTTCCATCACCGGCTTTTCCTAGGGGGGAAGCTTTGGCCACAGGAGATGAGACGCCAGTGGGCATCACACATGGCGGTGACACAGGCCACTTGCACCTCATGCACAGGGGACAGAAACAGCCCAATGCCACTGTCAGGAGACCCTGGCTGTGCCCTGCATGGCAGCGAGAAGCTCTGTCTGAGGGGAGCCCAAGAACAAGGCAAACTGGCCACCAGCCCTGGTGGGAAGGTGACCAGTGTCTCCCCTTTTCAAAGAGTGGTTTCAGTGGCACATGAGGACTAGGAGGAAGAGGGGGAGGAAGACTGCGTGTGTGCAGCGTGCTGGGGTCTTCCTGTTTGTAACTGGGGAGAGGCTGGTCCCTGACGCCAGGCAGTCACGGTGACCTGCAGATAGATCCCTGAAAAGCCCTCTGGGAGCCTCCTGTGGAAGGCGTCCTCACAGAACAAAGGACGCAGGGCATGTGGTCCACCTCCATGGTTCACTGCATTGGTGTCATCACTGCATGATGCTTGTCAGACTGCCAAAATGACCTGCTGTGGAGAGGTGTTCACAGCCCCAGACGCATTGGCTCTGATGTGGAGGTGGTTTTGTTGACCAGTGCTGTAACTGGTAATGATCATGGAGTGGAGAGGGTTTCTCCTGCACTGGCAGTGCCTCAAGGCAGTGTTTGGTTCTGCGGAGAGGCTTGCATCCCTCAGCAGAGTCATTTCGCGACATTTCACCTTTGAGTTCCTGTCAACTGGAGGAATTTGGGACCGTGGTGAGACCGTAGTGTGAGGCACCAGGGCAGAAGGGACCACAAGTTCAGATAGAGCTGTCCTACACCTAAAGTCAATAGTGTCCTGGGCACCCCAGCTGCAGCTACCCCCGAGCAGGGACCGGTCTGGACCCAGATCATGCAGGTAACTTTTGCCTCCCCCCGCTTTTTAATGAAGAATAAATGTGTTTCCCACTGGTATCTGGAAAACCAGCAGAGCTGCTTTGTCTCCTTGCACCTCTCCAGGACACTGACATGAAGGGATGAGGCTCTATTTGCTGGGCTTTCCTGCAAAAGTGAGGCACAGAAATCATCCTTGCAGAGATGTGCGAGATCAACGGTGCTGCTTCACCTCCTTGTGAGTCTTATTTTAAGAGAGCAAGTCAAGAACCTGGAGCCTGCTGTTACTGCCAGAGTTTCAGGCTGGAAGAGCTCTTTCTTGAGATGTGCACCATTTGGCCACTGTTGTTGCAGTCCCCACTTTGCTCCAAGAAACAACACAAGTGTCCCTTGTAGCTCCACCCAAAGACATGGAGGGAGAGGATCCAACCTCAGCTCCATCCAAAACCTCAGTCCCTACAGAAACATTTCAAATGCATCACTTGGGTCTGGCAGCCTTATTAGAATTGTTAAGCTCAATCTTCTAAACAATCATTTAAATGTGTCTTCAAAGCAGAAGTCAAACAAGATGCAAACTGCCATGGCTAACGTCAGAATTAATTCTGAGAAGAAAACATTCCCGTAGGCACTGGGGTACCAACCCAGTCCCACCCAGCACAGCAGAAACACAACAAAGGAAACCAGTCAAAGGAACTTTGAAAACAGCTTCCTTAGATAATCAATGATGATGTTTTGGGTTACATGGCAAGGTTTTGGTAGGAGGGGGACTGCAGGGTTGACTTCTGTGGGAAGATGCCAGAAGCTGCTCCCATGTTGGAAGTAACCATCTCTAGCTGACTCCAAGACAGACCTGCTGCTGGCCAAAGCTAAGCCCATCAGAGATGTTGGTAGCACCTCTGTGATAATATATTTACGAAAGGGTGAAAAACACTGTGCAACAGCAGCTAGGAGAGAGGAGTGACATCATGTGAGAGAATCAACTTTGAAGACGCCAAGAAGAAAGAGGGGGAGGAGGTGCTCCAGGTGTTGGAGCAGAGATTCCACTGCAGTCCATGGTGAAGATCAAGGTGAGGCAGGTTGTCCCCCTGCAGCCCATGCAGGTCCACAATGGAGCAGATAGCCACCTGCAGCCTGTGGAACATTCCATGCCAGAGCAGGGGGCAGCACCCTGAACAAAGCTGCAGCTGTAGGGAGCCCATGCTGGAGCAGGGCTCCTGGCAGGAGCTGTGGCCTGCGTGAGGAGCCCACACAGGAGCAGGTTTTCTGCCAGGAGCTGTGCTCCCGTGGGGGACAAACCCTGGTCTGCTCCTGAGGAACTGCACCCCGTTGAAAGGACGGGTGTTGGAGCAGTTCATGTTGGAGCAGTTCATGAAGAACTGCCCGTGGGAAGTTGGGTTGGAGACATTCGTGAAGGACTACAACCTGTGGGTGGGACACCACACTGGAGCAGGGGAAGAGAGTGAGGAAGGAGTGGCTGAGATGCAGTGTTATCTACTGACCACATCTCCCACTCTCTGAGGTTGAGCCTCAGAAGAAGGGAAGAGTAGGGGGAAGGTGTTTTTAAGATTTGTTCTTGTTTCTCATTCTACTCTGCTTAATTGGCAATAAATTAAATTAATTTCCCCAAGTTGAGTCTGTTTTGCCCCTGACAGTAATTGCTAAGGGATCTCCCTGTTCTTATCTTGACCCACACACCCTTTGTCGTATCTCCTCCCCCCTGTCCTCTGAAGGAGAGGGAGTGATAAGACTGGCTTGGTGGGACCTGTCGACCAACCAGGGTCAACCCACCACAGTCCTCTGTGGTGCCCAGCATGGGGCATGAGAAATTTGAGATAAGTATAGTTCTTGGGAGAGGTAACGAGCAAAACATGGACTGAACTTTGCTGGAGAGCATCTAGCGTAATAATAGTGGGGAATTTTTGTTGCTGTAATTGTGGTGAAGGGACGAGGGATGGAACATGGGTCAACTGTCCACTTTTGTCAGCATTATGATCATGCCATTTTGATTTTGGTGGTGGGGGAATTCTTTTGCTGATGTTGAGTGAAGTTTGTGAAGATTGTAGATCGTGTGATGAGTATGTGTTATAATGATAATTCTTAAACGCATGATTCACAGAGGCGAGGGGAGGAATGTATGGGGTTTACGTGGCAAGGTTTTGGCAGTGGGGTGGTTGCAAGGTTGGTTTCTATGAGAAGCTATGCCAGCTGTCCCCATGTAAAACAAGGTCAGTACCAGATGGCTCCAAAATGAACCAATTGCTGGCCAAAGCTGAGCCCATCGGTGAAATTGGTAGCGTCTCCATGATAACGTATTTAAGAAAGGGTAAAAAACATTGGGAAACAGCTGCTGTGGGAGAGAAGAGAGAATAGGTGAAATAGCTCTGCAGACACCAAGGTCAGGGAAGGAGGAGGAGGAAGAGCTGGTCCAGGCACCACGGAAGAGATTCCCCTGCAGCCCATGGTGAAGACTATGATGAGGCGGGTTGTCCCCTGTGGAGGTCCACGGTGGAGCAAGATTTGAGCTAGGGAAAGAAGCACCAGGAGGGACGGGGGTGAGCTGAGCCTCTGTTCCATGAGTTAGCAGGCAGAGCCAGCTAATGAAATGCAAGACAACCGTCACTCCTCCGGAGAGGGAACTGCATAATGCGAAAGGGGCTTGTAAAAGGGAAAAGGGAGTCCCTAAGGAAGAGTTTTTGCTAGCCTGTGTGTTACATTTTCTCAGAGAAGAAGAGTTTTTTGTGCACAGGGCTACACACAGGGATTTTCTTTCTAGGAAAAGCCCAACTCGGCTGGAGCACAACGTCCCTGGGCCTGTCGCTCCTTCCTCGGCCGGCCTGTGGCAAGCTGGCAGGCCAGATTCTCGGAAGAGCAGCTCCTGGAACCAGCTGCAAGCTCCTCCCGGCCTCCTCCTGCTTCCCTGATAAGAAATGGCTGGCTCTGCGGGCACGGCAGAGACGCGGGGCTCTGAGGGCTTGACACGGGCCTGAAATAAAATAGGCATTTTAGTACCTCGCTCCTTCCATGCTCTGGAAACCCAGCCTTCCTCCGCTCCGGGCCCAGGACGTGGAAGACCAAGTGGAAACACCGGTGGTAAGGAAGCGCCAGGGAAAAGCTCGGGGTTCTGAACGTCCCCCCCCGCCAGTCTCCACAGCGAGCCGAGGGGAGGAGGGAGGCGCCGCTGAGGGACGACATGGAAAATAGCTGTTATGAACCGTCCCCCGCTGCCCGCATCTGTCAGAGCCCACTGGGACTCTTGCTGCCGGGTGCGGAACAGCCAAGAGAGGGGGCAAAAATGCGACCCCGGGGGCGAGGCAACGGGATGGGCCGGGCCGCGGCCTCCTGACCGGTGCGGCGCCAGGCCGCGGACCCGGGGGGCGGAGGGGGGGGGGGGAAGGCCGGTGCTCGTAGGTCCGCGCGAGGGGAGCGAGTGCGCATGCGCCCTAGCAGGGCCGCGCCTCCACTCCCCGCCCCACTGCGGGCTGGCTGCTCGGATTGGCCAGCGGCGGGGGGGAGTACTGCTTGCGCCACTGCCGCCCGGCGCGCTCACTGGCTGCGGCGCGGCGCGGGGATGCCGGGGCGAGAGGCTGAGGTACTGAGGCGCGGCCTGGCCCGGCCTTTGGGGCGTCGGTTACTGGCCGTCGTCGCCGGGCCCCCCTCGGTCGCTCGGCGGTAGGGCCCGGGTGGGAGGCGGCGGCGGGGACGTCTTGCTGCGCCTCTTCCCCTCCTGCTTCGTGGAAAGGCTTCCCGGCTCTCGGGAGGCGGCCGGGACGGAGGGAGGCGCGGGCCCTGCCCCGTCAGGCAGCAGCAGACTGCCGGGCTGCCCCACCGGCGGGCCCAGGCGGTGGGGAGGGGGGCGGCCCGGCTCATGCAGCGCGGCCGAAGGGTGGTAAGGGGTTTTCTGAGGCGTCTGGAAGCCGGCGGTGGAAGGCAGACGTCTGCCGCTCGCCGCCAAGGGGACGTTAGCGGGTTTTGAGGGGCCTTCCAGAAACCACCGTGCTGCAAAAGTCTTCCCTGGTGCCGTTTTGCTCCAAGGTGGGGTAGAAACTCCTTCTTCACAGAAATTCTTTGCTGCGAGGGTGGTGAGGCACTGGAACAGGTTGCCCAGAGAAGCTGTGGATGCCCAATCCCTGGAAGTGCTTAAGGCCAGGCTGGCTGGGGCTTTGAGCCACCTGGTCTGGTTGGAGGTGTCCCTGCCTATGGCAGGGGGGTTGGAACTCCATGATCTTTAAAGGTCCCTTCCACCTCTAACCATTCTATGATTCTGCGATTCATGAACAAAACGCCATTGTGTATTTTCATAAGAAAATCTCCACCTTGCCGTGTGGTTTGTGCCTCGTGCCGTATCACCGGAGAAGGGCTAGAAGTTGGCAGCTGGTGTGGATAGGAAAATCAGACCTTAGCTGAGCAGGCTGGGGTGTGCTTTGGGTGCCTTTGAGCCGGTTTTTAGGTAGTGGGCAATTTTAAGAGAGAGCTCCACTAGCCCCCATGGCAGTGGGGGGCCCTTGGTGTTCAATGGGAAAGAAGTGTTGGAGGCGCTGCCAGCATGATGCTGAGCAGAGGTGGATGGGACTGGGGCTAAGCCACAGATAGCTAGCAGGGTGGTGGAAAGGGTTTCCTTTAACATGGCAAATGGCTGCTAATATATTTCATAGAATACTGGGTTGGAAGGGACACCAGGGATCATCTGGTCCAACCTTAGGTGTTCAGAAAACTTTTCAAGGACTGAATTGCAAGGGGATTCTGGAACAATCTCCCAGGAAAGGCAGAGGAGTCAAAAAGCACAAATAAAACTTGATTGGGCTCTGAGAAGTTCTGACAGACTTTCCTGTGCCCTAAGCAGCAGTCCTTGGCTAGTCTTACTTTCCTGTAGCAAGTGACATATCAGGTCCTATATTTCCTCTTGTGCTATTCTTAATTAAATGACAATTTAAAGTTCTCTTCTTCCTCTTTCAGATGCATCCAGTCCTAAAGGCCTTCGTGTGTGGCTCTATCAGTGGGACTTGCTCCACGCTCCTCTTCCAGCCCCTTGACCTGCTGAAAACCCGCCTGCAAACTCTGCAGCCTGCTGTGAATGGGTGAGTAGGATCACAGAGATGATGAGGGGCCTGGAGCATCTCTCTTCCGAGGAAAGGCTGAGGGACTTGGGTCTTTTTAGTCTGGAGAAGGGAAGGCTGAGGGGGGATCTGATCGAGACCTATAAATTCTTAAAGGATGGGTGTCAGGAGGATGGGGCCAGTCTTTTTTTCGGTGGTGCCCAGTGACAGGACAAGAGGAATCGGGCACAAACTTGAACATAAGAAGTGCCATTCAAACATGAGGAGGAACTTCTTCGCTTTGAGGGTAATGGAACACTGGAACAGGTTGCCCAGAGAAGTTGTGGAGTCTCCTTCTGTGGAGGAGACATTCAAAACCCACCTGGATGTGTTCTTGTCTAGCCTGCTGTAGCTGAACCTGCTTTGGCAGGGGGTTGGACTAGATGATCATCTCCAGAGGTCCCTTCCAACCCCATATCATTCCGTCTTTTTGTGAGAGAGAGTGGAGATATGTATGATTCTGTGATTCTGTATGAGTGGTGGGCGTGAGGGTTCTCCACCATAGGCTTCTGTCTGATTTGCATGCTGGGGCTTGGGATTCAGGGTTGTAACTCAGACACTGAGAGTTTTTCTGAAATTGGAGATATGTTTTTATACCATGGAGAAGGACTTATATTTTGCTGCAGAAGAGACCAAATGGCTGCTCTTGTGAAGACTATTTTAATAACATGTATCCAGAGCATTTGTCTGAGAGATTGGTGTTTGCTGAAGTGGCCACCATGCAGTTTCACAGGGTGTCCTCTGCCTGAAAAATCATGTGTGGCTGCCACATAAACTGTCCGCGTGAGAAGCTACTCCCATCAACTATGAGTACTAGTGCTGCTAACAAAGGGAGTGAGCAACTAGAGATGCTAAAGAGAGGCCTCTTAACGTGTGCTACCCGTGGTGGGAAAGCAGAATGTGACAGAGAACAAGTAGACAGGGAAACAAGTGACCGAGGAAAGCAGGCTGAGTCTAGAAGGAGCATTGCCAAGGTGCTGGAGTAATGCACAGAGATACCAGTGGAAGAGAGTGGCTGCAGAGGGCGTCTGCTAGAGAGCATAAGCAGGTCATCTCTGCAGTTCCCATCTTGTCTTCCTTTCAGGTCTGGTCGTGCTGGGATGGTGACACTGCTCTTCAGGGTTGTTCGTACTGAGAGTCTTCTGGGACTGTGGAAAGGTGTCTCTCCAGTAAGTGGCTGTTTTAACCCTGACTTCTAAAAAAAAAATACAGAAATAAACCTACTGTTTATTACTAACTATGGACTAGATTTAAATAGCCAGCTCTTGTACAATTATTAATGATACCAATGATTTAAATGGTTAAATCCTATTTTAAGGAGTTGATGTTGTGAATTCCACTGATGAGGTCACAGCAGTCACTGTGGATTTGCAGTCCTAAGCAGCTGAATGCTTGAATGCCATTGCAAATGTAGGCTGGCAACTGCACCAGCCTAATTCTCTTTTGGAATATCTTGTTCCTAGAAAACTGCAGTTGAGGAATGCATTAAATCCTGGCATCGTTTGAATAAGTTGGTTTTCAATGCTGTAAATTGTCCTTGTAAATTGTAAATTTACTTTGTCTTCTTTCCTCAGCATGTTAGCTGAGGAAAAATCACTACAGTGAATTTTTTTTTTCTTTTGCTTTGGTTCAAAGCTTCCTTGTCAAGTTTAACAGTCTCTGAAATATTCTATCGTGCGTTTTGTCTTATATGTGTTTTTTCTTTCTTCATCTGCTTCTGTTTCTTCTCAAGTCCTTTGCAAGATGCATTCCCGGGGTTGGAATTTACTTCAGCACTTTGTATATGATGAAGCAAAAGTTTCTAGTGGACCGTTCACCCACAGCCCTGGAGTCTGTCTTGCTGGGCGCCACCGCGCGTGCTGTATCTGGGGTTTGCATGTTGCCGGTGACTGTAGTGAAGACCAGATATGAGGTGAGTGTGACTTTTTAATTAGTTCCTTGTTAACGATGTCACACCTCTTACTCACGATGAAAAAGAAACTCTTCCGTCTGGAGAAGGTTGCTGTCACTTGAGTACAGTCAGGGATGTAGTCCTGATTTCACCCTGGTTCATATAGTGCAGGAAAAAACATACAGTTCTTGCCTAAATAATTAAGAGTAAGATGAAACAGAATTCACCCTGAGATTTTTTTTAAGTTTCAGTTGTATACAATGTATCTTTCTTATTTTACCTTCTTGAAGCATTGTTTTTAAGGGTGGGGTAGGTTGAACCCAGTTTTTGCCTTGGGCTGTCCTCTGTGCTGCCATCTCAGCCACCACATGGAGTACACGCTAACACTTGTTTGGACAGGGTGGCCTTGGGGTGTATGTAGGGTTGTATGTATGTATGGGGTGTGTGCCAAGGCCTGTGCCTGACACACGGGTGACTGTTGTCTACCCTTGCAGAGTGGAAGATTTGGCTATGGGAGCGTCTATGGAGCTCTGAAGAATATCTATCAGATGGAAGGGGCTCGTGGCATGTTCAGTGGGCTCACTGCAACGCTGCTGCGGGATGCACCCTTCTCTGGGATCTACCTGATGTTCTACACACAGACCAAAAACTTCACACCTCAGGGTAAGGCTGAATATTGCAGGCTGTAATGGGAGATGCTTCTTTTCTTGCATCTGAAGAGGGACTCTTTGTCAGGAAGTGTAGTGACAGGACAATGGGCAATGGTTTCAAATTGGAAGAGAAGAGATTTAGATTAGATATAAGGAAGAAA
>JAOXJM010000012.1:47356362-47374402 GCA_026413425.1 Tringa solitaria | reverse complement strand
ATTTTCCCCAGTATTAGAAGAAAAGTTAGTCCTGTGTCTCTCAACCCAGGACACATCTTCTGGCTGCAGAGGGTATAGGTGCACGTTGTTGCCCCATAGCTGGAGGTTGCCTCTTGAGCTGGTGTGACTGCTCCCTGGTGTCAAGCAGCAAGGGGAGTGGGTACGGGACGGGGACCTGTGTGGCAGAGGGGTTCAGAGGATCAAGCCTTCGGTGACAGCGGGGGAATGTAGATGTACGTACCATGCCATGGGTAGGAGAGTGGCAGGTCACGGTAGCCAGCCTTTCATGCAATGGTACCTCCTCATCCAAGAGCAAATTTCCTTACTGATACATGTATAGTTTATGGTCTCCTAGACAAAATCAGCAGCTGCAGTTCAGCAACGCTCCTGCAGGGAAATTTTTGGGTTTGTTTTGGTGTTTGGGTTTAGGGTTTTTTTTTGGTTTGTTTGTTTTTCTGGATTAATGAGTTTAAATGCTGCTGCTTGTATTTTTACAGTGTGATGCCCCAAATGAGCTTTTCATTCAGTGCAATGTTATTCAAAGAGCCACCTCTGAAATTGGGATTCTGGCAAGAGGGTGACAGTGCTGGGAGAGAAAGAGCTAAAAGGATCCTCAGCAGAAAACGATGGTTGGACTAGATGATTTTATAGGTCCCTTCCAACCTAGACAATTCTATGATTCTAAAATGGGTGGTGAATGAAGGTCTGGCCCTGTCAGATTCCTGGACATTTGAAGGCTTATTAATGAATTAATTAAAATAATCTGGTTTATGTTAAAGTAGTTGTTGGTAATTTTTTTAACTAAGGAAATTGTGATGGGGTTTATTACTGAAGCACTGGGTCCCACGATTGTAATACATGGGCCAGTGCCACCAGGCATTTAAAAAATATTTCCCCAAGAAGCAGCTTTGAAAGTCAGATCTCAAGGTATTGGCCACAGCAGAATCTCTTCATCCCCTGCACACGTATTTTGCTTTTTTTGGGTCATCCCCTAAACGCACTTAATGTCTTTGGCCTTAAATCTTCAAATACAAAGAGTATCTAAGGGGGGTCTGAGTTGAGGTTGCAGCCAAGTGCTCACAGGTGGCTGGAAACTGAGGCTTTCCCTTTGGGTCCACGTGCTAAACTCTGGTTCCAGCTTCTGCAAATGCTAATCTTTGGGTCCAGCTTCAGGCTCATACATAGTTCAGGGGAACAGGGACGGCAGGGACATGGGGACTGATTCCCTTCCCAAGGCTACAAACAAATTTAGTGGTACAGCAAGACGCTCCCTGCCCGCAAAGGGGGTCCACAGTTTCAACTGGCCGCCTGGCTAACTGGTTTGGAGTAGGTCTTGTGCTTCCCATGCGTGCTAGCTTCCTTTTCTAGTTGGAAGTAAAATTGCTCTTGTGCATAAACATTTTTTATTTTATATTTTATATTTTTTATTTTATATTTTTTTTTTCAGAATAACATTTTACATTATGAATGCGAGATGATGATACAGATTTCTACAGATTGTTGTACACAGATTTAAAATACAGTGGGAATGTAGTTATTGGGTATTTTTTCCTCTGAAAAAAGATTTTATTTTTTTGTTTGCCTGAGTTCGTGAGGCAACTTTGTGAATGTCGTTTGAGTGAGTTGTTCCAAGCTCGCTACTGGGCAATTTGCATAGTCACCTGCTTCTACTAATGCTCATAGAAAAATCTAACTTTGGCTTCTTGTGCTTCATGGATAAAAATGCTGTGTAGATAAAAAGGTACGAGGTTCCTAAATAATCTTTGAAGTTCCCCTTTAAGTGTGGAACTGTATAACTCCACTGGCCCTAGTTAATTTTGACTTTGTCCTGTTGCGCTTTGCTGACCCTAGGCAGACACATCTTGGGGGGTGTTAGCCAGCTGTCTTGGGATGTCCTATGTCCCCTTTGGGATAAAAGTGTACGAGCTTTGTTTCTGCCACACTGAGAAATCTATGTCTGTGTGTGTTTGTGTGTATACACACACACACACACACACACGTGTGACACATGCCAGCCAACAGATTTGTATATGGAGGTGGTTCAAATCTGTATGCAGGTGCCTGTGCGTGCACATGCTCTTTTGGCCAGAAATCTCTGAGTATCCACAAAGATTTCATGGCAGAGGTGTCATCCTCCTGGTAGAAATAGGTGCGTTCATTACTGCTTTATCTTGCAACAGTTCTATCCCTGCAGTGCCACTAAGCTCTGAAGGGGTTTTGGAGGTATTCAACGGATCTCTTACAATTAACGCTCCTCTACTTACCTCAAAATCCCAAAGAACTGAAAAATCCATAGCTGTTTCTTGTTCAGCCCGGGGTACGGTTTTCCTCGGCACGCTCCCGTATGGCATTCCCATCAGGACCTGGTGAACGTTAATAAGAGTGATGCATGTATAGTGTAACACAGCGTACAGTATTTAGCATTTTTCATCCTAATGAGTCTTTTGGTTTGCTTTTGGTTGGTTGTGATTTTGGTTGATTTTTATATGTGTGTGCATATATATATATAATTTCTTAATACCAGAGCAGCAGTTTCAAATTATTTAGAATTAATTTCACCCAAATAATCAAAAGAGCTCCCTTTCCCTGGTAACATCCATTGCACAGGAACTACTTTGCCAAGGAATTGTATCCCTCAACGAACAGCTCCAGTTTAAATGTCCTTAGTTTAGCAAGAAGTTCTTTGCTTGAACTTCATGGGTCTAATGCAATAAAGGGATTAGCTTTATCTGTTTATGCAGGACTCCTCCTTTGAGAGAAGTCTAGAGCACTGGCTTGAGCTTACGGTATATTTTGTATTATATAGTCTTGAACTGAAAAATGATCTCAAGGTGAGGTGAAGGGTAGTTAGGTTTGGGCAAAAAAGCATACGACAAAAGGATGCAAAGAACAGTTATCATGGCACAGCCACTCCTCATGGCACCATGCAAAGAAGGACATGCAGCACATCCAGCTGCTATTGCAGTCCAGACAGAGAACGTCAAGGGCTACGGAGACTTAATAATATATCTATAAGCAGACTCTGACTGGTGCCCATATCAAAATATCTCATTAGCATTCCTAGACTAGAAAGGTCCTAGCACATCATCTATTGCTTATTTATTATTTAATTTCAAAATAATTTATGATTAAATGTTTATTGTCCAGCTACTCTCCATATCGTAACAGCTCAGTAGGCAATGAGTAACAGTATGCATACTTTAAAGACAAAAGCTGTTTGGTCGTCTACCATATGTGCAGTTCCTAACAAAATACATTTGTATTGTTCAGCTCTAATGATTATGTCTCTTCATCCTGGGAGCAAACAGAGCTTTTACTTTCGATAGCGTGAACAACCACATTAAGGAGAACAAAAGCACAGTCCTCAGGAGAGACTCTGTGCTGCATTTTTGCTCCATAAAAATCTGCATCGAACAGGACAGATGCTACTGTCTGTGGATTGCACAGTCTTTAAAGACTGCACTGAGTAATTTAGCCAGAGCTGTAATGGCTGCATTAAAAAAATTCTTGAATAAACGATCATATAAAGTTGACTATGAGATCCTTTTCCCCTCTCCAGAAACTGTGAGAGATAAAAAAACTAAAAATAAAACTCTTCCTTGGGAATCATCTGAATTAGAAATATGGAAGAGGAATATTTCCCAAACAAATATTAGTTGCCAAAGTGCTTGGGAAATTGTTCCTTCCCTTGACAGCCCCTCCTGCGGGGCTCTGCCATGGCTGTTGCCCCAGGGCTGTGCCCCTTGGAGGGTCCAAAAGGGTCTCCTGAGCCTGACCAGGGGTCCTGGCATTAGCATCGTCCATCAGAAACTAGTGTTTTCCACCCTTGCTTTATCCTTGCGTCTGTGAGAGCTCATGCAGCTGCACGTTTGTCAAAACTGGACTCAACACGCCCAGTGAAGACTGCATTGCAGCTGGTGGCTCTGGTAATTGCACAGGAATAACGAATCCTACTTCATCTGTATTGTGATTTTTGCCATGCAGAGTGGTGAAGGAGATACTTGGGGAGGTCCTATACTGTCATGGGGCTTTTCTTAATCGGTTTCAGAGCACAGTCCATTTCTTATGGCTCTTGTGGATGTGAGTTTGTACCTGGGAGGATTCCTAGATCCCGTTTTACACTTTAGTCAAAATGTAAAAATAGCCCCAAGTTAGGTTTTTGAGCTTCTGTTTTAGCTCAGGGCAGGATCTTTTACAGCATTTTAGGTCTCCTGATTTCAATCCAGCTTTTGCTCCTGTGTCAGTAACAGCCTCATAAGTTGATCTTTGTAAATAATTTCATTTTTCTAAAGAATTGCCTGTTATAGAACCACAGAATCACCTAGGTTGACAGGGACATTTAAGATTATTGAGTCCAACCATTAACCTAATACTGCCAAACCCACCACTAAACTGTGTCCCTCAGCACCACGTCTACCCATCTTTTAAATACCTCTAAGGATGGTGATTCAGCCACTTCCCTGGGCAGCCTGTTCCAATGTTTGATAACCCTTTTTTTGAAGCAATTTTTCCTAATATTCATCCTAAACCTTGTAAAACACTTGTTTGTGCTGTTAATCTCACATTCATGTTAAGCAACAAGCAAGATATTACTGAAAGAAGAATTAAGCACTTACCTCTGGAATTATAACCAGTCCAAATATTAACCCAAAAAGGACAAGATTTACTCCATACATCCATCGCAGAAATATGAAGTAGGAAGCAACTGAGGAGCCAAAATGACCTTGAACCAGAAGACAAGTAGAGATTAGAAGTTTGGAAGGGGTAAACCATCCTCAGCAAGACCTGGACCCTTTACTGTCAGGTCTCCCCAGCATATTGCCCAATGCTCTCCCAACAGTCCCCACCACTGACGGTGATGGGAAGAGTCCGGAGCTGCCTGGGGGTTGGCAGTGGTGCCCAGGGTGAGTGGAGGCTGAGGACCAGGAGCATTGTTTGGATGAAGGTAAAGCTGTCTTATGTAATGTCTCACTGCCACTTTGTGCAGCAGCTTCCACTTACTCTCCACTTCTTTTATCTTCATCTCCCAGGGTATGCACTGGGTTTTAAAATTGTCAAAGTCTCTCTTGAATTTCACCCATTTCTGAAATGAGACAAAATTGCTGTGAGCAGAGAGGAGCGAAGAGAGAGGCTGTAGGGCTTTCTAATGTCAGGGTTTTGTAGCGCTGCCAAGAATAGGTGTGAAGTCCAAAGCAAAAACTCTGGTCTGGGTCTGGTCTTTTAAATAGTATTTCAGAAACTACCTTCAATCCAAAAGCCCCCCACCCCCAGGTATCCACATTCATTATCTGAATTTTACCTTCCCGGGCTTTGGGGAAGCTGCAGTTGTGCTATGAGTTTACCGTATTACATAGGGGTAAAAAATTCAGACTTAGCTCTGGTTTGAAAGAATTGATGCAGAACCAACTTTATTCAACCCAAAACTTAATTTGATAAAATATTGAGCTTAAATCCTTTCTCATCAGACCAGTGGCTAAACTCCCCTTGATTTAAGCATCTCAGGCCTGGCTCCATTTTTCACTTCTCTGTATAATCTCCATGACAACATGCAACTTGGCTACCAACTTCAAACTTACAACATGGCCGTCATCCTCCTTATTGTCTCATTAATGGGGAAGAGGAAATTGTACAGGAGTCCATGGGACAGTGCAAGAGTTAGGCACGGCCTCTCTTGTCCTTAGGTCTGTCTTGTCCCATGGTTCAAGGTTTTGGAGAGGGCAACCAGAAAGCAATTTTTTTCCCCCTGCTCCTGCAAACCCTCCCTCACCTCAGGGAAGGTTACAATGAAATTCAGATGGGGGGAAAATTTCACCCTCTTCTTTCTGTAATCATCATAGATTTGAAGCTGGCTAGTATTTTTTTTAATGTTGCCAGGAAGCTTTATTCTGATTTCCTGACATCTCTTTTGCCAAATGTGGGTTAATAAACTCTACCAAAATTGGTCTGAATGCATAACGAGATACCCAAGCTTTTCCCCGACATCATTGCAGCGCTTACCTTTGCCATCATCATCTTATACGCGTACAACTTTTTGCCCTTCCCTTTTCCCAGAGCTCCTTCGAACTTCTCTACAAAAGCTTGTGCCTCCCTAATTGGGAAAGAAACAAGTGGATTGTTGGAACAGCAGAGGTGTCTTTAGCTTTTCACCAGCACCTGCACTGGTGGGAAAGCAGCCGCGCTGCCCTCCCCGTGTGAAGGCAGGGATTTGGGCTCCCCGTGCTGGGTCTGGGGTGCCAGCTGTTAGCTGTTGGTGATGTTGCTGCACCATGCAGAGCTCACCCACCCACCCAGGGCTAGCTAACAGGTCCCCAAAATGCTCATGCTGAGATGTGTCCCAAATCTTGCTCCCTGCTTTTCCCTGGGTACAGGCCAGAAGCCTGCCTGTTCATCTTGCTCCAGAGCTCTCCCACCCTGGCCATGCCTTCTCTTTCCCGGTGCATTGTTCAAGGAAAAAACCCAACATTTTCTAGCGAAACAAACTCCCAAGAGGATGCAGGATTTCCTTCCGTGAATGCTTCCCTGGGTAAATATCAGAGACACGCAACTGGCCCAACAGGATAATCTCGGTGCCAGAGAAATGAGTGTGTACTGGTCAGGAGTAAAATCAAGCAGCAAATTGAAATTGGTTTTAGAGTAGCCTTCTAAGGGAAATGCAGTGAAAAGAACCTAGGCAGAGGTTGTTAGAGTATGCTGAGTTTGTGAATAATGTTATATCATATATTGACGTTGCTGATACAGCATGAGAAGGCATTAAATTTAAAGAATTGGGAGGTCTTTGCAATCCTGTGGGAAGTTACCTGCTTGGTAGAAATAGTTGGCTAGTTTAGCCCATAACCTTAGGAAAATCACCTGCAACTTTATTTGCAAGCCTAAAGTGAGATTTCTGTGTTTCTGTGATTGTTGTGTTTTTGTGATTTTTCTTCTCCTTGTGTTTCATATTCCTCATCTGTGCAATGGGGCTAATCTTTTCTTGTCTCAGGGTTGAGTTTGTGCAGCCAAAATGAATAATGAATGTGCAGCACTCTGACAGCCTTTCTGGACACCCCTGCACCAGCAATGCAACAATTTTATTTAGGTTCATTAGATGGTGGTAAGGCTTGCCGTGGCTCAGGGATAAGATGAAAGGGTGGAGGTATGTTGTCAGACACAATCCTAGGCAGAATTTTAGCCAGCAAAGGGAAAATATGTCAGAAATAATACTGCTTTGCTTTTTTTTTTCTTTTCTTGCAGAACTTTGCACTTTTAGGTTCATAAGGTTTTATTTGTAATGAGCTCAGGCTCTATAACGAGCCCGAGATTTAGCAAAGGTACTTTAATACAGTTTTCCCGCATAGACCTTTACCCAGATTTTTAGAAATAATTGGCAATGTTCAAGGCTCCTGATTTTAATGGAAGGTGGAGCAGGTCTTGGCCTTCAGAGTGTAAAAGAGAAAAGCAGAGACCCACAACGACTGCCAGCATCACAGCCTGGTCACTGCAGCTCTGGGCATCCTCTTGGCAAGGACGGAGCGGGGATATCCCCACACCTCGTGGGACTGTGCACCCTTTGCAATGCTATCTCGAAAGCTCTCTTGGTAGAAAAGGGTTTCAGGTAATTTTTAACCAACAGAGCTGAGATTTGAAATCTCAGGGCATCCCATGATGCTGAGCCTTGACATGGGAATGGTCCTGGTCAACTTTGCCCCGCTGCCCACCACTGCTCTGCACTAAAGGATCTCTGCAGCTGCCTGACTTGTTCCCGCATTCAGTGCGGACTGGGTGGCCATATTATCTTTACTCCTGCAAATAATACCGTATTTTTTCCAAGTAGCACCGTCTCAGGAAGTGTGAAGTAACACGGCACTTCGCCGCTCTGATTTCTGTCTGACAGTGGGCATGAATAAGCAAACCAGGGCACAGAGTTTGCTTTAACAAGTAGCTTGACAGCAGTGAGTCATTTGGTTTTAAATACAAGGGTAGAATGACCTGGCGGTGGGTATCAGTTGAACAGATTTGCACCTTGTCCCTTCTCTGGTTACAGAGGCTGAAAATCTAATTCCACATTTTAATTGTGACCATTTAAACCCAGACAGGCTGGCCAGGCTCTGCTGATTGCGTTTTCTGAGACTGGGGTGTTACAGTAGCAGCAGCAAAAATGGGCTTTTTAGGAGGGACAAAGTGCATCTCATGGTCAGCAAAGACCCCAGGGATATGAGTCCCGGGTGTGGTGGGTACCTGAGCACTGAGAGCTTCTTCACCATCCTCCAGGGTTTGTTCCTCATGGTGGAAATCAGTTTTTTCTTTTGCTCCACTTGCTCCATCAGCATCGCGAGCTCTTCCTCTGCCAGCGACTCGTCTTCAGATGAGTTGGAAGAAGCAGAAGAAGTACTGGGGGAGATACAAAATACAGGGCACAAAATGGAAGATCTCAAAGGAGTTAGAGGGAAGGTCTTGCTTGGGGTGGGCATGAGAACATTGGCCCCCAGGGATCCCACTCTGACGTGAGCACAGTTCCTTACTGTCCCCCGGCTCAGTGCAATGCCAGCATGGCCCCTTCACGCTCCGGGCAAGGCTGCTTCCAGCCAGGATAATGAAGAGATGATGGTGCCCCACCATAACTTACCCAACATTGTGCTTTGGACCACGCTTCAGGTACAAAATGTTGCCTAGGGCTAAAGCTGCCTCGGGAGAAATGTTTTTCACACCTTCAGGGGACAGTGGAAGATATGGGGAGAAGCAGTGGGTTGGGACAAGCAAGATTTGGAAGACAAAGAGGCTGGAAAACATGAGAGATCTCTTTTCACCTGAACATTTCTAAGGACCAACCAAAAAAACATGCCCAGATCTGAGTGGCTCAAGCTCTCGTCTTTAAGAGCGCTTTTCTACCCCTGGCTAGGGTAGGTGCTTGGACTCCACTACGTGGATGGATCTCATCCTAGCTAAGAAACAGTGATGGTAGAAGGCCCTGGAAACAGTTTTGCTGTTTACATTATTGCTTTCCACTGTTGTATCTCTTTTGGGAGAGCAGTAACTTACTCGCAGTCTGTCGGTTTTGCAGTTCTGACCCATACACCACTGACATGTCAGTACCACTGCCGGACTGACACAAGGCACCGTACTCAGGGATTGTTTAATTACCTGGTTTTCCTGTCTTTCTTCTGTTTGTTCTCCCCCTCCTTTCCTTTCTTATTTGTTTTCCTTCCTTCATTTTCGGACTCCTTTTGATCTTTGGTAGGAGCCCTTTTGCCTCTCTCTCTGTGTCTTCTTCGTTCCTCTCCTGCCTTTTTTCCATCACTGTTTTTCCTTTGGTAGTTTTTTCTCCTAGAAGCTCTGTTTTGTGGGCTACAGCTGTCTTCCTCTTGGCTCTCATCTTCTTCTTTGTCTTTCTCTTGCTTTTTCCCTTCAAGTCTGTTTGCTCTGCTGGTTTCCCTCCGGTGCTGTTTCTTAGGTGTCTTGTCCTTTTCTTCATCTTCTGCAAGGGATAAAAACAAGTACTTTGGGAAACAGTTGGCGACATAAGGATTCATTAGAAAAGCGCGGGCAGCCTGGATGCCTGATGCAAACCCTGGCAAAATCAACCAGCAGATGCCCATTGACCTTGGTGGGCTTTGCATTATGCTCCGTCCAAGGACCACATCCAATTCTTTGGGTATGCAACTCCCCTTTGAAACAGTGCGAGTCATTTTAGCAGATCAGTGACTGATACGTGGCCATAAGAAAGCTGGAAATTAGTTACAAATGCAAAAGCCCATCCATCAGGGAGCACAGGCAGATATCTTCCTGACCCCTAAACACATCAGAACAAGGGAAACAGAAACTGCAGCCAGTTAAACAGTATGTAGTGTGATTGTAGGTGCAATGTCCTTGAAAGCTGTTTACTTTTCAAGGCTGGGGAGGGAGGTATTTTATTTATATGGAGAAAAAGGTACAGTTTAGGAAGCGCCAGGTCTTGTTTCTCTGAGTTTTCTTTTCTATAGGAATGTCTGTATCCAGAGAAACAAAACCAACAGGTAGTCTTTCATGCACTTTTCATTCTTACCGGCATTGCAAGCTAACCCCCTCATTTGTCCAGAAGCCAGAAGTGCTTTGGAAGATCAAAACAGAGCATGACTTAATTGCAGAATATTATGGAAAAGGGAAAAAAATATTCAAGAAACCTCAAGCCCCTCCATCCTTTTTACCACCAGATACATTAAAATCCATAGTAAGTTTTTCTAGATTCTTTTGGTTTCTGATTTTCCAAAAATTCTTACTGATGAAAATAGTGTTCAAACAATGAAAAAAGAGAAATGTGTAATTTTGGCATTTTCCCCAGGGCTGGAGAAATTGTAATGGAAGAAGGAAATTGTGCTGGAGCAGGATCCAGAGTGAAAAATGAGCAGCCTAAAAGGCAAGGAAAATAGAAGCAAAAAGAATTTGAGTGTTTGCATTTTTGTTTTGGTGAAAAATTAGAAATTAATAGCAAGCAAATAGTTTTTGGTTGCTAGTGGTAAAAATTTAGTAGGTGGTGGTTGTCACGCTTGTCACTGGGAATGAGAAGGAGCTTTCAACTTATTTCTCAAGAGCCGTCACGTAGGTTTCAGTTACTGTGTAATGGGACATCTCAGCTGAATCTGATCTTGGTGATCTAGGTCAAAAGACCACCTACCCTCTCTGGGACAATGTTCATTTTCAGCAGACAACTAGCATGGTTTTCATTTGCAATCTATCAAATACTAGGTTAATATTAGCATTCATTTGTTACTTTTATCTTACTTCCTTGTTTACCTGTATGGGAAAGGTGGTTAGGATTGAAGTAATAAATCCCAGTCATTTGCTAATTACTTTCTCATATTTTATGGGTTGTACAGACACGGTTGTGAACTATTTTTGCAATAGTGTCTGCATTCATATCACCTACCCAGTGCTGTTATGATCTTACCTCTTAGCTAGCGATCTTTATTTGGTGTTATAACCCTGCTCCTTAGCTACTTCTTTTAATTTACAATATGCCCAGGATTAAAGCTGGTTTTAATCCTGCCACCGGCTCTCCCTGATTTTCCTAACAGCCATCAGTCTGCTCCAATCCGTTTTCATTTTTGCCTTCTGGTGGTCATGATTAATCAATATACCAGTGTGCTATGCTCTGAGCAAGCAGTGCAAGCAGGACCTCAAGGGAACAATCTGCCTGCTTACAGGTAGCTCATGAAATGGTTCCTGTTGTAGAGCAAGTCACAAGCCAGAGAGAAAAATAAAAGGTATCGCCTCCTGTATTTCAAACAAGACCGCATTTTTTAATCTCTACGTTACCTTCACTCTCTGTGTCACTTTCGATTTGTCCATCAATCTCTATTCCAGCTGCAAGACAAAGAACAAAGAGTAGTTGCATTTGTTGGTGGGATTTACACACGCAATGCTTTACACGGCTAGTCCTTACGTGCCGGCTGAGCTTGGCAGAATACCCCTTATTGATTACACATTATATTCTTTTCCTACAGTGACACTCTTAGTATTTACTTTAGTTTGGCAAATTGACAAAGGTTCCCTGCATGAGCAAACCAAAATTGCATGATCTTTGAGAGATGGAAAGCCATGTGCTTGGAAAGTCATGAGACATTTTCTCAAGTACTTGGCAGCATCCAAACTGAATCGGTCTCATAGCGATACCAACCATCTTCCATGATGACCTGTAAAGCACATTTCTTTTTCTTCCCCATGACAGCCTCCTTTCTTTTGCTCCTGTAGTTGCTGTGCTGTGCTCGCACACCCCAATCATATACAGGTTACTCTCTCTTCCATTGCCCATGTGCTTGTCTCCTTGCAGACAGACGGGCACGTCCAGCCGCCGGTGACCTTCTGCTTGCAAGCCATGCGGGCAGGGGAGGGCAGGGAGAGGCAGGGAAGACCCAGGCTGTGCCTCAGCCCACCCAAACACTTTCCCTTTGGCTCCCTTCTCCCTGTGAAAAAGCACCTGTTGGCATTACGTTGCATTTCATTATTTAAACATGAAGGAAAGCCCTTTGGTGGATACTTGGTGGTATCGTATGAAACACAGACACAAGTCACGTCTGGTTCTGACATAAACATGTGGCTGGAGGCTTTGAAAGGATCAATTTTCTTAATGCCATATTCTTTACTGACCTGCGTCAATCTTTGTAACCCTGTTAGTCATTCTCCTGCACCTTATTAAAGCTCTCAGTGTGATGCCCCTTGGGGCATGGTTGTGGGTCACCTTTTGTCCTCTCTGTGTGTCCTTTGCAGGGGACTCATGAGCTAATAGATGCAGCAAGGAGTCAGGAGTCAGAACACCAGGATCTCTCTTTCTTTTGCTCCTCTATTCCATGTGACCTTTGCATACTCATTGCACTTGCTGGTAAAATAGGATAGATTTTCCTTCTAGGTGCTCTGAGGCTTAATTAATTAATGTGAGACCCTCATTCAGAAGGTCCTTTAGTACTGCAAAGTATTGTATTGCATGCTGCAGCTTGCAGTCTTTCGAAGGGCCAAGAATAGGTTTGTCTGAGCCATCTTTGGTGTAAAACCTGCCCTAGCTGTAGCTTTCTTAGGGAGCCGGTGCATCCCCAGCACAGGGTTTCGGGTGTTGTGGGTTGCACAGAACCAGTTTCTGAAGAGGAAGGCTTACCCTCACGCCATCACTGAAATCGGCTGCGGACCCCTCTCTCGTGTCAGCATCCCTTGGGGAATCTGCCATGGTGACAGTAAGCACAGATTTTTTTTTAAATTTTTTTTCCCAAGTGTTGGCTGGGAGAGTGTTAATTCCCCAACTTCACTCCCAAAAGCGAGGAATGTTGTGGAGATCAACTTGAGGCTGCTGCCACCATCGACTCTTGCAGATGACTCCTGCTCTGGGTCAGGTGCATCACTCAAGGAGACGCTAGCCTAAATGGGAGACTCTCTGCTTCTTTTTCAATGCTGAATTTTGATCCAAAGGCACCTCTCATGGATTTTAAGCCCAATCCCATGGGTTGTTTGATCTGTCTTTGACTTTAGCTCAGTTCATCTGAGCTAAATACATAATGTATGGTATATGCCTATACATTATTAACAACTCTAACCCTGCAAGTTCGTTACACAGAGCATTTTCACTATGTGGTCCCCACACCAGTGGGTCTGGCTGGGACTGAAGACAGCAGTAATGGCCTTTGAAGGTCTTCCCAGTCGACAAGCTTCACCTATAGCCCTATGTGTCGATGTGGTAGGTTGAAAAGTTGTTCCAAATACGATCACTATGTCATTGCATTAATACTGCTCCAGGCAAAACAGAGCAATTCACAGTTGCTGGAGGTGACTGGAATGGATTTTCTGCAGGCTACTTCAGTTGCCTCAAGCCTCAGCCCTAAGCATCTCTTTCTCAGAGTATGTAGAGATTTCACTTTCCTTGTTAAATGAAAGCCAGCTTTCTGGAGAATCAGGTGGCAAGAGGCAAAAGGGGTGTGGATGCTCATCACACCCCTGTAGTACCGTGCTCAGTGCTAGCACTGTTTCTGTCTCAGGACACCCTTCTTCTCCACCAAGGCACACTCAGATGGCGTTTGCACGCTCAGGGTATGCTCGTGTGAGCGTCTCATTGCCAAAGGTATGCAAAGACACTTTGGGAAGGAGCGAGTTGAGTGTCCTGGTTTCTGCCCTGCCACATGGTCAGTAATTCACCCATCATCTACACTGCACCTAGGCCAGCCGCAGGCTCCGGGCCTGTTTGTGCCACTCAGGGTACCGAGTGCGTGATTTTGAAAAGCGATGGGGACTGCAGATTCATTTTGCTGCAGTTTGCTGTGTCTTCGTGACCTGTGTACCCCTTCCCGAAAAATGCTCTGCCTGCCAGAATGGCAGCTCGTGGGATACCAACTGAATAGTGCGGCCGGGTAGAACCTCTGCCCCCTGCTCCAAGCCAAAACGCCCATCCTGGGACTTTACAACCTGCGCTCCGGTTCGTGGAGGTGGTGGTGGCAAGGTTGTGATGGGTGTTTGTGCGGTCCCAGGGGCCCAGAAGCACAACAAATTGAGAGGAAATCTGTGGCTCCCATGTGGCCCCCCTTGCTGCGTGGAGTAGAGGTCACCCAGCACCATAGGAAGGGATGGTAGATGGAGGGTCCCAGTGTAGGGGACAGAGCAGGAACGGTGGCTGTACTGTACAGCGCTCAGGAGGCAACACAGCGGTGTGGCTGTTCAGTGCCTCTGGGTATTTGCAGTAAGCTCTATTTGGATGTTGGCTTCCCCCCGCCCCCCCCCATTCTTACACTCTCAAATGTAAGATTAACCCTGACAAACCTGCACTTTCATGGGCAGGGATCGTCATCTTTCACGCTACCAGCTTCGCTGGACTTCACCACATGGGGAGGAGGGAAGCGCATAATGGCTGGCAGTTATTTCCCAATGATGAGGGTTATTAAGGTGGCTGCCCAAGTGCTTACCCTTAAGGAGAAACCCCTACATTACCTTTCAGACTTGGCCTATGGTACAACAAAGCACTTTATGTATGGTCTGCTGCTCCCTTTGCCTTAGAACCTCCAGATCAGCATAAACAAAATAACCCACCCCAGCCATCTTCCTCCTCTGGAAGTGAGGTTCTATCTGTGGCTGGTGTGCAGCCACACAAGGATGATGAGAAACCTTTTGTCCTTTGTGGCACATGCCCTTGGGGGAAGAGGCAGAGCCACCATCATTTTGAGGTGGGCCAGGCAGCGCCAGAGGGTGGGATGCAGAAGACACTCTGGGCTGGTGAGCCTGGGGAGCCCCCAGGAACAGGGATCAGTGCAACGAAGTGGTGTCATGCAAGCTGAGACCAAGAAAAAGTGCAGCATGGTTAGGCCAAACCACAGACTTGCTGGCTTTGTTTGCCTGTTGTGATTTTGGTAAGTGCTTGGAGATCTGTGATTTTCCCCCAGAATCAGGCTGGTGGAGGTCTTGCTGTACCTGTGGACTGGTTTTGCCTGTGTGATACTACATTTGTAGTGCATCTCAGGTGGGCTGGACTCTGAAGGCTGTTAGTCAAAAAGAGAAAGTTTAAAGAGAGAAACATATAGGTGTTTATGTGCAACTCTGAAAAATTACAGAAAAAAAATTAAGGGAAGATGTTCTATAAAATTCTGTATTTGAAGTGTATCTAGTTGAAAATATCCCTGCTCATTGCAGGGGAGTTGGACTAGATGACCTTTGAAGGTCCCTTCCAACCAAAACTATTCTATGATTCTAAGTAAGAAAAATACACTTCATTTCATGTTCTTTTGACACCCATCTTTCTTTGAAGATAGAAGGTGCTTAGTTAAAAGAAACACATACAAAACCTTTGTAACAACCCCCAAGGATGGCAGGCCTGGGAGAGCAATGGGACATCTCCTGTGCTGAGGGAAGAGGTTGCACACGAGGACTCTTGTGTCTCCGCATGTGCATCAGAGATGGCAGATCCCGAAATAGCTCTGTGTAGGGCTGACCTGAGCTTCCATAGCCGTACAACGGGGAAATGCTGCCATTCTTCAGCCACCGAGCGTGCTGCCGACCTCAGCCTATGAGCCTGATTTTCCTAAGAGGATAAAGTGTCTTGCAGGGTTTATGATTTCTTAGGATTATAGATCGGGGGTGGGGGTGGGGATTAATGGATTAGTTTTTTACCTTGAGTTATTCCACACAAGGTATGAATAAGTAATGCACGACCATGAGTCCAGCTATTGCTTATGTAAATGTCAGACTTTGTATGCAGAATGTGAGCAATTTGTGAAGTTGTAGCGCTGATTTTTTTTGTCCTACGCTATTTAGCTTGTCTTCTGACGTTGGTGACTAGCGCTATATAATTTGGCAGTTTTGAGTTTTAACATACGGGGACGTTTGGCTTCTCACACACCTCCAAGTGTTAAATAAAAAGCAGTTGTGTTATGGAGAGAGGGTAACTGAATCCTGGGAGCACACACAACATGCTTCTAAATGCTTAATGAGCTAGTGTTTCTCCCTTCCTTGCTTTCTGATTAACATGGGTCTTTAGCTAATTAATCCATGGATTACATTTATTCAATATTCATCTCATCTATAAGTAATCTTTACTTGAGAAGATTTTTCAATAGCAGCAATAATACCTGATCTGTGTGTGGATATTTTGATATCTACAAATGCTGGAGCCAACTCTAATGATACATTTGAGACAGGCATTTAAAAGTTAGAGTTCCCAACGCTGACTCAGTTCTGTCTGACTGTTTAAGAAAACTACATTTAAAAAAAAAATAATTTTAAAAAAATCATATTTTCCAGAGTCTCTCAGGCATGCTTCATAAAACTGGATTCAGCTTAGCTGTGATCCAGTTTGGCTTTTGACCAAAATCTGGGGTTTACTTTGCAAAAAAAGATTTCTGACTAAGTCACGGAAATCCAGCATGGGCTACATATTAACCTGAGCATATATGTATGCAGAGGTGATCCGTGCCCTCATGTAATCTCTGTAATGCTGTAGTGTTTCTCTGTACTTTGGTACAAGGGTCTGCAGAGACCTCTGGCAGAGCAGCATGGAAACGCTCGGAATGTAAGGACTTGTCAGCAGTGTTCACGGTGAACAGGTGGGTAGAGGGCGTCATTAATTTAACATAATCTGGCAAAGAAATTTCTCAGCTTTTTTCTTTTCATTCTCTGAAAAGAATCCTCCGGCTCCCATACAGAGCAGTGGGTCTGGGCTATGGCTGGATAAGTGGGATGGTGCCAAATACCCGTCCGATGCTGTGCGAGCAGCATGGCCATTAGTTATTTTTAAGGACGATGAAGTCCCATTGGAATAAATTGTGTGAGACTAATCTCACGCTCGGGATGCTCGACTCGGTGCCTTGCCAGCTCGTGCTCTGCCCATGGAAATAACCTTTATCTGAATAATCCCATCCCAGGGTGGGGAGCATGAGGTCCTAGGAGGCCGAGCCATTGCTTTTTTAATTTCTTGCTTGTTGTTATTTCATAGTGTTCTCTCTTTGGCTTTCCCTTGCCTCACACCTCAAGGCACAGCTGGGAGTTTCCTGGGAAGCAGTGCAACGAGCTCTGTACATGCTGTTAGTCTGTGTTTTCTGCATTTTGAATGATTACTGCCAGAGGGCTGCTAATTCAGGTGGCCTGTCAGGAAGAATTAAACCAAAAAAAAAGGAAGAGGACATGCACTGGCAGGTCATGGAGCTGTGCCAGCTTGGAGAGATGTCTTTGAATATCAGATCAATCATAGGATACAGCCCCTCCATCTTCCGTTACTTCTTATCATGTAGAAGCCGGTAATAAATCGTTATTTTTATTTTTTTTAAAGAATGATTATTATATGGCCCAGCTGTGTGAGAGTAGAGCGCTCCTTCGGCAGCAGCCTTATGGGAAACACTGCTGTTTTTTAGACCCTAGGGCAAAACACAAGCCCTTGTCTGCCAGCTCACAGCCATCTTCACCAACTCCATGTCACCTCCATGGTGCGGGAAGGGAGAGCATTTTAGGACGATGGCATCCTTCATGTGCGTGATGGGCTGGAGAAACAGGAAGGGAAGAGAAGCGGGTGGCTACCAGGCCTTCGTGGCCTGGAGGTGGTAGGAGTTTGTGATGCTCCATGCAGCTGAGGTGAGCAAACCCTGCTGTGGTGCAATGGGACCTCCCTCTTGTGGCAGCCACTTTGCATAGCAAATTGCTCCATTTCAGCAGATTTCCCATCTCTTCTGGCAGAGGCGGCACACTTGGTAAAAGAATGGGGGCTTGTACTGTCTGAAACTGGTATTTATATTTTCCCCTCACACTGTATCTGCTTTCTCTCTCATTACTGAATCAGCAGAGGTTTCATCAGCATCTGATTCAGAAAGAATTCTGGTGTGGCAGACCAGACCAGTACTGACTTAAAATATTACATTTAACAAATGTCCTTTTTATGCTTGCCATAACCCCCATGGCTGTTTCTAGGGAGCATTTGTAAAGCACCACTGCATTTCACACGCTGGTGACTCCAGTGGTGCCAGATCCGTTAAGAGAGGATGCTCACCGTGGTCACCTCTGGGCTTCACAAGTCTTGCGGGTGAGGGGTCTGGAGAACAAGTCTTATGAGGAGAGGCTGAGGGAGCTGGGGGTG
>JAOXJM010000012.1:47327804-47343001 GCA_026413425.1 Tringa solitaria | reverse complement strand
CCTTTTCCTTTTTTTCTTTCTTGTTTTTAAATCAGTCAAGAACAACTCCATACAATAACAAAAATAAACTGAAGAAAGGATTTTTCAGAAGCAAGATTCACCCAAGCAAATTCTGGAGGCAGGAAGATAAACCCAAATATTGTTTTTTCAGCCTGAAAGCTAAGACTGAGCAGAAAAATGTGAGCTGAAGAAAAAATCCTACTTGAGAGCACCTAGGTTCAACTTTGAATGTACTCAGAAAACATGATGACTGTTCAAAATTGTCCCCTCGAGCTTTCATCTGATCCGTGATGGCGGACGCGTGTCAAGCAAGTAGGGTGAAGATTTCATTTGCTTCTCTTCCCATTTTTCTGTATGTCTTTGTTTTCTGTCTCACCTCTCTGTACATACAAACAGGCTTGCCATCCCCCCAGCTCCTGAAAAAAACATAGTTCCACAACAACTGATCTGAACTTGTGTAATAACCCCTGGATGAGCTGTGGGGATTGGGTTTGCTCCAGGGTGCTGCGTTCCGTAAAGCTACAGTGCTCTGGGCCAACCTTCTTCAGCCCCCCAGCGCCGATCTTTCGTCTCCCTGCAGTGTTGGGACAGCACAAGCTCAGGCTGATGGAGACCCCTTACCCTGTGTTCTGCCACCCTTTCAGGCTCAGTGAAACCATCTGCTGCTGCCGTAGCTGCCTGCGAGCTTTACCTTATATCTCCTTACCCCCTGGACAGCCTGGCTGTCCTCTCCTTGCCTCCCAGCCCTGTAACCAGATTTGACTCCTCACATCTTCCTTTCCCATATCTGGCATCTCTCGGAGACTTCTATTTTTTTACTTTATAAAATCCATTAATGTCTCCTCAGTCTTTGTTGCATCTCTCCAGGCTCTGTGCTGTAACGTCTCTGATGTCCTCACATCCTTTCATTTCCAGCTATTCCAATTGATCTACTTCCTCCTGCTGTTGCTTTTAATATTTCTTCTTCCCCTGAGCCTAGTCACTCCTTTTTCAGCTTTAACACCTTTACTTCCTCCAAGCCAAGGCTTGTCTGATCTCCCTCTGTAATTCTCTCCATGATGCTCAGGGAGATGATAGAGGCACCATCCCTGGAGGTATTCAAAAGACAGAATGACATAGTGCTTAGAGACATGGTTTAGTAATATGGGGGTGGTTTTGTTTGTTTTTTTTTTTTTTATCGGAGTGAAGTTGATGGTTGGCCTAGATGATCTTAAAGGTCCTTTCCAACCTAGACAATTCTATGATTCTACGATTTTGTCAGTCATCTCTCAAAATGTGTCTTCACCTCCTTCCTCTGTGCCTGGTCTGAGGTCTCCCTGCCCAGGCTCCTGGCCCCCCTTGCAATGCCACCCTGTTGCTTGTATCATAGATGGATGGTCGTGCTTGTGCAGACCATGCTCCTCTCCCATCTCCAAACCCACCAAGGCATCTGGCTTGCAAATCCTTTGGGTACCGCCACTTGGAAATACGACTAATTCCCACGTCCTGCTCACACGGGTGCAGGCAGCCCCAGCCGGGCTGCAGTTAAGGGGTCTGGACCCACGTGAGAAAAGGGCTTGGAAATAGCTTGCGCCCTATAAAATTTTACCAGCAGACCAAAATTCATCTGAAAGATGCTGCTGGCAAGCGTGAGTGTGTCTGTATGTGTGTTTTCCTCCTGTGTGCACTTTCCTCCACTTGACTGCTATTAAAATAACAGGGAGCCGTGCTGATTTACACCTCCCAAGGAGCCAGACCTTCTGTATTGTTTAAGTGATGAAAATATCAAAAGTGGTTGACTTATTCTACTCAGAGCTGCCATGGCTTTCTGTAGTGATGTGATATCCCTTTTCGTTATTTGTTATTTATTCATTTATTTTGTTGTGTCTGAGGGTTATTTGCCCTAATTAGTGTTGGGCAAATTCAGGAAGAAATACTGTAAATGCTGAAGGTGAATTTACTTCCCACTGATGCCAGGTTCAATGTGGCACAATTAGGCAAAATTGGGGGGCACCTCTGCCCTTGTGTAGCGTTGATGCAAAAGGAGAGGGGTTTCACCAGGGACCTCGCCAGAAGCACAAGGAGGGTCCTCCCTTTGCGTGGTTCATCTGGAAGTACTTTGGGGCAGCATCAGCCCCAGCATCACCGCGGTGGCCATCCCTCGGGGCAGGCAGGCAAGTGTCCCCTGCACTGCAACCTCTGCTCTCCCCGTGGACACCACAGGAGGTGGAGAAAGCCTTGGGTGTGTTTTTAAGCAGTCAGACACAGGGCAGGTCGTCGCTTGTGCCAGGGTGAAATGAAAGGAAACTGGTCTCTGAGGGACAGCCGTGTGAATACATATCTTTCTTTAAATAAAGATCTCGAGTTATGAGAGCAAGCAGTGCCATAGGTAGGGAGTGATGGGCTCGTTGCTATGGGAACCACTCCTTCTACTTGAATAGCAAAATCAATAATTGCCTAAAACCTCCAGGGTGTGTTTGGAGTTTGGTCCTTTTTCATCGTGTGGGTTTTGTGAGAGGGGATACGATCGATTCTGCCAGAAAACGTGTGGATACTCTGCACTTGTTTCCTGTCCATCTCAGGCCCTGCGAGGTGATATATTAATGCCATACCTTAATTTAAATAAATGGGAGCTTTATCTGCCACTCTGAAGGCCTAATCCTGTAACCTCTGTGTTTATTTTAGGGGAGCAAAGCCCATGCTTCTAGGAACAGCAGCCAAAATACCTGCAGGGCTAACAGCACTGGTCAGGACCACTGAAGACTATGTAGTCTGACCACAAAGTGAGGAGCATAGCACCTGCTGAGTTTAACCCAGGTGGTTGCAGTAACTACCTATAATTTTGAATCCCTCCTTAGAGAAAAATCTCTTTGGGAACTGGTGAACCAGGCTCTTCCCTGGTGCAGCTCCCCAGAGCCACGGGCACAGCTCCCTCGTGTCCTCGGAACCACCTGGGACCTGGCATTGCTCGGTCACTGAGGTGCCAAAACAAGGTATTTTTCCAAGTATGTTATGTGTTTTTGCTTTTTTTTTTTTTTTCACCCATTACATACTTTGGTCAGCAGCAAATTAATTCACAGTGTTAACGTGTTAGAGGCTCGGTACTGGGGATAAAGCTAATGCCCCACTGAGATGAACAGAGGTGATTCATGCTGCTCCAAACTGCTGGGTTCGCTTGTTTACAAACGCAAGCTGCTGATGCGACTGCTCAGTTACATCCCAGGTTATAAGTTAGCTTCTTCTCATCCTGAATTTCCTCTTTGATTATTTTTTGGGGGGGAGGGAAGCCTTAAAGGGATCCATTTACTTTCTACTTATGTTTTGTGTGTTTGTGCTAGCAAAATGAAGAGATAGATGCATTGATTTATATGTAAATATTTGTGTTTAGCAATTTGATATATTCAGCAAAATGATTTAATGATGACAGGATATAGTTTGTGAACATTCCCTCCCTCAGCTACTTTCAATAGTGCTGATCTTTCACACCTGGGAGCCCCAGGGATCTTTTTAATCTCTGCAGTTTACAAAATATATCAACAACCTGAGAATAAACAAGAAAAATACTCAGAAGAGAGCTTGGTTTCTCTCCCTTCCCATCATAACAAGCTTCTTATACTGTTGTTTTTGGGGTTTGCTGGATTGCAGTGTCTCATCGGTGCAGATGTGGGTGTTAAGATCAGAAAAGCAGTACAAACAGCAGCAAATGTGATCATCACATATTTTCTAATCATTTATTCTCCCAAGGCATGGCCTGGCCATGCAAACACCTGATATGAGCTGTTGCTCAGTGTCTCAGTGCATACCAGCCCCAGTATTACCCTCCAGATTTAGTGCAGTTTGGTCTGGCTGTTTGTTTGGCATCTACAGTTGTAGGATGCCGCTAGTGAATCTACCAGGAGTTTGTTTCCAGCTTCTTAAATTTGTTAAGCTCAACCAGTTTTGCACGTTTGAAGTTTTGTTTTCTTCAAAGATTTAGGGTCAGAAAAATGGCCTTTGACTACACAGGTAATAGTGATATTGAGAATAGCATCAAAATATGCCAGTCCATTTATTTTACAGTGTTAGGGGAATTCATTAGGTTCATGAACTGGCAAGGCTTGTAAATTGGAATTTAACTTCAAACAGGTTAATTAGTCACAGTTTTAAGTAATTTAGGGGGTTGATGCACTCAAGACTCAGAGGAAGTTGGGTCCTGATTTGCTGCATAACCTGCTGGTCGAACTCTGTGTGAGATGAGCCTTTAGGTGGCATGAGCCAGCAAAGCCCTGAGATGGTGTAAATCTGTGCCAGGAGAATCTTCAAAATCCTTATGAAGTCAGTGATTACTTTAAGTCATCTCTCTTATTCTGGGTTGGCAAATCTAGTGCAGGAATCTTTTTCCATATGAGTAAATAGAAGCAGAAGCCCTTTTCGGGGGGGGTGTGTGTTTTTTTGGTTTGGTTTTTTTTTTCTTTTTTTAGCTTACTGGATTCATTCATACAATTATTTCCATTGATTTGTCCTTCCAGTCGCACTTCATGAAAATGTCCCCAGTTTCTTTCTGGTAGCGACAGGGGTCCTCTGGTGCCCCCTCCAACATCTGACTTCATATTCATGAGTCCACATTAATTATTTCCCTTTGTCTAGCAGTGCTGCCAGCTGAAACATCTCCTGTTGCTCTTAGTGATTTAGGCTGTTTTTCAAAGACTACTTAAGTTTCCAGAAAGTGGATGTTGAGGAGTCTCAAATGTGTGGGAGCCTAATTGATTTCTCTTTTTATTTTTTTGGGTTTTTTTTGGAGGAGGGGGGAAGAATGAAATGGTATCGCTCCCTGTAAGATGTAATTCAGTGTATTGTACACACACAAAATAAAGAGGCATTTGTAATTAGGATGCACCAGCCATGCAAATCATGAGTCATGCTAATAGTTGTTATTTTAAAAAAGACCACGCCACTGGTCTGGAAGAAGCTGGAGGTCTTTAAGTGCAAATCACCACCTTCTTCCAGTTGTCTATGCCTACCTGGACCCAGGACCTCCTGGAGGCAGGAGATCTTGGCTCTCTTTTCTGGGAGAAAGGACAAAGCCAAAACCCCATGTTGAACAGATTATAGCAGAACTCTAGGCCTGGTCTGATCCTGCCTTACAGCTAACCAGGATTTCTGTGTACCAAGCTGTTTCCTTGCACTTATCCCCCTCCAGTTTATGGGGGTCTCTTGGCACCAGGCAGAGAGATGTCCCCCTGTGTGCCAAAGGGAGAAGAAGCAGGATGGAGAGGTTTAAAAACACCTCCCCCTGCCCATTTTGAAAGACAGAGTGTGGAATATTCCTCTTCTGGTTTCTTTCTCTACTTCTCCAGCAAGAATAGCTTTCCTTTTTCAGTTATTAGTGGATAGGCACATTTTTTCCTGCATCCTGGGAGCCTCCCTGGAGGATTTCTGATGTGCTGACCTCAGCCTGGCCCATAGCAGAGCCTTGCTGGCATGTCCCCACATCCACAGTCTTGGGAGAGCATCTTTTTTGCTGTTAAGGAAGCTGTCAAGTTTGCCAGAAAAACAAACCCTCTGACACAAAAGGCATAAAGCTGATGTGAAAGAAGCAATGGTCTGTACTTAAACCATACCCCATCCCAGATAACTGGTAGTAATTGAGGCTTTGATGGATGAACTCTGTTGCTCCAGTCATTCACTGCTGAACCTTTACGCCTACTTGAAATTCATAGAAATTCCTGTTATTGAGCCTGTTTACTGTGCAGATGATGAATATGGGCCTGGCTTGCTCTAAAATGCTTTTGCAGTTTCCCTTAGACTTTATTTTACTGAAGATCTCCCCTCTCCTTTGTCTTGATGGTTGTCAGAGAGCCAGTTGCTGGAGCAGGCTTTGTTTCTGGGGGCTATCAGCTTTGATTTTCCTCTTAATGTGCAGCATTCCTTGTGCCCGCACACTGGAAAGCTGTGTTACCCCCTCTAAATCAAGATGATTACTATCCCTGCTGCTGAGAGAAGTCACTACTAAGCTTGCCAGTACATTGCTGTAAATTAGAGAAATTCCCATCTAAATTTCTGCAGGGAACAGAGCTAAGAGAATGAGAGCGCCGGGCAGGACAGTCAAGGAAATTGAAGGTGTGTTGGCCTGGGAAGTCAGCAGCTCGATTAATTTCCTTTATTATAGAACAGCACTGACATAAAATATCGATACCTGGTAGAATAATAGCATTTTTCTTGGATGTATGCTTCAGATTTGCATATTGCAGCATTTATGAGTATAGAAACGGAATTATGCATTTGCAGAATAGTCTGCAGAAGTCTGCTCCACTGCAGTCTTCCAGTGAGAAACAGAAAACAGCTCAGTGCTACTGAGGGCTGATGACTTTACATCTGCATGGGATGTTAATGCATGACTACATGAATCCACTGTATATTTAGGACTGTCTGAACCCTGAAATGCCTTTGCATATAGAGCAAAATCAGGGTTGAGGCAAAGCTGATAGTATCCTATCAAGAAGGTCAACTTGTTTTCACTTATTCATATTTTTATTTACAGAAGTAATACAGAGGAAGCCTAGTGACTATATACCATGCAGTAGCATAGTTTGAGGGTAGGAGTTTCCCTAATTTCTACTAACGGCATCTGTGAGAAAACACTTTGTGGACAAGAGAAATAAATTATGTGGGAACTCACAGTGTAGCATCCTGTGACTCTAAGGCCAAAATATATTTGCTCTTTTCTAACACGTAGACTGTGCTCAAGGGCATTTTTCAGCTTACTTGACAGATGAGGTAGTGACTCCAGTGAGGGTAGGATATTATCACCTTCTATAAAGTGATAATCTTTCATCTCTTATTGTCTTTATAGAGTGCCTCAGCCCCTGCTCCCTGGGAGAGCGTGCAGTGAAGCATTTCTATGGGCTTGCCCTGTTCTAGTTGGAGAAAACATCCTTTGGAGCTAGGTCACCCTTTAGTCCCACCCAGTACAGCCATTCCCATGTCTTCCCTCTCCTCTTCTGAGCTGGAGATGTGCGGAATCTGCTCACAGTCTGAATTTAGCATGTAAAACGGGACTTTCTACAGCCACAGGTCTGAGGCTCTGCTGTATCCAGACCCACTTCAAAGTATTAGTATTTTTCAGGCAGTTGGTATTACATGTGCTAAGGTACAGTATTTCTGCAGGAGAACTTCCACAGCTCACAGGCAAAGGGGAAATCAGAGGCTGGAGACATCTACAGTACACTTTGCCTCTGGTAAGCTGTCCCACTGTTGCTGATTTACAGAATATTTATAGATCATATAAAGGCTGTAAATTTGAAAATTATGTAGTTCAAAGTATTGGGCCTCTCTTACTTATTTTGGATGCTGCTCAAAACCTGAGTGCTCTAGTTTCCAAGCTAGATTTATTCCTCAAACCAGGATGCCTGGCCAGTTAATACTTTTCTGTTCTTCTACTAAGGGCAGCTCTGTGCTTCTGACCCACTGTTTTTGCCCTTTTCTTTACAGAGGGCAGCTGGGTGTCCACTCAGTCCAGTCTCACTTCTAGAACAAACTAAGCTCTTAGCTGGCAATTGGGAAACAACTCCTTCTTCCCTACTGTTCCTAGGATCCAACTGAGAAGTATCTGATTCACTATCTCATTTAAGTGCACGATCTGGCACTTTTTCTAATTAAATTTCCATTGTCCCTCTCTTCAGGGTTGTCTAGTTTTTCTTAGACAATTTTCTTATTGTCCTCTTTGCTAACAGCGAGCTCCCACTTTGAAATCTTAGTAGGAAATGTGCTGATGACACAATGTAATTAATGAAAACACTAATGAATATGAATAGAAAGACTGAAAAGATTGATCTGTAATGAATTCTGCTTATAATCTTCCTCTAGCCTGATGAAACCTATCTACAGCCCAGCTGGTTGCAGTCACTTTAAGCACTTGAAATTTCCTGTATTAATTCTCAGTTTATGTAATAATCCTCAGTAGTGGTTTAACAAAGTTCCAATAGATGCAATTTACCACATTTTCCTTTGTCTAGAAAATAAGTTTTTCATCAAAGAAAGACAAAAGTCTAGTCTGGCATAACTGGCTTTGGGTAAATATATGGTAAATGTTGTTCCCTTTTATGTCTTTAATGACTCTCTTCTTCGCAGCTTTGTTCTGAACACTTGCATGGCGAGTGTTAAATCCCAAGGTTGTCCACAAAGCTCTTTTCCTCCCTTTCTTAAATAAGTAACTGTGTTTGATCTTCTGCCATGTAGTGCTGCATAACCCCCTATGATGGGGGTCAGCTGTGCTGTCTTTGCCTCTTTAACATGATTGTCCTGGATAGAAACAGGTAGAAGCATCTCAACTTAGATTTTAGCTGGCATCTAGATTTTCCATAATCTTTTCAGCCTCTAAACCCCATCCCATCTCAGCCCTCCTTCCCTCTGGGAACTCTTTGGCACAGGCTTTTTCCCTGGCTTCGGGTGGAAACTCCAAAGAGGACTTCTTTTTCTGTTGGACATATGAAAATATTGAGTCTTCTGTATTTCAAAGACTTTGAAATTTTCAGTCCAGCAGACTTGTGTTTCCAGAAGTTCTGCTTATTTCTCCACCTGTGCCTTTGTAAGAGATTTTTTGTCTCTTTGATTCTTTAAAGAGAATCAACTCAGTATTACTCCATCCCAGACTATTTATTACAAGCAGCATCTTTGTGGTCCCTTCACTAGATGCCAAAACCAACTTTAAAATAGTATCAGTTGCTGTTAGCTGAGTGACTATGTCTTCTGCTCTCTGTCAGCTCTTTCATCCAGACACCCATATCTGAAATGAAGCATGCTTAGAACAAAGTCTTCACCATTATGGCCAACAGCAAGGCTTGTTCTTTGCAGGCACTCTGGTTCCTCGACAGGAGGGTCTCACTATAATGACCTGGAAATTAGATCAGCTGAAATCATCATGAAGCACTACACATAGCTGATTGTTTTCTGTACCGAGTATCATTGGGTATAGTTCAGAGCCAAGCATCTCAGGTTGAGGACAGGAAATAAGGTCAATTCAGTGATGACATCTATCATGTCAATAGTGATGAGTAGACAAAATGTCATGGCTTCTTGGCAAGGCTCCTGGAGCTAAGTAACACTAGTAGTTAAACTAACTGGAGGCTGCTGGAGTTGTGAAATATCATTATGCTAATTTTGGAGAGGCAATAACATTAACTGAAGTCTAGGATGACTTGTTGAATTTGTCAGATTAGGGCCATTTGCTGATGTGATTATATTTTGATTCATTTTAATTTTGGCTTGGAAAATTTAATTTCATGTATTTATTTAATTGTATATTGCAATTGAATCTCCTTTCTTGCATATACCTAGCCTAGATTCAGAAACCTTTGAAAGAAAGAGGCTGTGATTTTCACACCTGGCTTGGAAATTTAGATATGCTGGCTGCATTTCCCAAAGTGCCTCCATGGTCAAGGACAAAAAGTCCTACTCACAGGCTTTTTACTGGGGCGGGTGATTGCTGAGAAGTCCTGAAAAATCTTCTGCTCTACTGTCAGTGACTTTAATACCCATCAAGTGTCTGGCTCTGTGGACAAACCAGCTCTAGGTGCCTCTTGGGAAAGAGATGCCTCTTGATTTCAGAGCTGCGGACCATCGGGAGGCAGGGAGGGATAGTCTGCAATCTTTCCTGTCACCTCTTGGATATTGGAGTCATGGTGCCAAGCAGAAGACTGGGCATACTGTCAGTAAGGAGAGCTGGTCCCTTGCTATGAGAGAGGCTGCATCAAGGGAAATGCAATGCGTAGAGGAGAGTGGATAATGTGAAATGCAAGACTTAAAAGCTTTCCCCCTCCCCTCCCCTGGAGCCTCCTGAAATAAAAGCCCCTTAGCTTGAAAGGGTGTATGACTGTAAGGCACTATAGAGCTGCAGCATCATGTTTCCTAGAAATAAAATTTTGCACAAATGCAGCTTGCATTAAATTCCTTCCTGGATGCTTTTTAGAACTCCCCCAGTTCAGAAAACTTTTCTGTTTTTCCACCATATTGGGTCTAATCTTTGTTTTCAGTGTAGTGACAGCGGTTGCTCAAAGCTTCACGCAGTCTTCAGCCAAAAACTCCATTTTGCCACCTGTTGGTCCCAAAAATCTGTGGGTTTGGCTCAGTGAACCTTCAGTCCCACCTATGTGGGTAGAGTTTGGTGTCAGTTCAATCATGGAAAAGTCATCTGCACATCTGCTGGAGCCTGCATGTGGCCAGGGTCACAGCCCTAGATCTAGTCCTTCTGTCTGCGGAACAGAGTTTTTCTGCCATTAACGTAACTGAATATTTGGGAGCATAGACAAAAAATTTACTTTTGCTCTGGGGTTTGACTTGACTGAAGTTGCAGTTTCAGAGAACTGCTAATTGAGATTTCTTGCCCATTCTTAATAGAGACAGCATTACAAATAGTAGTTTTAATTTAAAGAACTTTGAATGTCTTTTCGATTCCTAATTTCAATACCTGCAAAGAAATCCAATTCCTAGAAAGGACGTACTAAAAAATTTTTCAAAATAATTCTCTTTTAAGGTATTTCAGACTTTAGTACCTGAAAAGTGGAGGCAGGCAAAATCATTAATTAATTCTGGTATTCTGTTTCATGTCCCCTTTGCCTTTCTTCATAGGAGGAGATTTTCTGCACAGACCTCGTTTAGGAAAAAAAAGAAAACATGAGAATTTTATAATGGACACTTAAAATCAGGGCTGGTTTCAACCTGATGTGAAAATTGCACTGAATGATTCAGATCTAAATTGATGCCTCTGGATTGCAGTTTCTCTTAGGAGTATTTTTATACCTGTGTGGAAAAAAAAAAAAAATTTCTACTGGAAAGGAAGATCAAATAACCCTAAATCCTAGTTTTGAAGTATTTCAAGTCTGTGTCTGATATTTGCCAGATGTGCCCCTCTGTAGCACCCACGATGATTTTGCTGCATAGCCCTGGAAAAGGAGACCCTGGTGCCTGCGCCTGTGTCCTTCCTGCCCCTGCCACTTCCCTGGGAAAGCAAGTGTGCTCCCTGCCTGGCCCTGTCCCAGCAACAGGAAAACCCCTTGATTAAGATGCCACCTCCTCTTGCGCTCCTTGGATGGTGTGTTACAAGTTCAGTAAAACACTCACAATTTAAGTGGATGTTATTTGTTATTCTGCCTCCTGGAGAGCAGCTCTTGTCTGGAGTGCTGCTGCGAGGCAGCGGTGATGGGAATCCAGCATCGCAGGCGAGGGGACACGGGCCCTTCCGATGTGAAATGGCTACGAATGCTTCTGCAGGGTCACAGCAGGTGGCTTCAGCTCCTCCATCGCTCTGGTGTCCCCCTGGTCCCCTTCCCTGGGAACAGGAGAAGTACCTCGGCGTATTTGACTTGAGACCGTGCGCTCCTCTCTTCTAGCAGAGCTGTTGCCAGAAGTATTTGCCCTTGACTTGCTGGAGCGCCCGTATTTTATATGGCTGCATTCATGTGACTATTAGAGAAGTAAAAACTACTTTGAAGCACACCATTCCCCAGCAGCTCCCCTCCTACAGCTGTGCCCCTGGGCAACATCCCCCTGACCACGCTCCCTCAGCAGGGATCGCTTGTGCAAAAAGATGCTTTCCCGTGTCTTCCCCAGGCTTTCCTCTCCTCTGAAAGGTGTGTGGCGAGCTCTTCTCTGTTGTCACTTTATATTACTTTTTATGTCCTTCCAGAAGGAGTCGCTATGAGTCAGCTGCTTACTCTCTTAAGATGTTGGGAGTTTGCATTGTCTGTCATATAAAGTCACATACCAAGAGAGTTAATCGAACGATGCTTCTTGAAGGCTTCTTTATCTGTGGATTTAGTTTAGCTGTGTAACCTTTACTGAGAAATTGCTTAGGAAAAGTACTGCATTCTTAATGACAAACCTTTCTAGTTGATGATGCGCACATTTTTGATATGACACTGAAGTTTTATGTATTTACTGGTCAAAAAGAATCTCTGCAGACTAGGAATTAGTTAACCCACCCCTCCAATGGCTAAATGAATCCTAAGCAGGTGACACAATTTAATTCAGCATGTGACAGGTATTGTAAGGCAATGCAGGACATTATGGATAGAGTTAGTCTCCTCAGAGTTTAGCTACCTACAGCATTGGTTTTTATGTCTGAAATAGTCATCTTTGTTTCCATTTCTTGTCAATGGAGAGCGATAGGTACCTCAGAGGATTCAAGTTCTCCACCAAGCAGACATCTCAGACATGCCAGCGATTGGGGCACTGAAATCTCTCGCTTTCTCTGCTGACTGTAATGTGCATCCTCAGATGCACCATCAAATGAAAGCATAAATTACTGAGGCAAATCCTGCCCTGAATGTATATTTCAAAAAACATTGTGAGTCTCCTCTGAATTTTTGTCTAACTCCTCCCAGGCAGCATCGTGGTCTCTGCTGGTCGGTAGGTTAACGCAGGGCTGTTCCTCACAGTCTCCTGTTAGGGATGTGCAGATGTTTATTAACTTGGCTGAGGGTGACTTAGCAATGTCTCTTCAGGCACTGGATGACTGCCGGTGCTCCTCACACACTTAGCTAATGCGGGTATATCTACAAAAGGTTAACTCAGCCTCTCCGGGCTTTGATAGAGTCAAGACTGTAAAAGAAGATTCTTCAGAGGGCAAGTCACTGTATTACAGACCAGCATCTAGCCCTTCTACACAGCAGCAGAGTTCAAATACAGTTACACTTTTTTGAGAGAAGTATTTATCAGAGTCTTAGCGATAAACTTGCAGACCACATTGGCCTTACCTTGACATTAGAGAGCCAAACTAAGGTCGTAGGAAAATACAAGAAGAACAATACAGCAGCAACAGATGGAGCCAGAGGTTCCCCAGAAGCATGGGCTGATGTGACTGATGTCAAATAACCAAACAGATATGTTTGCTTTATATACAGTAAGATAACTTTATTTTAGTAGCACAGATAATAAAAGAACAGCCTCAGTCCTGGTTGAAACTTTCTGCATTGGTACATGTACTTTTCCTTTCTGTAGACAACTCCTGGCCTCCACAGAGAGTTTAGTGGGACTTCTGAGTTAATTGCATTTAATTTCTCTTCCAGTATTGATATAATTTGTGTCCATTCATTGTGCATTACATATATTGCATTTATTGTTTATTGACACATTATGAAGTGTAGTTAAGCTTTTCAATCAAGCGCACTAGTTGTTTGACTTTTTGCTTTTTAAGGTTGTGAAAAGGTGGGAAGGGTGTTCCTTGAAAATCTCTTGAAATTATGCGTGAAGGTCAGCAGAAGTAACTGACCCTGTTTTAACGTGATGTGGTCCAGAAGGAAGCTCCTCTTCCTTCACTGACTGTGGCAGGGAGGAAACCCGGGGTTAGCATTATCCTTGCTAATCTTTGTCAATACCCCCAGGCAGATGGAATAACGCTTAATTTGTTTACTCATGGTTTAGCTAAGAGGAACGTAGCTAGGCAGCAGGTCATCTGGTGGTTGTCTGTGCCAGGCATGGGAGCCTGGGTGAGGAGGGATGGTCCAGAGGGGTACCGCTCATTCCTGGCAGCAGTGATGCTTCCCCATCAGTTCCCCGTGTCCTGGTAGGTGGCCTCTGCAGGTGGGAGGTTGGCAGGAGTCAGCTGTGGTAACAGAAGAGCTGGTGCTGGTACCTGCTGGTACGAGTTGTTGAACTGGGATGCTGGCTGTACTCTGCCAGTTCTCTGTGGCATGAGGTGGTAGCTCCTCAGTGGCGTTCCTGTTCACGTGGTGGGACATCTCTGCTCTACCACTCACGGTCCTTACAAGTCTGTCGGTGATGTCCCAAGCCAGGGTGCAGCTCAAAAGAGAGATTTTGTTTAAATACCGCAATAAGACACACACTGTCTCAATCTAGTCAGTATTAATGACTTGATTTATTAATGATTTCACAACACATAGCAAGGAATGTGCTTCAGCAGCATATTTTCTTTTCCGTATGACAGAATAACAAGTCCCTTCAGGAGCATATCAATTGCTTTGTCTTGGCTAATCAGTGTAAGTCTTCCGTCTGTCCTCTTAAAGCTGCGTAAAGGAAGCAAGCAAATGAAACTGGTTTCTATATACTCATTCTTCTTTCATGCCTCGGGCCTGAAAAGGCTGCATGTTATTTCACAAAGACCAAAGTTTTTGGCAATATCCAGAATTGAAACAGCCGATTTCATGGCTTGCTTCAAAGTGCATCCACCGAGCTCTGTGTTCTTCTCTGCTCAGTTCCACAGACAGGACACATATGCTCCAGACCTCCAATAACAATCATGTTTACTGCAAACAAGTCAAACATTCACCGGCAACATGTAAATAAGAGCAGTAGCAGCAGATGTCCAAACACAACCAGTATTGTGCCTTCCAAGTTTCAGCTTGGCGCCCATCTTAGACAAGCTTTTCACAGGGAAAGGTTATTGCAGCTACAAAAGCTATGTTAAAGCATTGAAATAAATCCGTCTTGCTTAGATTTTGCTACCTATGATGCTGCTACTCTAACCTTGTACTATTTTTTCCCAAAGCTTACCATCCTTAAAAGGAGCTTTCCAGTGCATTATCTCAACTGGAATGATTTTTAACATTACCTTTCCTATCTTCTAATTCATTTTTTTGTTCAGCTCTTTCCCCATGACCCTATCAGTTACAGGGTCCCCCAGTATGTCTTAGTGAAGCGGGCTCCAGCCAGAGGCTTCCCTTTCAGCTTTCCAAAGTACATTGAACAAAGAGAGTTTTGAAAAAGCTTCAAGATAAGAGACATAGTGAAAAAAAAATGCAACTTATTCTGAGAAAACGTTTAACATGGAAGTAAAATGCATGTCTGGCCTGTCTTGTCGGAATCCGATTTGGGGATCTGTCTTTGCGGTAGATGGATTTTAGTGACAGCACAGGGCAAATAATGACACAGTTTTTCTGATCTTCAAATTTATATGTGATGTGGTCCTAGGATACGATTTATGGTCATCTCTTATAGGTGGGGGGGGGGGTGACCCAAGCTGCTCCTCATTAAACCGGGTTACAAGCAAGGAGACAGGGAGGACTGCCAGTAGAAAGTGCAGGAGGACTCAGGAAAGAGGAAATCCTAAAGGCAAATGTTTGGGAGAGCCAAGTTGACAGAATCTTGAACTGAAATTTCACTAGTGTTGTAGACTGAGTTATTAATAAAATCAAGGTTGACACTCAGCTGTTCTTAAAGTAGCAGAAATTGCCCAGGTGGCCAAGAAGGCCAACAGCATCCTGGCCTGTATCAGGAACAGCGTG
>JAOXJM010000012.1:47312585-47327704 GCA_026413425.1 Tringa solitaria | reverse complement strand
ACTTGATGATCTCTGAGGTCCCTTCCAACCACCACAATTCTGTGATTCTGTGAAATGGCTGCAGGGCCTTCAGTATCGCTACACTGATTTATATGGAGAATAAAACTTTATTTAAAGGCCTCTGTAATGTATTGAGGGCTGTATAGTAACTCCATCTACTTGCAGTGTCTTTCTTGGTGGAGCACGTACAAGGGTGAGTTGTTTTGGCTTTTAGTTCAGCTGGATGATTGGTTTTATTTACCAGGTATTTCACCAAATTCTGTTCACAGCTGCTCTTAAAGGCACAAGTGGATCTTGATATCCCTTCTGCTTATATTACCCTCATGGTATTCCTCTGAAGCTCTTGGCAAAGCTTTCAGTTCATAGTAGGATTATTTTCTTTTAAAACAGGAGTACTGAATGTGTGAGACATTAAGACACTGAGCCTGATTCCAGCTGTGTTTTTTTTAACATGGGTTTAAGTCTCCTGACAGTAGCTATGTTTTTCTTGATTTTGACAGATGTCATTGCAGTGAGGTATAAAGATGACATAAGCTTAAAATCAGATCCAAAATCTCAGTTCTTCTGTTGCATATCCTTACAGACATTTTTACAGTCATGTTCTTATACGCGCTCAAAAAGATGTATCATCTATTTGGTTGATTTTTCTTCAGCTTCAACATTTTACTTGGAAAAATACTGTGAAACATTTTTATCTTTTTGAACACAGCTGAATTTCTAGTCCAGGCTGTAACTGTTTGACTAGAGATACTCTGCATGAAGGTTGGTGAAAACAGCCAAATTATTGCTTTAGCTCACTGGCAGAGAAGCTGTCTAGAAAACGACGCAGAGAAGGAACGTAGTCTGCCTGTGACTTTACTGCGACTGTAACTCACCCCTGGTCAATGTATTACTCTTGAACCCAGAAACATCACTGCCCCTTGGTGCTGCATTGCTGGCAAGGGCATGCCTTGTGGAAAATTCAAACCACAGATTTAGCAGGAAATAAGCCCCAGCTCCAACTCGGACTCATTTGCAGCCCATAGAGAAAAGTCTTGTCTTCCTTGCTGTATTAACCATCGTCTCTCCAGTATCAGGAAAAGGTCTTGCTGCGAATCCCTGTTTGCTGTGAAGAAATCAGCATCAATGGGGATTCACTGTCTCAGCACAGAGCTCTATTCCCTGCTCTCCTCCACTGGTTTACATCTAAAACATAAGAAAAAACATGATGGATGCATGCTGTGCAGAATACAGAACATAGCAATGCTCTGTCTTGCAGAGTACCTCGAAAAAGTTTCCCCTGCAATTATTTTCTATGCAAGTATGCATGTATTCATTCACCTCCTTCCTCTATCTCTGTTTCTTTTATTTTTTTTTTAAATGATTGCAGCTGCTGGTTCCGTTGTCTCTGATTTTATTGTTTAAAGCTAGAACAGATGGTGATAAGTCTATTAAATACTAAACTGTGCCATGCAGGAATCATTATCGCAGCTGAATTGGCTCCTTGTAAGAGTGGTTTTATCCTTTGAGATAGATTAAAGGACTCGGAAGAAATTCGCTGCACTGCTGGATGCCTGTGATGGGCTGAATGAATGGATGGCACTCCACTCTTGGCCAAAAATACAGGGTGGGGGGACAACGAGCATCCTTTCCTACAGGCGCAGATTTACCACAGGTTTCCGCATCCTCTGAGGCAATGCAGAGTTGCAGCAGAGAGAGGGGAGCTGAGCAGGGCTCCGTGCTGGAGAACTGCCCCTGGACCACGGGGTAAAAGCAATGCCAGCTACTGGGCTGCTTCCTCACTGGCTTTGCATGGACCTATTGATTGGAGTTGCATGATGGTACTGCTGCAGGAACAGTATTTTCTTCTGTTTAACACAATTTTCCCTCTGTGTTGGTTTGAAGAGCTTGAGGTTTTGGGGGAAGGAATGATTTTCTCTTTTAAATTTAGAATATAGGGTGGCTGGGTCAGTGTGCCCCAGTTTCTTCTTTTGATCTCTTATCGCTGCAATGCAAATAGTTAATGAAAGGACTGGTTGTAAAAAGCCACAGGAACTGCAGCCCTCTGAGTGATATATTACAAAACAGGATTCAATGGGCTTGGGTTTGGCTCCCTGAAGTATAATAGTCTCGCCATCCACCGTCTCTGATGCAATGGATCAAAATGTTCTTTAAAGTAAAATGAAGACATTTCCAAAGTACAGGGCTGTACTTTTATCTAAAAAATGTTGCCAGAAGGAATTTAAACAGTGAGATTCCAAATCCTCTATTCCTTTTCTTTCCTCAATAAAATCCAGTTAGCTCTCGAGATACTTAAAATGTCCTTTCTGTGCTTATCAAGTGACACCATACAGTGCAAAGAATACAGCTGGAGAGCTTCATGTTGATGATGCACTGTGTGGAAGCATCTTTTTCTGGAGTTTCACTTGGAGACGAGATGAGATGTCAGATCTGCTCTTCTTGTATTGCAGTCCAGCACCTCCCAATTCAAGTAACTCCATAGTACTTCTTCCAGCACGGGCTTCACTGAAGGCTCATTTCAGTTCTCTTAGTCTTATGATCGTCTCTGCTGAAGCATCAGCCAAGCTGTACTATGTGCACTGTGTAAACTTGGGAATGTCTCCATTTGGCCTGGAGCAGAAGTATTTTGTTGCCTGGCTGTTTCAGGAGCTCACCAGGAGAATGGGGGTTGTGGCTGTTCCCTCCTCCTTCCCTCCACTGCTGTTCTCCAGCGATGGCTTTTCAAAAGCTTTGTTGAATGTTTGTGAGTTTGAAAATTTTATACAGTGCCAACACTGCCTGTTTTGTAGCCATAAGAAATAAAATTGTGTTTTATTGGGTCACTGACTTGGCTGTCTCCTAAAGGGTCCCATTGAACACTTCTCTTAGCCATGAATCCTGTACTTTTGATCTGCTAGAAAATGACATGCTCTCATATTGCAATGGATAGGTAACGAAAAAACTCTTAAGGCCCAGCCTTACGAATCAAGCATGTGCGTGTTTTATAGAAATTTGAAATTCATAGAGAAGAAAGCAACACTAGTTAGATTACACAGATACCATAGTAGCATGTGCTTTTCCACTATTCGTTATTTTAATTGCCCTAGTAATTCGCATGTCAATGGGAGCAGATCAGCCTCCATCTGCGGACTTGGGTAGCTGAGAGACCTTGGCATGGCATTCCAGATCCAAGTATCTGTACTTGGAAATCCAAATATGTCCAAAGGGATGTAACGTTGACAAGCACTTTGGAACTTTTACTTCTCAACCTAGTGTGTGGCTTCACCAGCTCTGTGTCCCTATCCTAATTTCTGTCTGGTTCAAACTGTGCTTAGTCTGAAAAATCTGTGAATTGTGGTACTTTGGATTGACTCTTAGTAAAATTCAGTTGTGCTGTTCAGATCTTAGATTTTGAAGCTGAGATGGTGTTGCGGGCGGAGTGATTAACTTCACTCGTAAGAGAGAAGTAGTTGTGATGACCACGATGGCCATGGCCTGAGCAGGATTCGGGGAGAGGGAGGGAGAAGAGGGGGAAAAACAGGGAGAGCACACCACTACAGATGTAAACGTGGATTCATTGGTTGATTGCATTACTTTCTTGTGGCTCTGATGAAATTCAGCAAGCAATACCAAACCCTTCTTTTCCTCACTCCTTCATTGTACAGTAAATTATATTTCTCTCCAAAATGAGTGCTCTCATTTATTTTTTCTGCTTTATATTTCTCTTTGATGCCCTTCTCATGGATGGGAATGTAAGGTCAGCTCCTACGTGGTCACTTTTGTTGGTTGCTCTGAAGAAGGTTCATGCACAAGCAGAGTCAGAGGCAACCAGTCACCCTCAGCGATTTGTAAGCTCTGTCCCTCATACTCTATACGTGCATGCTAGTAATGTTTTCTGTTGGCACAGATACAGGCTTATCATCATCAGAGTATATACAGTGGTAAGAAAGTCTTTTTCATTATGGGTATGGAAAATAAAATTCTTGTGTCAATAAATTTCTATAACTCTGTGGGAGGAGAAAAATAAATGAGAATTGGATAGTATTTAACAGACATTTCTCAAATTAGAAATATGAGCCAAGCTCATCTTGTTCTAAACACTTCTACTGAGCAAGAAAACTTTAAACAAAATTAGAGCCTGGCAGTACAGATCTTGTTATCAAAGTTCTTGAGAGTCACTGGCAAATGTCAGAGGAATAAACTGTGTTACTTACTGATGAATGACATCTCCACGGATAGTTCAGTCTAAACAGACTATTTCAGTAATTTTCTTTGCAACCGGAACTTTTTCCCCTTCTAAGCTTTTCTTATTAGATTTCATTCAGTGTTGAGGGCTAAAACCTCAGCGAGTCACTTGCTCAGCAGAGAAATTCCTCACATATTCACTGTTCTCTGAGGTATATTTGTGTTCCTGGCCTTGGCAAAAAAAAGGAGATATTAGTGAAAGCCTCCTAAAGCCAGGAAAATAAGTCCCTGCAGCTGTGGCTTGCATCCAAGCAAAATGGGCCCAAGTAGACCAGTCCACTCTTCTGCCTCAGACATCTTTAGTGCTCAGTAAATGGTATCAGCATATAAATAATAAATCTAAGAATAAATGTATTGTGGTGCACCAAAGCCCGCTTTGCTCTACACACTGTGTGTTGCAGTGCATTTAACCAAGATTTGCATTCTTTGCAAAAAGCTGGCCTGGAGGAAGGTTTCTTAAATGCTGTTAGGGGCAAAGAGGCCAAGGTCAGCCTGGGCCTGGGGCACGCTGAGGTTAGTCAGCACTCCTCATGGAGGAGAAGACAGCCCTTTCCCTGGTAAGTCTGCAGCCTGAGTGGACAAGGGTGTAAGTGGAAATGCTGCCTTCCCAAAGAGCGTGGAGTGGGTTAGTAACAGAGCTGGGAGTAGCATCAGGGCTTTACGCCATCTGTTAGATGGTGGATGTCCCCATCTTTGTCATTTTGCTGAAAGTCACACTGCCTCTGTAAGTTACAGGGAGGGAAACCCAACCTTTCCTGCTCACCCATGCGTGTGAGTGAGGGGCTGGGGTGGGGAGCTACTGCCAGGGTATCTGGAGGCTGCCTGCCCCAGTTTAGTAGCCTACACTTGCTCTTTATCCCTTTTATTTTCTCTGGTGATGGGCAGACTGCCTGAACCCATGCTCAAATATGAGTGTTTAAATCGACTGTGCTTTGGTCATGCTTAAAGTCTGTCTGTAAGGGAAAAGGTGTTTGCCCCTGTTATTACATCTAATTATGTCACTCTTGCCATGCTTTGACAGTAACTCATCATTGTGCCAGCTTCCTCTATTTTGCTCGTTTGCATGGAAGAATGATTAGCCCAAGGCACCACTTCTCAAAGTCACACTCGTGTTTAAAATGTCTCTTTGCCATAATATACTCTAAAACATAACCAGAGTATAAAAATGACAGAATCCTGAAGCATCAGAGGGAGACAGAGCGTAGGAAAAACCTGCATTGGATGGCATGTAGATCAAATTCAGTCCTATGTGACTATTTTGCCCCTAAAGCAAAATGTTGCCTGTAGCTTTTAAAAATGGTTTTGTTTTTTACGTGTAAGGAACTTTAATGTAGTGTTAACCTAAAGGCTTTCCTTTGGCCTGTATTAAGCATCTTTTTTTCAAACTATTGAAGTCTCCACCAACAGAGTTGTTAAGCTATGGAAGATACAGTGACATATGAGAGGTTTTGGATTAACTCTTTGACAAATACTGTTATGTCCAGGAGTGTCTGAGAAAACTTAGGGAGTTAGAGGCTTCATCAAAGGTGCAGCATCATTGCCAGATTTGCTGTCCAGCTGATGAGCAGCCTCTGCATGGATGATCAATAACAGCTGCTCTGCAAAGAAGGTGGCTTCCTCAAGAAAAGGTCCTTAAGGTGCCTAAAAATGTTTTTTACCTTTACCTTATCTCCTTGAAATAATGAGAAAAGGTCTCTTCTGCTGTAACTACACAAAGACCAGCCTCTCATTTTAAAAGTCCTTTATGCTGGTGGCACTATTTATTCTTCTGGGAATGGCACTGAGGCCTCCATGGGGAAGTGGGACTTCTGACTCTTAAAAATAATTAAAAAAAAAAAAAAACCAACAAAAAAAGTATTGAAATTAAGCAGACACTAACAAAAATAAATAATGGCCTCAATAAAAAGCAGGTCTTCTCTCAATCAGTTGCATTTCATACTTGTGGCTTCTGCTGGTTCCCTGATTACTCAAGTTCTCCAGGGTAGACTGAATGATTTACCTTCAATTTCTAAGGCAAATGGCCCTCCATCCTCCCACAGCTTCCTCTTCGCTCTCCTCCCCTAAATGCAAAAGTAAAATATCTCATTTTCAGGCCAACGTAAAGCATAAGGCGCATTTTTCCTTTTCAGTGACCTTTAATCTGTTTATTTGAGTTGTGGGAGGCAATTCATAAAAATCTGGAAAGAATGTCAGATTTGTCATAATATTTGTTAGATGCCAGATGGCTTGCTCTCTTGGCCTATTTCTCAAATATACATTATTTTAATGTGTAAGTTTACACGTTGTCTTCATGCAAAGGAAAGAGATGGTTATTTTAACAGTTAAAATCAGTATTTTACTTTGCACGCATGTTGCGTTGCACTGCTGGTATTTAAAATGTTTGAGAGAGGAATAGAGGCATTTCATAGGCAGCCGAACGTTTCTCTTACTTCTTATCTGAAAATGACAAACCTTGGCCAGGTCAAAGATCATTTGAATTGGTCTTTTAAATCAAAGATCTTCGCCCACAAAGTCAGGATCCCTTTTCCAGTTACGTGAGGGAGATGGGAAAGATTCCCGCCCTTCTGGCTGTATCAAAGTGGAGAAGGGGAAGAGTGGTTAGAGCAGCCATGGCATCTGGCTGTAAAATAGCCCATAGAGTCCAGATGCAGAAGGGTCTGTCTTTTAATCTGTATTCTTTCATTTGGAAATATAAGCTTTATAAAGCTGATCAAAAGTTTGTTGATAGCAGCAGAAGCCTGGGAAATACTGATAGCTGTCCAGTGTATGTGCAGTTGTGACACCAATTTTTCCATGTTAGCATATTCAATCTCATCCCTCTGATCTCTGGGAATAAAGTTTTCCTTCCCCTAACCCTCCACAGTCCCCATCTGGCTTGGAAGCACGTCCCCTGTGGCACGGTGCTCTCTCCCACAGGGACACTGCTGAGACTGAGACTGGCAGGGCATCACATTCTTTTCCTAGCTCTGCCTCTGAAAAAAAGCCACACAAGCGCCAAATATTGCTGATGTGGGTTCAGAAATGCATGAACATACCCGGCAAGGAGAGCAGGGAAATGTATTTTTTTCTGAAGAGGAGTGCTGAGGTGGCAGAAACACAGGGAGCCTGATGTGGTGCATCAGGCTGAACATAACCCCATGGCTGCATGCAGGGAGGTGTCTCCACCACAACCAGCTGTCTGTGTCCCTCTCCATCCCCGTCTCCCAGTGGAGGAGATGCTGAGCGTTCCATGTGAGCATCTCTAAATGCCTACCTGTGGTACAGTAACATGTCCTACGCCTGCTTTCAATGGCATTTGAGAGAAACCAATCTGAGTTTTCTGAGGGGTTCTCTTAGGGTTCTCTTCCTTCACTTCATACTCTTTTTCTTCAGGTTCTCCTCTTTCTCAGGCACTGTGAATGCCCCCATTTGCTTTAGCTGCTTTCTCCATCTGTCTCTTCTGATTTCCTTCACAGTGCTGTCAGATGAAAAAATTATTCTGGGCAAGAAGTACACCTGTCTGATGTGTTGAAGGAGCAGCCCTAATTGCATGTGGCACTGCAGCATAGTGTAAGATAATTGTTAGAGGCAGATCTTCTGTATTGCAGATACATTCATGATCCTAAATCTGTAAGTGCCTGTAATGATAAAGGAAGCAAACTTCAATGAGAACCGATATTTTTCCTCCTTTGGTCAGGAAGGTGATTGACTGGTGTGTCAATCATGCCTGCAACCTCCACCTCTTACGAATCTGTCCCCAGCCATCAGAGAGATTTGGGGTCTCTGTGACTGCTATCTGTGCAATTATTCTAAAAAGTGCAATTGCTTCCATGTGCCCCCCCAAAAAACAGTGGCAAACTGTCAGATAGAATAAAACTCTAGATTCAAATAGATTTAAGAAGGTATACGTATATGCAGGGTCATCTCATCAAATTTCAAATTGTATCAATTGCCTCTTGAATTAGACCATTTGTGTTTCACAGAGACAAGTCTCAGACGTCAGACCTACTTCACGCCCCATATTGTTGGCTGAACTAAACCAACACGAGCTTTGATTCGGCTGAAGTCTGTCCGTACTCAGTGCAATGACGCTTCCAGAAGCTCCCAAATGACCAGATGGCCTTCTCTATGGAGTTGCAGCCTCCTGGACCATCTTAGTCTCAGGGGAAAGCAGAAGCCTTTGTATTACCATGAACTGAAAACAATCACAGGTGGGTTACAGCAGCTTGAGTGACAAGCAGTGATTTTTTTGGAATGGACTAATGCAGATAAGCTTGATAGAAGAGTTAAAGGTAGCAATTATGCCAGTTCTTATTCTGGTGAGGGAGAAGGGAAGACAGCTGATGGGCAGCTGAAGCAATTGGGATGTAGGTAGTATCCTCTTCTCTCATGTCATCTTCAGCCAGTGCACGTATGTGGCCACAGCTTTGCTTTAACAGGTTATCTGTGGTTGTGCTGTCACTTACTGTAGCTCAGCTCAAACTAGATGCAGGAACATCTGTCAGATTATACCCAAGAGACACCCTGGGAGAAAAGAAAAATGGGCTATGCCTAAGGCACAGTGAAAGCAGTCTGAGATTATGTTTTTAGGTGTTGTCCTTCAAACATCTGTTCTTCAATTAAAAGTGTGCTGGAGTTAAGACCAGGGCTGGCTCTGGTCAGCATTCAGGTAACAAGTGTTTCGTGTAGGTGAAATGTTATGTGATTCCAGTAGGGGAATGGGACTGGTCCACGTGAGTGCTTGCAATTGTTACTCTGTGTATACAGCCTATGTAAGTTCAGGTAGTTTAACCTGTGCTAAAAATCCCTAAAATGCCTTAAAATGCCTTCATGTCACATGGAAAAATATTTCAAACTTGAGTCAGGTGGGGTGAGGTTGAGATCAGACAAGCCCACGTGCTTGGCACCCTATGCAACCCTGCCTAGGTTTAAAAAAGTGGCTAAACTCAGCTCTTCAGCCATAGCATCTTCTAATCAAGTTTAAGTCATGTGAAAGTCGATTTAGAAGCCAAGCTCATGTAAATGAGCTAGAGTGGATAGAAACCACTGGAGCTTTTGGCCCCTACTACTTGTTTGAAGGCTCGGTGTGCTCTCTGCCGTGCCACGTTGTTGGTGATCTCTGAGGCTGCAATATAAAAAGCAGCCTCATGCAGATAATGAGATACAGAAGGATATTCTCATGTCCAGAAAATACATTTAAAACGGCTTAGGTTTTATTTCCCTTTGGTGGATTGTTGGCCTCACTTTTGCTGAAGAGTGGGTATTCAATTCATAGCACATAGGTGTACTGTGTGACGGCCTCTCAATCACAGTTTCCAAGTGCTTCTGGCTTGGGAAAAATGTGTTGCTTTCCTAAACATTTTGGAACCAATCTTGACCTCTTCTTCCCCATGTGCCAGGCTCAGGTAGCACTTTCTGTAAGGAGAATGGGGAATGGTCAGATGAGCTGAGAAACAAGCTCAACGCAGGCCTGTCAAACGTCGCGGCTATTATGGGTTACACCTTTCAACTTGATTTTAAAAGTTTAAATTATCAGGTTAAAGTTTTAATTTAACTCTTGACCACTTGTGCTACTCTTCCTCCATAGTTTATTTGCCTTTTGAGAATGGGAGGGCATGGAAAATTTTCCCTTTCAATGACATTCTACCTACCCAAATATAAAATAATAGGATTTAATAACTTCCTGTCTTAAATTCTGGTGCACTGTTGAAGTTAAACTGCTATCATGTGTCACACCTGAACCAGTTCTGCATCAGTGATGGATGGAACATTGCATTTTTTGTGTACTGTATCTCAAACCAGGACACAGCCACAGATTGTAAATTCTGCACAATCCTTTTGGGGCAAAAAGCAGTAGGTAATGATAGTATGAATCTTTTTAGGTAATATCTAGCTGCAGTTATTAGTGGTTTAGATATTCATCTCACATCAGTGTGCAGATGCTTAGAAGATAGGCTTAAATAAAAAAAAAAAAAGAAAGAAGTCTGCCTGTTTTAAGAATTTGCATCGCTTAATGCTTTTTGCATTAAGGTAGGTAGACTGTTTTTAAAAATTCTGTATTAAATCATTTTTCTTACCACGGCTAATATGTTTTGGTTTCATGCTGCTCATTGTAATTCTGTTCCTAAATAAAACTCCTCCCGATGGATTGAGAAAACTTCTGGATGAGAATCTAATTATCTATCTGAAGAGTGGCATTTAAAAGAACAAGTTACCAAAAAAAACCCCACAACGGTGTCCAAGGAGTATTATGATATGCTTACAGTTGATGTATTTCCTGCGTAAAGCATCAGTTCACTGCTACTCTTCCTTGGCAGACAAAAAACTGTCATATTGGAAACAAATGGTCACTTCAGCATTCCTGTTCAGAGATGCTGGTTGCTCGGCACGTGTATGTACATATTTCAGCGTTCACATTCAGTGCTGGTAAAATCATATTATCTTCTAAGCATTTCTGCACTTTGTCAAACCACTATTAATTTCTGGTTTAACCTTGTTACAAACAAGAGAAGGAATAATATTTCTAGCTGTGGAAGAACCGCAGAGCCAATATTAAAACGTGATCGGGCTGGTAGCAGAGGGAAAGGAGCTTCCCTGCAGCTCCCATCCTGTGGCCCAAAGACGCCTGTAAAAGTGAAATGCAAGTGTCAGAGGAAAACTGAGTGAATCCCAGGAACAGGCACGGAATCTCCCAGTGAGCAGGTGCTTGCTGCTGTACTCAGCACTCCGGGGAGCATCTTCTCTGGCATCTCTGGCAAACCTGATGCAGTTACTGGGGACAAGAACTTCTCTTTTTAAAAGATACATTTAAAACATTTTTTTTTTTTTTTTTATTTCTCCAAGTCTCCACATAATGCCTAAAAGCCATCATGCGCGGTGTTGTGTATCTTAAAAACATCCTTGTGATCAACAAGAGGTCTTTTTTAAAAACACAAAGAGCAACCTGGAGAGATGAGAACAGCAGAGGTGTGGAGGAAGAAGAGTTCCCACCTATCCAAGGAGAGTCTGTGCAGAGTGTAAATGAGCTGTACAAAATCTCTGGGGAAGCCAAGGAAGCAGCAAAGGGCTGAACTTGGATCTGGAGAAGGCTGGTGACTACAAAACTGTGTCCGTCTTCAGGTGTGCTCCCTGCACTGAATGCACCCTCTTGAGCTTGCAGCTCAAATCCATTTTAAGTTGGTCTGTCTTCAGTTTTATTAGAGCTTAATAAGTAGTAATATTAGTAAGGTTTTTAGAATTTTGAGTTGAATGAAGCACTTCCTTTGATGTTTAAACAACATTTTCCAGTTCCTTTTAATCATTAGACAAAACAGGACTGGGAGATGAAATTTGAGCACAGATTTGAATCTGGGGTATTCTCCAGTGATAGTCATCTCTTTTCCTGTTCCTCTCATCGTACAACTTCAGACAGGGATAGCAGGAGAGAAGACCAGCTCACGTGGGGATGAGGTATACCATGGTCTCCCCAAGTTGCCCCAGGGGAGGTTCAGTTTGGAGATTAGGAGAAATGTTTCCATGGAAAGGGTTATTGCACATTGGACTGGGCTGCCCAGGGCAGTGGTTGAGGCACCATCCCTGGAGGTATTTAAAAGACAGGTTGCCATAGTGCTTAGAGACATGGTTTAGTGATGGTTTTTATCAGAGTTAAGTTGATGGTTGGACTAGATGATTTGAAAGGTCCCTTCCAACCTGGACAATTCTATGATTTGTGGTGTTTAGGGCAAATCCCTGGCACACAAGGAGGTCTGCCCTGTCCTACCGCTTCATGGGTGAGAAGGAACTGAGCCTGTTCTTCTCATCTGCTTTACTCCTTTAGTTTTAGAGATACACAGCAAGTTGGTAGTGACTCCTCCTCCAGTTTTTGGCTGTAATTTCCCTAGCAATTCTTATTTCAAACCCTTTGCTGAATTTGAACAGAAACAAGTGCATAGTTTCCAATTCTTGATTAATCTTTTTTTTTTTTTTAGGCAAATACATTATTTGCAGAATTTTAATGCAATTTTTTGGTCAAATCTTGTTTTTTAGTCTTGCAGTTCAGTTGTAACTAGAGAAACAGGCATTTTGCATTCGATGTGGAAAGCAGGAGAGGGGAGTAGCTCCACATCCCAAAGTTGCGTTAACTGAGGAGGGAAGAGGAGTCAGATGCACTTTGTGGGCTTGACACTGCTTGTCCCTTCGCTTGGGACTCCACATACCGGCGCTGGTTTTACACACGCTATCAATCGTGCTCTGGAGCTGCCTTCTCCAGGATAGGAGCTGGGGTGAGCTGGGAGAAATGTCCTCTCCAGCTGTCCCAGCTGCAATTGCCAGAGCTGGTGGGCAAGCAATAGGAGGTTTGCTGCAAGGGGAGCACCCCACTGCCAAGCTGCAGAGATGTGTGATAGTGCCTTCAGCTCATCCAGGGGCACGTTGGGGAGATCGCCAAAGGAAAAGCTACCAAAGGAAAGGAGCATCTTACTGCTGGTTGAGTGATCTGAAACAGGGTGGACTTTAATGTGCAAATGTGACTGATGAATCTAATTTCAATAATTGTTTAAGGCAAATCAATTCATTTAACACTCCTAGCTTGTGCTGTGTATCAGTGTTCTGTAAATACATTTTGATGGGATTTTCATTAGAGCTCCAAAGGGACAAAGTTGCAGTTATTTTATAATAGTTCAAAGGAAGACAGGGAACTTTCTGAAATCCACTTAGATTGTCACTCTTTAACTTATTTATATAAACATGTTTGCCTGCTATTAGAAAACTGGGAATAATTTTATCTATTTATACGTGTTTCTAGCTTCAATTTTGCTATAAGAGGCATGAAACCACTTTATCACTTAAATGTGTAGATTTGGCACTTCAGGACGTGCTCTAGCGGTCGAGATTGTAGGAGGCTTTTTTTGTGTGTATGGTTGGACTTGGCAATCTCAGAGATCCTTTCCAACCATGAAGATTCTGTGATTTGAAAACCATAAAATCGACTTGCTTCATTCTTGTCTAACACAGTTTAAAAAATGTTGCTATTTGCTTTCTTCTGTCTTTTGCTATTATTACTACTTCTTTTCTTTTTTTATGGCAGAGATAAGAATCTAAAATGTCTGCCTGCTTTTTCTCTAGAGCTCGATGTAACAAAAGGATGAAGTCAAGCAGGACTGCCTTTCAGAGGCAGTGCTTTCTTGCGGCAGGTTTGTGTTGGCTGCTTTTTATCCCCAAACCCCAGATTTTGTGTGTCTGGCGAGCTGGCCATCCAGCAAACAGCCAGAGATGCTGCACGGGGTATCTAAAATCTGAATTGATACCAAGACAGTGACTGGCTGGGCAAGTACCCAACGCTGTCTTATCAGCATGCAGGAGGCCTGCCAAGATTTTTAAGAGGAAAAAGCAATGAGAGGGGGACGTTGGAGAGGATGAGGCTGCATTAGAGCCAGGGAGCTTCTGGCTCTCAGATTTGGATGTTGACCCCATGTGGTCTGAAGCTGAGGGTATGGGGCAGACCTCAAGAGGAGGGTGGCCTGTAGCAGGTACTTGGCTGCCACTTTTATATCCCTTGCTATGGGACCTGCAACCCATGGGAGCAGCCCATGGCCACCCCATGCCCCTTTTGGCCATGCATGGTGTCCCTGCCCACCTGAAGGCCCCTCAGACCCTCTGCTTGGATAGGGGAGCTGGAGGAGGCCATGCGGTGCCACACAGCATAGCAGAAAGACCAGGAGTAATGGTTTTAAGCGGCAGTGGCTGACGGTGGTCAAAGGAACGGCTGTGGCCAAGAGCATCACCAGCCATGCCAGCACGGCGTGTCGACTGCTCTCGGGCACAGCAAAGCTGTCAGGATACCAGGTCGTTTATGAAGTCTGGCAACATAGCAGTCTCCTCTTTCAGCTTTGGCTGAAGTATCTGGGGAGGAAAGCAGGGTTTTGGAGGAGAGAGACTGGCTGGCCAGTTTCAGGGTCTGGGAGCCTCACCTGCAGGTACTTGGAGTCAGGCTGTCCCACCGGCCGGGAAAATTAACTTCAAGGGACTGAAATTAAGGAGCAAAGATGAGATGTTTTCTCCCTGGAAAAAAAAACATGGTGTTGTGCTCTAGTGTTGTACCAAATGCTGCTCGTGCACCTGCCTTGAGGCAGCTCTGCTCTTGAAATGGGGGATGTGAAAACCTGCAAGCAGAGTCCATAGCAGTCCAGATACACACACCAGAGCAGAGATCTGTACAGTGCCGTAAGCTGTCATCAAAAACCCTTAAAAAGCAGGGCAGTTGTGGCTTTAGGTGTAATTTTTCCTCCTCAGATATATTCCTGCTGGTATTTCAAGGTCTGCTTTTTAAAGCCTGTGATTTTAGAACTTTGGGAAGGATAGTATTTTAAATTGAATTAGTGTGACAAGGCAAGCTAAGAAACCTGTTCATACAATTCAGTGTAATGTGCAGAATTGTATATTTACTCATCTCTTCTCCTGGTGCTAAACTGCTGCTCTTTCAGAAGACTCCCTTACTTACCTCAATTCACATGTCTTTCTAGCTTGCCTGCGATATTTGACTGCCTCAGATTTTAATTGCCTTTCTCTGAGTTTGTGAAATGGCAAGTTTGGGGTCAAAGGTCGGTAGTTGTTATTATTACTCTTACTGATGATAAATGAAAAGTTGTGCTTTCTTCCTATTAAAAAAAAGGGTTGTTGCCTCTTAAAAGTAGTTTTGCTGCAGCAGATGACAAGCGGATGTTATGTTTTATTTTTGGGAGGTACATACAGCCGTGGCAGGGTTACACTAAAATTCATCAACGTTCATCATCTGCCGACGCCGAAGGCTTTTGAGTAGCATACCTAATTACAGCTTTATCTGAAATGGCTGTGGTACCACAACTTGCATAGGGATATACATCTTAAAGGGCAAAAAAATTAAAATTAGGGGTGGCATGAGGGTATGGGTCACTGGTCGG
>JAOXJM010000012.1:47295251-47310896 GCA_026413425.1 Tringa solitaria | reverse complement strand
AATGGCCTCAAGTTGCACCAGGGGAGGTTCAGATTGGAGATTAGGAAAAATGTTTCCATGGAAAGGGTTATTGCACATTGGACTGGGCTGCCCAGGGAAATGGTTGAGGCACCATCCCTGGAGATATTCAAAAGACGAGTTGACACAGTGCTCGGGGATATGGGTTACTGTTGGTTGGTGGTGTGTGGGTGTGGTGTGGTTTTTTTGGTTTTGTGGTTTTTTTGTTTGGTTGGTTGGTTTTTTGTTTTTTTTACAGTTGAACTAGATGATCTTAAAGGTCCCTTCCAACCTAGGCGATTCTTGATTCTGAATATTTGATATCATTCATTCCCAGCTTCTTCCTGACATCTCGTTACATATTTATGATCCTCTGTCAGATGCTCTTTTCCTAGGGTAAAGACTGCCATTTTCCTGGGTCTTTCTCTCAGGTTTCTGCTTCTAATGTTGCTTCTGATCTTTTGTTACGTGTTTGCAGGTAATAAACTTCTGCACGCCAGTGGGAAGCTGGCTGCAGGTTACACTATTGACTCACATGGGGGACAGCCATCAGAGCCTGAGCTCTGGTCTCATCGGTACCCAATGAGACAGACCTGTTTAGTATTCAGAGCTGATTTTAGGGATGACCAACTGAAGAAAGCAATGTTGGTACACAAATGGGGATGATCCCTACCTTGGTGGTCACGAGCTGAAGTCTGGGCTCTTTCAGTACCCAACTGGAAAGGAAACCCAGAGGATTGTGTCAAAGGGCTGTTGGGCACCAGTTGGTGACACCCTTTTCTTTCTAGCAAAGTTTTCAGTGTATTCTTCTGGAAAAAAAATAATCTGAGTGTTGTCTTCTCTCTGTAGTTAGTAAATCTCTCTTTTCTAACAAAAGCTGAGATATTAGTTGCAGTGCTCTTTTCAAAGTCTGGTAAAGGTAATGATTTTGTGTGGAAACCTTGGGTTCTCGGTTAACTGTGCCCCTTGCTCACCTTGAAGCAGTTGAGGGCTCCTGTGCTGTTGTGCATGTTGGTAAACAAGCTGTAGTCTCCGGGTTGTAGGGTCTGGATGGGTGAAGTTCCTGCAATGGAGGCAGAGCATCTGCAGCAGCTGGGACCCTGCGAGGCCTTACTATGAAAGGCCTTACTTCTCCTTTTATTTTGGTTATTTTTTTATTCCACGGTTGAACTTGTGGATTGAAGAGCAGCATGCTTGTTCAGACTTTGGAAATAGATTTTCCTCTCTAAATCTGAGCAAACCCAATTTTTAAGAACAAGAATTTAGCTTTATTACTGTGAAATATTTACTCCAGTTATGGAAAAGCGATTGTGATGAGAAATGGCAAAGGATGTTCACTCAACTGCAGGTTTTTATTTAGTATTTATGGTAAAAGTCAATTTTTTGAACTGATATATTTAAAAGTTTTGGACTTGTTTTTGTCTAACACATTATGATTTCCCAGTGATGTGAATATAGTTATGGAATAATACAGAGAGATGATTTTATTTATATGTATAAAAGACTTCTGGATGTCTCATTGTCCTGCTTCAGGGGACTGTGAGGAGGATCAGGCTTTTCAGGATAATAAGTGTTTCTGAATAACTTTCCTCAGTGTCATTTTTACAGATTCTTTAGGACATTCCTGATTGTATGCTTTGAATAAGAGATTACCATTTCATTAATTTTACTTCTGTTGTAACCTCCAGACCTTTGTCTCAGGTTCCACTTGCAGTTTGTCTTAGCCTGTTCTACATTTGTGGATTAATATTATTGGGGTTCCCAAGAGAAACTATTGTCCTTTGGAGATTGAATTAATCCTCTTTTGTTAGGTAGCCTGTATTTTCTTTTTTCTTTTTTTTTCTCCTACTCCTTCCTGCTCTGTGTATCTAAATTATTCGACTTCCCATTCTGTCCTCTCAAGTGATGAGACTAGAAATGAAAATTAAAAATGGACATGGTATAGCCTATTCAAAGAGTGAACTCCTGGCATTTTAGAGGAGTTGAATATTTTGACCTAATATTCCTCAGCAGATGCAAACTGGAAAAAGATGATATTTTTATTAGCTATAAGGAAAAAACTTTTTCCCTAGCATGAAAATCCTTTGACCCAGGGTGGTCAAACACTGGAACATGGCTGGGCTGGAGACTCTTGGGAGCCCTTTCCCGCTTACACTGGGTCTGTGACTCTCTAGGGGAAAAAATCATCCTAAACCAAACTTTAAGGGAAACCACCCACAGAAGTGCATGTGTTGGAGACTCAGTAATACCTTGTCTAAGGTAGGAGGTGGATGGTCTGCATGCTGCATTATTGCACATGTAATTTACTGACATTGCAGTTACATTGCATAGCTCTGTGGTGACTTTGCTCCTTCTGAGTGATGCAGCCTCCCACATTCTTGCAAAAACCTGTTTATCACATCGCTATGCTCCATCTACTGCTTTTTCTTTGGTTTGGAGCCTATTCGTTGATTGCCAAAAGTAATCCTCTTGGCCAAGATAGATTCATGTTCAAAAAGGCAATTGACTACCCGGTGACAAAAACCATACATTCAGCGTTGCTACCAGCCCTCCAACCAGGGTCATGTGTGCTTGTTTAGCCAGCTGTGATCTGCTCTGCAGTGAGAAAGACCCAATTTTTTCCTGTTTTGGATCCACCTAGAGTGACTTCCTCCCTCCTTCCTTTTTCTCCTCTGCTTAAAACCAGGGAATTTATTGATTGTCTGCAGACACCTAAAATTGTTCTCATCTGCAGCAGCAGTTCTCTACTGCATGTCTTCTTCTGGCTTTAAAGATGCTTTCCAGCCCTCCCCTGCTGGAAGACAAGGTGAGGTTTCCTTGCCTTTACCTTCAGGAACCTCTTTCTGCGTTTGAACATTAGCACAGCTTTTCAAAGGCAACACACTTAACAACCAGGCATCTTCCCCTCATGCTTGAGCTCACAGTAGCTGGGAGAGGTTCATAATTTGGGGTTACCTTACATCAGGTGAGGCTATTTTGGTGTCAGGTTGTTCTTTTTTAGCAAGGTCCCTCTTTATTCCTCACGTTACCTCCCAACGGCTGTAGCGCCAGGAGTGTGATGCTGCAGAGACAGCATCTGGCTCCCAGAGGCTTCCAGACCTCAAACTTTGTGCCAGTGGGAGAGGGCCAGTAAAGGGAGCATGGAGGTCTCAGGAGTGAGAGGAACAGGAGAATGAAGAGCCTGGGTAGCACCCTCAGCTTGTATTTCACCAGCTCCTCACCCCAGCCCCTGCCCCATTGCCAGTAGAAGAATGCAGATCTAAAGCCTGAGCAAAAATTGCTGCTTCTCTGGCTGTGAGAGTGCCATACATCAGGCATATGTCCCCATATGCTTCTTCTTTCAGGGTTTATGTTGTTTTTTTTTTCTTTATTCTTTGGAAGCACAGATGCACAGAGCAGAGGATTCTCACAGTGCCTGGCAGCTCCAGTCGCACGGATGCTGTGCAGCTGGAGTCAGCGCGCCACGCGCCCATCTGAGGCACAAGGAGTTTCTGTTTCTGTAGCAGCGGTCAACAGGTTCCCGTCAGAAGTATTTCAAAATGAGCAACTTCTTTTTTTCACCTATAGATTTTTCATCAAAACAGGAACTCCCGTGTGTTCTTCACAGAAAGAAAGAACTTCCCTTCTTTCCCTTTCTGTTATTAAATCCGAAATTAAAAGAATACTAGTAGGTTCTTTTTTTTTTTTCCCTTTACTTTTCTCTTTGATGTTTTTTCCTTTTGACCTTTTGAAGCTTTCTTAACTTTGGAGATGGCAAAAGGAATTATGGGAGAGTCTAGCTGTGTGCTTTGACTGAGGTCCTGACCTGAGAGGAAGGGTTGAAAATCAGCAGAAAGAAAGAAAGACGGGAGGAAAAAAAATTATTATTTAAGTAAAAACCTCTCTGGATATCATTGCTGTATTTTCTCACATAGAGAACACTGAAATCTTTGCTCTGCTAGTCAGATCTGCAGAGAAAAACTCATCTGCATTTCCTTAGCAAAAAATGCAGATGTAATAAATATTAACTGAATATCGACTTCTTTGGAGTTGAGGTTTAATGTGATAATGGGATGCATGATAATGCCCAGATGAAGTCCCTGAAGCCTTCAGTGGGCATCAAGGACCGCACTGATTATGCGTGAATCTTATTTTCCTTATTTTCTTGGCCAGGGGAAAGAAATGCACCCCCGGCTCCCGGGAATAGGCAGGCAGCCTCCCACTTTCTTTCCAAGAGGGGAAAGGATCCCCTCGCTTGCGCAGGAAGAAAGCCTTCCTTCCAAAGCAGGGACCTGTCCTTCATCCCCACCGCAGGTGCTGGCTGCAGATGTGGGAGTCTCTCCCAGTGGGGCTGGATTTGGGGTCACTGTGGCCCAAGGACTTTTTATATCCTGTTTCCCCATCCCTCAGCACCGGGAAGCTGTATCCTCTTGCCTCCTCTCAGCTGAGGGCATCAGCTGCTATGACTTGTTTGCCAGATATCCTGCTTTCTTCTATGCTGCTCTTTATACTGGAGAAGGGAGGGGAGAAGGAAAAACCCTGATAATGCCAGTAAAGCCACATTTTAAAAAATGCTTCCAGCAGCTGTCCCTCTACCTTTTGCATGAAGGGCACTGCATAACCCTGAAGAAGGGGCTGGTGTGAATCACGCGGGGCAGCACTGCTGCCCTGTCTGGTGGATGCCTCCTATCTCAAACAAACTCTGTTATGAGCTCCTTGGGGCAGGGATGGCACAGGGAGGCTGTTGCTCCTCACGAGAGCCTGTAGGTGTTGCAGCAGCACAGACATTAATTAAAACCAAGAGGCAGCGACCTTTGCCTCCATGGGGAGGTTTAGCATCGCTGGACACGGTGAGGTAAAGATCTCACAGCACTAGTTTTCTCCGTGTTCCTGGTGTGCCGAGCATCATTTGTACCCGCAGGAGCTATTTTTACTCCTCCTACCGTGGCATTTTATTAGCTTTTTATCTCTCCTGAACCTTTCCGTGAGTTTCCTGCTTTGAAACGCCAGCACAAACGCGGTTGCTGTGCACTCGAGATTTCAGGGTGAGCCGCCGCCGGCACCCCTAGAGCCAGTTCCAGGGGGGCTCAGCTGCGGGCAGTGCGGCAGACGCTGCAGCTCTGAAAGGTAAAGGGGGGCAGACCAGAGGGAAGGCACAAGTGCAGGAGGAGTACAGAAGGCAAAGCAGCTATGTGATGACAGAAAATGAGAATAGGTCTGCTGTAAATTAATTTCCAAATTCCTTTTTTTTTTTTTAAGGGAGGAGGTTTCCATATATTTCTAACGGACAGTTTAACTGAGAATTTTGTATAAGGTTGTCTGCGTTTATAGCAATTAATTAAAAAAGAAACTTAATTTATATGTGTTAGCATGACCTGTAATTCCCTATAAAGCACCAGTAAATATGAATATATTCATATTTCTACCTCCAGTGAAACAGCCATGGGCAAGTCTGATAATTACTAACCTCTGCTTACAAAACAAAACTGCATTTCATCTACATCCAAATACTCAGTTCTTTTGAATGCAAAACAGAGTATTTTTCCATACCGGAATCTGACTTCTGCACAAAAGCATGTGTGGTTAAGCCTTATCCAACTGCTTATGTAAGTATAGCTCTCAATATAAATTAGTGGTAGTAACAGCAAAATAATGTAATTTTCTCTCAATATATGTTAGTGTTAGTAGTAACAGAGCAATGTAGTTTTGAGTACATTTCAACGCTGCTTTGAAGTAGTATATTTGGCATGGCAAGTGCTTTCCTAATTAATGAGCCAAACAAATTGCTATTCAGATGGAGGAAGAGGTTATAAAAAACAAGTTCTCTGAAATATCACAAAAGTGTTTTAAATGGATAGCAGTAAATAACAGAGGGATGTACCATCGCTTGACTCGCTGCGCTTTGAGAGGAGTCACAAAACAAGAGCTATTCTGCAGTCATCAGTAACTGTTTTATCCAGAGGTTGAAAGAGGAGATAAAAGCAAATTAAGTAGTCATGAAATTTAGGGACTGAATGTTTTCAGTGGCCTCAAAATCTTTCGAATGAAAAATGGGATATAAGTTGAGCTGGGGACTTGAGGCTGCTGTCAGTGTTGGGTTGTTCAGGTGTGAGATAACTGGATGTACCATGAGTACCGCATGTACGTTTCTTAGTCCACTTGTGTATCCTCTGATGAAGGTCTTTGCTCACATGTCACCTGTTGGGCTCACACCTGCTGAGGCTCCACACTGAGCCTCCGTCACCTCAAAATTTCAGCAGAAGCCTTGTGCCTTTCCCTTTGAAGTGAAAAAGCGCAGGACCGAGAGCTCCCAAGTTGGGTAACAAATAGTGGAAGATTAGAGCCTTCCCAGAAACCGCAGGCACAGACGTCTCTCTCTCCTGATGGAGCAGTCTAATCCCCAGGAGGGACTCCTTGTCTGGGTCAGTTAGAATGGGATTTACCCTGGACGAAGGAAGGTAGTGTCTCTTGATCCAGGTAGAACTTCATGACTGAACTTTCTGATGTTCCCATCCAACCTCTCTCCTACCTCTACAGCCTTTCCACCCACCTTATATTCCAGTTACTCAGCTGATACCACAACAGTTTGGTTATAAGGAGGCTGTAGGAGACAATGCCAAAGGCCTTGCTAAGTTCCAAATATGCAGTATCCAGTTGCCTAATCACAGGCTGTGGAAGTCAAACCCTCATGAAAAGAGCACTTGAGCTTGGTGCCATGCTGACACAGCCACACAGTCTCCAGTTTGGCACTGGTTTGGCTGGTACTTCTGGCTGGCACAGAGCTTGGGGAGAGCACAGGCTCATGCTTTTCTGCTCAGTTACTCATGCAGGTCTCTTCTTTTCTAACGTCAGTCCAAACAGCCTGTCCATAAACAGAGCAGACCAGATAGGCAGCGTGTCACTCAGCGCTGATGAGATGCAAAACTCTGAACAGGCCTCAGGGAAAGGGCTGAATCACGTTCATCAACAGAGTTTAAACACAGGTAACAGCTTTTAATATTACTTGCAGCCCCAGGAAGGCTCTCAGTGATTTCTCTAAAGTCTCAATGTTGATCTTGACCATTTTTAGCTTGGCTGAACTTTAAAACATACTGAAAGCTCAGGTGCAATTCCTTTGGGGTGCAGAAAGAACAAATTCCAAGTAACAGTGGTAAAATGTTCTGTTCACCATAGTCAATGGGTTGGTTCAAATGCAGACCAGAAGTCTTTAAAGTCTTTTTACAACCATTAATGGGAATTTGCTGAATAGGGTGGAAATAGGTTGCTGCTTTTATGTTCAAGATCTTGTCTCAAGCAATTTCTACCTGATAGGTACTCTGACTGGGAGATGCATGGAAGACAGTCCCCAAGCAAGCAAACATATGATCCTATTAAGAAATAAATCATCCTGCTCATGGAAAAAGGTATGGTGATGAGGAATATCTTAAGTCCAAAAGCTAGATATTCACTAGAAGATAAGGTGCAAAGCACTGGACCACAGCTGATCAGTGGAGCTGTGGCTGAAGATCTCCCCATCCATTTAGGGACTGATTTCATGGTGACTGGAAGGAGATGTATTTATGATATGCCTGTTTTGTGAAACAGCTTTTTACTGCTTCCTCTGTGAAAGCTGAGCTGTCGCTTAGTAATGGTTTCTAAACTCCAGGGCTCTGAACCTAGTATTTTCTGTCACAGAGGCTTTTGTTGGCTCATGGACTGTTTTAGAAATTGTTTGTGTCTCTGAACATCTTTCTTGGAGCCAGAACAGGCATCAAGATTGGTATTCTTAGTTCACTGTTGAGATTGAGTGTTTTTATGTCTTCCCTCTTGAGGAGCACTTGTAAAAGCATGGTTTTCGGAAGAAAGTGGGTACTAAGCCCATTCTGAAAACCAGCCCTTTTAAAACTGCTCCAAGTTGGGTGCCCAAAGTGATAAGCCAGCCTGGAAAATGCTTGACCAGCAAAATTTTTCTGGGATCTTCCGTGAATTATTTAAGGGCAAAAAAGAGAGATTTCCCCTTGGCCATGTTTGGTTTTTGAAAGAATCTGAACTGAATTGTGTTTAGAGAAGATTTAGAGATAAGGTTATGACTTCACCCTACGCCACCCTGTCAGGGCCATGGAGGAGTGGGAGGGACGTGCTCCCTGTTTCACCAATGTTTCACCGGGCTTCTCAAAATCCCAGGAGAAGAGGGGTTGTTGCACATCTGAGAGGACAGCAAGCACGGTACGTCTTGTATGCCCTCCTCTGCCCTGCAAGGGCAGCAGGGGGAGAGGAGTGAGGAGCTGAGCTCTAGAGAAGCCAACACATTTGCTATGCTTGCCATGGCTACCAAAGAACTTCAGATTGGTGCTTACCCATGTCTACAGCAACAGCATCAAAGCAAACTTGAAGAAATTCCTTGTGTAGGGAGGGAATGGGAGGCAGGGACATGTGCTGAGGAGCAGGAGGGAAGAGCACAGTCAGGAAAGAAGTTATTGCCTTGCTAAAGAAGAATGATTCCAGTGCTGCATCACACTTTGAGAGAGGTTTAAAATGTGGCTCCCTAAGGAAGAATGAAAATGAATCTGCAAAGTTTGAAGCAATGAAAATAAATAAGGAAAGCCCTAAACTTTTAGCCACCCACACCAAGACAGGGCTGGTTTAATAGCAACCTATAAATTTTGAAGAAATGCAGTATGCAGTTGTTAGTTCCTTTGCGTAGCTAGTCTGCCAGCGCTAACAGGAGGGTATTTTGGCTGCAGATCTTGTTTCTGTGTGGTGCTGGTATCCGAAGAATACATTCTTCAGAATACATCCGAAGTCATTACATAAAAATGTAAAACACATGCGTGCGCACTGGGAATGAAGGGGACAGTCAACCAGTTGGCTTCTGTTCTCTTCATTGCAGGTATGCACACACGTGTATATGAACACACGCACAAATGAATGGGAAAAGTCTAAGAACCGTGTTGCTTTGATCTTTTTGATAGACACTTAAAAAATAAAAATATTCCAGTATCACAAATATCACCAAAGGAAACAGCTGTTCTCTGGGAAGAGAATGAAATACAGAGGATGGGAAAGAGGGGTTAGAGATGCCCCCAGCCATCCCGCTGTCACACTCTTAATGTGTTGTTTGGGCTCTCCATCTCCTTGCATCTCCACTCAACAAGCCTGGGGACAGCCCAGCACTGGGATAAGGATAGATATTTTCCCTTTGTACCGTTTCTCCCATCAGAGAGGGCTGATTTACCTTGGCATGCTGTCATGTGGGCTCAGTTTAGCTTTAACCTTAGCTTTTTGTCACCTGTGCATGGTAGCATGCTGTTGCTCAGTGCCAGTGCTTCTGTTTTTCAGAGGCAGCCTCTTACCGTCTTGGGGGTAAGTTTGGGACAAACTCTTTGATGAGTCCTGGAGTCCTTGTTCAGCACCTGAAGCATTTGGTAAAGCTGAAAAAGCCAGTGTTTGCGAGAGCAAAACTCATCAGGTGTGCTGCTATTCCTATGGACGTAATAAGAAATGCCTCCATGGTCCAGGGTAGATTTTAATATGGAATAGTATGGACAAGCCAAGTGGGTAACTATGGTTCGTAGTCAGAGCTATGGCATTACACAAGTGAGTACGTCGCATACAACATGCAAAACACACAAAAAAACCTAACTGTAAGGAAGAGTGTTTTGTTTAGCAGTTAAGGTTACTGGTACTGCGTGAGTACTGTTGATGTATATTTAATCAGAGCAGTTGCGTGCTGGAATCTGTATTTCAGATCTGAAAGCTGGGCTTGATTTGCTATTCTGTACTATCTGAGCAAAAAAAGCTACAAGATCATTAACAAAGCTATTTTGTAAGCAAGAGTTGGGGATCTGTGTGCTATAGGAAAGTAAGTTTCATTGTCAGTTTGTCTTCCCCTTTGCACATTTAAGTAAGGAGTGGTGGAAGGCAAGAAGGTGCTTTTAAATGATATGGCAGATTCTTTTCCCAGAAGAGAGCTGAGTTTGCCTGAGTCCTGGTGATTTCCCACAGCTCTTAAGAAGAGAGATGACTCTCCAGGACTGTACCTTCTGCTGTGCCTTTCATCTGACTTCTGCGCCTTGGGGTGAGAGCAGGACATGGAGGAGAGTCCTGCAGCAAAGCTCTGGCTTCATTGTCTTCATCAAGTCAGGACCACAGCCTACACCAGCCCAGGTACCTTTTATGGAGGCTAAGTTCAAAGCCCTGCTGCCCTCAGGTTAAGACCTTATTGCTTAAGCTATATAAAGGCGTTCTTAATGCAGCAAGTTTTGGAGGCCAGGGTTCATTTTGCATGTTTAAAATCATGCATAATTCACTTGCAAGTCGGAAGTGCATAAGCCCGAGGGCTCCTTCCAGTGCTTAATGCAAGAGCTGGCTCAGGCAAACTGCAGGGTTTGAGGAGACTTGTTGATAGGGTTGCTGCATTTTCCTATAGATCCCCGGGGGATCTGGCCAGTCCTTGAGAGGATCAACGTCCGTGTTGGGTTTAAGGGCTGCAGTTGTCCTTTCTTATTTTATTCCTTTGCCAGATGTGAAATGAGATGTCTAGGAGAAGGGTACCATGGTATATACTTCAGCTTCCATATTAGGGCAAAGGAGCTCAGCTTTTGATTGAACAGAGGAAGGCAGATAAGACACAGTATGTATTTTTATCCTGATTATCCAAAACTATGAAACATTTTCATTATTTTCTGTATAAGCATGGAACACCATCTTGCTTCTATACAAAGCACCAGGTTGTCTCTCGCCCTACAGCGTTACCTTGGCAGAACAAGATTAAAATAAGATCTGGCCAAAAATTCTATCAGATCTTAATAACAAACCCAAACAAAACAAAACAATAGAAATTTTAAATTAAAAAAATGAAGTCTCCTGAGGAGCTGGGGTTATGAATGTTCAGAGGATATTCCCCCAGGTTATGAAGGTAGGAAGGGTAGCCAACCCTGTCACCAGCCAGCTTACAAAACCCTGGAGTAGAAGACAGAGAAGATCCTGCATAACTCATCACTGTTTGCTGGATCAGCCAGTTCTTTTCAAAGAGGTGAAGGATCAGGAAGGATGAAGAGGAATGATGGGGTTTCTTTGGAGGGGAGGGAGGTATGGGAAGGGGAAGGAAGGAGAGGAAAGGCCAGAAAAGAGAGGTCAGACAGGGAGAGAAGACACTGAGAAGGTCACTGCTAAAGCCAGCAGCATGCCTGCATCTCTGCTCATCCTCTGCAGCAAAGCATCAGTGAACGTGGACTAACAGGACGCTTCAGGAGAGTGCTGGCAAATCCTGTGTGAGCCAATGTGTGTGAGAATTTGCACGTTGTAGACATCAAAAAAAAACCTACTAGACAAGGGCTCTGGTGTTGTAACACACTGCAAACTCGTGGTATGTCAATACCCACCGCAGTTCAGGGCTTATCCCTGTATTCATTGTGGTGTTGTGTGTACTTAGAGGAGAGGCTGCTGTAAACAGCACCATAAAATTAAAGACAGAAAACAGCAATATTGAGTTTTTAATGGCAGTTGTGGTGGTGCTGCAGCTCTAATGAATGGGTTAGTTTTGTAGTGTGATTAATTTGCTGGCACAGAGGAGTTGTTTTTTTTTTTAATCTTGGAGGACATAGAATTGGAAAGGGGGAGGGACTGGAAAACAGGCATTTTAAGCCTAGAAATTTAATTGCAAGATAGTGCCTGAAATATAAATTGATACATAGAACTGCTTTGAGAGATAAGTATTACCAATGACGTTGGTTTCTGGCAGATGGGATCATCAGGCTGTTATGAAAAAGATACTGCTGAGGGCTTTACTTTGCAATTTATACAGACATGAATTTTTTTGACATAATTCTTTTGGCTGCTTCTCTTCCTGTAACATGGCAGTGAAGCGCTCAAATCTTGCTCTGGGCACATGACTTCATGGAAGGGGTGGGAATTCCCCGATTCCCGGATGTGAGAATCAGGATTGTGATGATTTTTCTCCAGTTGCCTTAGGTGAAGTATTGAATTCACGCTCCTGCACTGTGTCTGTTCTCTGTAGCCTGATATAAGTCCTTGTAGGGGATGAGCAAGTTTATGTCTTGCTAGAATAAGGCACGGCAATACCTGTTTATCGCGGTGTAGCTGAATTAGCTCATGATGATTAAAATTATAAATGGCAGCACTCATCTATTTTCTTTATTGATCTTTAGTGTTTGGCTTTCGAAGCACCTGTTGTTTGGTGGTTTTTTTTTGGCTGGTCTTTTCTGCTCTCTCAGATTTTCAGTAATTAGTAAGAGAGACACATAAAACATTTTCACATCACAGAACAAGACAAAGTTTTCAAGTGCCACTAAAACTCTAAGAAAGCATTCCCACAGTGATGATAGATGAAGTGTTTGTAGGAGCCATTTATCCACCGAGGTTGACCTTTTCTCTCTTTGAAGGTTTTAAGTGATTATTTTGTTAATCATGAATTCTGAATTGTGTTTAAAGTGGACAGATTTGAACTCCCAGCTGTGCTGCTCTTCTGCCTGTCTTGCAATACTACTGTGGCTCTCTGGTAAGGGAGGTGACTGCCATGTGCAGGGATTTTGGTGTTATTTGCTCTGGTGTTGAGACCCCTCATGCTGCTCCACCCCATCATGGCAATGTCACACAGTGCAACGCCAAACCACGTTCCCGTACCAGAAGCCATATAGTCGTACTCATGGACTATTTTAACTCCGTGGTAGGTCTGTGCAACTTCACAAAAGCATAGCTGAATTGCTTTCAGATCTGGTTCATGCAAAGCCTATATAGTGCCACCTTGTACAGTGCTTTTGACGTGGCCGTCACCCAAGGCCTCCCTGCTGTCATCCCACCCCTGAGGCTGGTGTGCTCTTATGCACCCTATGCAATTGAATGTATGACTTTTGGGAACCAAAAAGGGAATTATTTCATGTGCAGGCCTAAGCTGAATTCTGGTCCTTTGTAACTTTGGCAGACCAGATGCCTTCAACGGTGGAAACTTAAAAGTGCATCAGCTTTCTGGCACCATCTGGTTTAATCCACTTCTCAAAGCTTGTTTGCTGTATTAAATGCTATTTTCAGTGGAAAATTACAGCAATATCTTTAAGAGTTTGCATGTACCATATAAATCCCATATTGTATGTATTTGCAATCTGTCATAAACGGGAATTCTGTGTTAAAGAAAGCAGATACAACAACAAGTCGACAGAGACAAAACAGTTGGATTTACCGGGGTCCCACAGTCTGCCTGCCTTTTCATCACAACACCAAAAATGCAGTACCACTAAAAATACACTGCAATAAATCAGAGCAGCCCTGATGAGGGTTGCAAGAGTGTAGGAGGAGCAGCAACCAGAGAAAAGAACTGCTTGCTGTCTTACTAGATGGATTTCCTCAAGGCAAGGGTAGGTGGTAGATCTAGGAAGTAGAGGTATTTTTGCATCAAAGACTTTTGGATTGCAACACATATGAACAAAGCATATTGGCTGATCCCATCGTACATAATGCTGTTTTTAGGGGGCAGCAAGAGGAAAAGGCATTTCAGTATCATCTGAGATCAAAGCAGGGAAGTGCAAGAGGGGTTCAGATGAACTACCTTAAATTCTGCCTAACTTGAGACCAAATTCTAGCTGGGGCCTGATCAAGTTGAGTTGATTTTACTTTCTGTTCTGCTGAATTCCAGCTGTAGCATGAGATACAAATTACAGCCATCTGTGGAGGCTTGTGCCTTACATATATATATATATATATGTATATTTCATCTCTGGAAAGTGAATAATGAAAATAAGGTAAGGATAATAATGTTCCATTCATATATAAAAACTTGTGCAAAAAGACTTGAAAATATCTTGTAAGTAAACTATTTTGGTTGTAATCTTCCTATTGTAACGGCAGTTCCTTTTCTATGCTACATCTCCAGCAGGTTATGTGAAATTATGGTAGGGGGCATAATTTATTGCCTTATTCAGTAATCAGATAAGTGGTGTATTCACAGGAAGGAAGACATTATAGCATTCAGCCCTCTGTTCAGCTCAAAAATAGCTCAGATGTTAAAAAAAAAAAAAAGAAAAAAGAAAAAAAGAAGACATGATTGCAGGCACTTACTGATGCTGGGTTCCAGAGCCTTTTTCAAGTGATATGTGCTGTATTGCTAGATGATATAAAAGCCATTTGATACTTAACAAAAGAAAACCGCAATGGCTCGAACAGGCCAAATACACCCATGTGACCACAACACTGAGCTGGATCAATGACTCATGGGCAATTAGAGCTGGCATTAATTTCAACTGGCAAGAAACTAAACTAGGAATTTCAGTTCTCGAGAGAAAAACCTTCCCAGGGTTTGTCAGCCTACCTGTGAGTCAGACACCTCCTTATTATTCCCTTAGATGAGTTTTTAAGCTGATGTCCTTTTTAACTGGCTTAGAGGCTCACGAAGGGGAAAGCGTGCCTGTGCACTTGCTGTAGCTCACAAACGTGGACGTTAGTGGAAGGCAGAGGACAAGTAAAGCATGTACAGGGCAAACACTGGCCAGATCCTGCTGGGCACAGCTAAGGCAGCATGCCAAGGCGGTGCAGGAAAATGCTGATTCTGCTGCCTCCCAAAGCACTGTGTGAAAACCCTTAAAGCCTGCAGCCCAAACCTTTACCCAGCCACAGGCATGATCCTACAAATCTAGGTTTGTAAACTGGTTTTAAGTTCTAATAACAGGAGAGTTTGAGATTAGGCGTTGGACCAGAGGCAAAGAGGAACAACAGATTTGGTGCTGGTGCCCAAAAAGGCTTTTTCCCTAAAGTTTGGTTTGACCATGACCAAAACTAATTTTGGGTTTCAGGCTGGAATCTGCACCAGAAGGATGGGAGAAGAGTGGTGTATAATTGAACTCGGTACATTAGTGGTTGTCTTTCTGGTTTTAATGTGGGAACGGCATGTTAAAAGAAGAGTTAAGTGTGGACCCTGAATAGAAGGGGCAGATGTACGTGGTACAGCACTAGAGCTCGCTCCTATGAGCACCTACCAGTTCATAGGATGGAGACAACAGCAGTCCAAAGGCATAGATATAATGTTAAACTTCTTCACCTCATCTTTAACCCCCAACTGCAATGGGAAATTTGCTTTAAATCTAGAAATGGTTACTACCACTAGATCTAAAAATAGAGATTAACTTTGCTTCGACCTGAGTCATAAAGTTCATCTGGCAGCTTTTTTGGGCTCCAATGAAATCCTAACTCATCAGCTCCTGATTGCATTAAAAGTATTCCCCTGAATTCTGCAATCCAGCAGTATTTTCATATGACAGGCTGCATAAGTGAATGTTTTCACATTGCTTAAGTCTTTACAAATGAGTTCCTTAAAAAAGGGACCACGTGTCTTAAGACTCATGTACGCTAGATGAATCAGTTATCAAAACCCTTCCATTTTGGTTGTACTATTTCTGCTGTAGCTTTCTTTATTCCGTGCCTCATAAATGATTTATCCATGTCCCAAAACTGGGCATAAAATAATAATAATCTCATAATTGAATGTACAGTTTCAGTTTGTTCAAGGAGTATCTAAAAGTAATAAATGTGAGTAGAGGTGCAGAGAGGCACTAGATTTCTGCAGAGCAAAAGATTCTAGAAATGGGGTTTTTTTTAAACATCATGTTTAGTCTGGAGTTTTGCTTATGTGGTGGTTGCCAAAGTCCAGGAGGTAGGCATGGCCATACCAAGTCCATGATA
>JAOXJM010000012.1:47274633-47284888 GCA_026413425.1 Tringa solitaria | reverse complement strand
AAGGCTGCTATAAGGTCTCCCTGGAGCCTTCTCTTCTCCAGGCTGAACAACCCCACCCCTCACAGCTTGTCTTCATAGGAGAGGTGTTCCTATGGAGCACCACTCCTTTTCTTTAATGCGCAAAGAAGCACCACTTCTTTAATGACCAAAATCAAAGGTGAGTTTCTGCTCAAACTTTTTCCAAGGTGAAAAGGAGGTGCTGATAACCCTCCCTGGATAAGGATAGCCCTGAAGCACTTGAATTGTTGCCATTTAGATTCCCCTGTGTGTTTGCCACAGGTGGGGGCCCTAGTAAGGAAACTGCATAGAAATGGGGAAAGAAAAAAAACACCTAAAAGATGGTGTCTCTGAAGCTGCATGCAAGAATAGTGGGGATAAATGAACAAGAGAGCTCCACAGGCTTGATCAGTTAAATATCTGAGTCAACAGTGCTCCAGAAGGCCTTAATTTCGTGTCCTGCCCTTTGTCTAGCCCACTGGGTTTAGGGCAGTCCCAGTACCCATCTCAGAAGCTCTGTCTCTCAGCAACAGAGTTTTCCAGCCATTGGTTCCTTTAGCCCAGAAGGGACTTTGCCTCTACCATTTAAAAACATTAAAGCACAAATGTCATGTTCAATGAAACATGAAGCTATCAGAGAACCCAAATCCATCCTCCTCATGGCACTTTGATGTTTGCTGCTTCTGGTTGTGGGGTTTCTAGATGTCTTGCCAGCGCCCTGCCCCCAGCTATCCCACTCCTCCTGGCGTCTCAGAACAGTGCTGATTATTTTATTCAGGTATTTACACAAATATGACACACTGAGGATTTGAGCTCCGTGCCTTCGATTTTGATTTGTCTTGTTTGGAGGATAATTGTAACGCTCCCGTTCAGTGATCTGCTGAGGTTACTCTTTGTGGGCACAGAAGCAGTTCTCCAAACACTGAAATTAGTAGTTTTATTGTTATTTCTTAATGGAATGGGGAACTCTTCCAAACATTAAGATGCACTGTCTGGAGTTAGAGAAGAAAAGCAGTTTGTAAAAGGACTATCAAGCAAAACAAGAAGATTAGATGTCCAGTCCATGTATTCTCTGGGCGAGGCAACATCAGAGTAATGGCAAGAAAAACAGACCTAATCATGAGCTTAGCACACAGAGAGCCTAAATCAGTGTCCTGGATATTGCAGCAATAAGGGCAATGGCATTTCTTCCACCATTTTCTGCTTGAATGTTTTTTAGCTTGCCCATTCCCCTTCAGTTTCCACATTCCTCAGCATCACTGGTGAAATGGCATCTGGTGAGGTGACAGGGAGAAGAATTAAGGTGCACGGCCATGGGCCTGCCATGATGGCATCCTTCTGTCCTCTCCTGCATCGGCAGTGCCATGGGACCACACTGTCATCCTTGCCCCCATGGACCTTCCTCTTAGCCAACATGGGCCAGAGAGGGGACAGCTGCCAGTCTTCTTGTCGTTGGGTCTGCTGCAAAGGGGCTGATGTAGGACTCTGGGCAAGGTGATGGAGCCATGGGAGTCTGAAGGCTACTCCCTCATATCATCCCTAAACCCACCTTAAATAACTTTAAGAACTTAATTTCAAAAGTCTTGTCACGGTAGAGTGCCTGAGATTAAATACACATTAGTTCTCCCCAACCCTCATCCCCATTTGATCTTTATGGCTATCTGGCTAGCCTAAAGCCTTCATCCTGATCTGCTGTGACAGGTCAGAACAATTTGTGCTATTTAGGGAAGCGGTGATGGGCCCTTCTGTCACCTTTGTCATTTAATTTGGCCCTGAAACCATTGGCTCAGATGATTAAATCATCTCTGGAATTATGAAGGATTGGGATTGGCAGTTAAACATGTCATTTTTTCCGCGTGTGTTCATGCCATACTTGTGTACCTTCATGGACTAGTCTTCTAGTTCTGGGTTATCGGGCTGTAGAAGGTGGCAATAAAACCTTGCGTCTCAAAGAGTTCCTCCAGAGCTCTGTTGATAGCAACATCTCTGAGTTTCATGGGAAGGAAAGTCAGCAGGGGTAGCTGGCCTGTTTCTCATGCCTGTGTGCCCTCCTAATGAGGAAATTTCCCTGCAGAGAGAATAGGAAGGTTTGTGCTGGCTATGCCATCCTGACCTGTGCCTCCTGGGATGGTACAAACTGGCCAGAGGGTGGTGAAATCTGAACAGGGCCAAACACCGCCACCCAACAAATGCTCTTGACTAAGAATTTAAAAATATAGGGGGTGTTTACAGTTTTGATCATCTAATTCAATGAATTTTATGTGATTTAATGAAGGAAGCCAAGTCTTTCTAGGGAGGCAGAGAAGAAAAGCCAAACCAGAACAGGGGCCCTAAAAATAGCTGTCTCAAAAATCCCGATTCTTTCTTGACTCATCACACTTTTTTTACTGCTTTTTTACCCTGTTCAATTCTGTGTGTATATGTGTGTATATATTAAATTATGTTAAATCCTAGCAATTTCATTAGCAAGAAACGCCTGGTTTGACCCCAGAGGGAACTGTAGGGAGGTAAGCATATCCACTCCTGACCTGTGGTTAGCTGACTTTCCCACTCTGATTCAGCGTGCTGGTTTAATACTGAAAAAGTATTTTGCAGTTTCTCTAATTCAGGCTACCACCCCGGTAGAGGTAGGCAACTGAGGTGTGCTTCAGCTGAGCATTTCATGTCGTGTCATCGGGTGACATCACTTTTCCGCTCGGAGACAATGGCTGCAGAGGTGAAAATTGGCTCACCAGTTAAGTGTGTGGGAAGGCTTTGATAATATGTCTGGGAGGGCTCTTCTTTGGTCGGATGACTGGCAGTTGCCACCCCACTGGGCTTCAGGGCAGGGGAGCACTTGCCTTGCGGCACAGCATAAATACACCTTCTTAACTGAGTCAGGCAAGGGCTGGGGTAAATCCTGGTCCTCACACTCAGCATGCGAGAGTCAATGCATCAGTGGTGGGGAAAGCCACCAAAACCTCTCATGAGCCCATGAGGCTTTGCTTGTAGGCAAAAATTTCAGAGTATGGCCGTGTCATAGCGGTGGACTTGTCATTACAGGAAAGGAGCTCTGCTGCCCCATGGGTATCAAGGGAAAGACCACAGATCAGCTTGGGGAGAGGAGCCAGACCCCAGGGAGGGCCTTTCCCACGTTTCTTCCCCAGCTCACCTGGCACCATAAGGGCAGAGAAGATTTTATGTAGTTAAGACCCACCTTCTCAGCCACCAGATTGCCTGGATGCACTTTTATTTAACTGTGAACTCAAGGCTGGTAACTCTGTTATATATGAACGGAGAAATTAGGAGGAGCACCTACCAAAGTAGGTGAGATACAGATGGGGAAGAACAGAAACCACTCATCTTAACATCAGACCTGGAATTCAAGTTATGTAGGGAAGGCAGAATATATCTCTATGATGGCAGAACTATTTTTGGCCCTCACTGGGAAAGAGTGGCTAAGAGTGGTAGGGAGCTGGTCGCGTTACTGGGTCCTGCCTCCTGTTAGCAGATGTCCAGGGCAGGCCCCAAAAGTTGCTGACTGCAGGACTGAAGGTAGGCTACCAAGAATTTGTGGGTGAGAAGCAGGACCCCCACCCTACTTCATGGGTGATGAGGTGGGGACCAGCTGAGGAGGAGCTGCAGGGTGACTGACACCAGTCCTGTAGTAGCAGAAATTGGCACCCTGACTTTGAAGTAGGTTATCCAGAGAGGTCATGCCATATCTGTCCTCGGAGGCTTTCAGAACCCGACCAGTTAAAGCTCTGACCTACCCGGTGTGGGCTCACGGTGGACCCTGCTTTGCCCGGGAGCTTGTACTGGACAACACAATGGTGTGACCTGAGCAGGCAACACTTGCTGTACTGCCCGAGACAGCAGTTCTTTCACCAGCTCAGGTAGCAAAGTTGAGGTGTAATTACTGCTTTGCCAGTCTTCTTACATACATGGGGTGAAATACGCACAGATTTTCTGTCATCACTCCAGACTTTTCTTCACATTTTCCTAAAGCCGTTTCCACCTCAGGTGCTGAAGGGAAAAAAAAAAAAGAAAAAAAAAAGAATTATTTTCAACAGAGATAACAGAGATGAGATGAGGTATCTTAACTTTTCGAAGGGGCAGATTCACAGTAGAAACAGAAGGGGCAATATTGGCTAAAGAGTAGCCAGCTCTCACTGAAGCCCAGGGATGAGACCATAGGTATTGAAATATATGACTTAATGAAAACAGGAGTGATTCACTTAGATTTAAACAGCTGTAAGAATCAAAGGCTTCAGAAAGCTTTGCATGCCCTTTTGATTCCTGCCTTCCGCAGCAGCATGATGATTACCCCACAGCAATTTAAGCTGTTCTGTTGGTAACAGGTCCAAGGGAGCCTGCTTTTCTCCAGATTTGGATCTTTTGCCCCCTGTGTGTCTCGGCAGAGTTGTGGGAGTGTCGCCGGGGCAGTGGGCTGTGCTGGCCACACGTAGGACAGATCAGCTGTACTCCGCTGCCCTTCTCCCTTCCACCCATCCACAGGTTTTCCCAGGCTTTGAGGCATCTCCTCCTCCCTGAGATGTGGTTGAAATTGTCCTTTGGATTAAAAATAATTATGTGGGCACTCACAGACAGATAAGACCATTTCATACTTCCTTTTCTTCGAAAAACAGCGTAAGAGAATGTGTCACTGGCCAGCAGCATAAAGCGTTTGCGTTGAAAAATGAAAACAGCTCTGGGCTGTCAGGAAACAAAAGTAATGTATGCACAGAGTCTAAAATGTAATTACAGGATATACTCTTCTGCCCAGATTTGTTAATAAACTGCATGACATCGTATTTTATTATAAAATGGGATTGGGCAGTTGAGGAGCATCGCAAAGGACACCCATCAGGCCTGTTAAGGCACCGCATGCAAGGACGCGTTTTGAGTGCCTCTGTGGGGTCCTCATTTTCTCTGCTACACTCATTTTTAATATAAATGTGTATAAGTTACGATATCCAGAAAGAGTAAGCAACCAAAAATACTTATCGTGGCAAACAATTATCTATCCGTTTTCATTGAAAAATGATGGCACAAACCATTTGCAGATGGCGGCACCTCCTCCCTCCCCATTTCATTACTCTCAAGCAAGAAATACTAAAACCTTTCACCCAACAGGCAAACCAAAATGTTTCCCCCTAGCATCGCTCAGGGAAATGGGTGAGAAATCTTTTCTGCAGGCAAGCTGTCTTCAAATTTTTAGCCAGAATGGCTGAAATTTATCCCATTTTAAGTTTTTGTGTTTGTTTTTTTTTTTTTAAATGCATATTTTAAAGCAAATTGTCAAGAAATTCGAACAGCAGGCACTACAGCCCAAATGCTGTGCCTGCCTGTATTGAATGCTGTCTGCCAGACTTCAGGGCTGAGTTGGGATGACTGGCAGGTTGGTGGTTGGGCTGTAAGGAGCACGGTGGCGTACCCATAAGCAGCTTCCTAATGGTCATTACGTTTTGCCTTCCATGTCTTCTTTTGAGAAGCCATTGAATTACTTGTATGTGGCTTTTTTTTCTTTTTTTAAACAAGAAAAAGGAAAGCCTTGGAGTTTCTTAGGGGAGTCATTAGAAAACGTGTTTATCTTGATCCTCAAGGGAAATACCAGAATGATATTGTCCGGAACAAAATTTGGAAATCTGCGTATTCGCAGTGATCTTAAACCTCTTTTTGGAAATGTGTGTTGCCATTTTGATGTCTGCCTGCTTTCAGCCTTATGCAGAACCCAGAGGTTGTTCCCATGCTTGTTTATACCTGGCATAGCCTAAAGGAGAACTTTTGCAAATGTTCCAGCAAAAATGGATTTGTCACTTCTGTAACATCATGGGTAAGAGGGGCTGGTCTGGGAGGTGTCTCAGATACCCCTCTGTTTTTTTGCAGCCTGTGGGAGAGCTGAGTCTCCTGTGTTCCTAACGGGCAGGAGCTCTGGGACTGCCAGGGCATCCGGACTGTCTCCGGCTGCAGCGTGCTGGCTCGGAGCCGGCTGCTCCGGCTGTGAAGGCTGCCAGGGGCTCCCCTCGCCTTTCTTAGCTGCAGAGCATGCAAAAAAACCAACCCAATTAGAAACAGAGGTTTTTCCTTCAGAGCAGCTGTTTAGAATAGTGGCTATTTTAGAAAAGCCCCTTTTTTTGACTGGACAGCCTTTTGATATAAGAAAAAGGCATCTGCCTTTTTCTCCTTTAACCTCTAAGAGCAGCCTTGTTCTGGCAGCTTTGTGGCTGGTTCGTGCCGAGCAGCTCCAAGGAAAGGAAAAGAGATAGAAGAGACAACAAGGTACCCAAGTACCAAGGAAGGAGGTGGCTATGGGAGAGGGCTACCTTGTTGAAAGATGAGACAACACCCGTACGAAATTCCACCTGGATCAAACTCAAGTCTGAAACTTGGATGCAAGTGAAAGGCTTTTGCTGAAATGGAAGTGGAAAAAATGTGTGGCTCCATGTCCAACAAAACAGACTGTTCTTTGCAGAAAGAAGCTGTTTGTTTTCAGGCACTTGACATCAAGGCAAATGAAGTGAAATACTTGATTTGCAGAACTACTGGCATACGAATGGCCCAGGGCTTTGGGCATGCAGCCAGGGGTTTTGGAAATCAACATTTAACTCCCTTTAGTGCCTTAGGGAAAGGAGACCTCAGAATCTGGTAAACTTACAAGATCGACTTTTCAGAAAACAGCCTTTGAAAATATTTGTTCCTCTTTAATCTGTCACTTACACTGTGAGCCACTGTGGAAGTTAAGCAAGCCGCTATTCTAGTGGTACCCGCTGCTTTGGAAAACCAAATTAAGATCATATCTTTGAAAATGATAACAGGAAGCTAGAACCAGGGAGTACCTTTCAGTGCGTGGTGTTGGTGGAGCCTGAATGCATAGAAAGAACGGTCTGAGATCCTAGCATTGCAACTTTTATTGCACAGACCCAATTAAAAACCAGAGTTTCTGTGTATCTTCATTTTCTGCAGAAAAGCCACAGGACGGCTTGATAAGCAGACGTGCTCACTGAGGAATAGCTTCACTACTTGGAGTTTCTTAGGGGAGTCATTAGAAAATGTGTTTATCTTGATCCTCAAGGGAAATACCAGAATGGTATTGTCCAGAAACGCTACCTAAGCAGTGAGGATTTTTTAACTGTTTTAGCACAGCTTGAGAAAAGGCATATTTCATGCAACGCTGGGAGCTGTTTGTTACTGTAGTGGGGACAAAGAGGAACTTAAGGGTCATTTGTGTTAAATTAAAAAAAACACAAGGCACTTAAAAGTATTGAATTGGCTAACCTCTATGTTTATTATCTCTGGGCTCAAGCAATAAAAAAGTCTGCTCTACTTCTGCTCTCTGACTGCAGGGGAAACGGCGTTCAGTGGACCGAAAGGGCAGTAACTCTGCTGTTTTCCTGTAATCAGCTCCTTTATAGCCTCAGAGCCAGGACACAGGCCAGCCAGGTAGCAACATGGTTAGTCCACAAAATGCCCACCGGTCACGTACTCACGTGCTGATCTACTGCCCCATAGAGCCTGTCCCCTTGGGACTTTTGGCTGCCTGTAGTCCAGCTCTCTTCACTGCGGATGCTCAGGGGGACTGGATGTGCTCTCTTCACTCTGGTGCCATGCAAGAATGCTCTCTTTTGGTCATGGGCACGCTGGAGACTCTCAGGAGATGTAGCTGGAATGAGCTCTCTGTACGGTGACCCCCAGGCTTCTAGCAGCTCCATCAGTTTAAATCCTAGTGGGAAATGTTCAAGTGACACTTGAACCTGTAGATGCTTGGAGAGATTTTCCATTAAGAAAAAAAAAATAATATGATCATGTGGCTTGTTTTGTTTGTGAGTGTTTAATCACTGTTTTGATAAATTTCTCTAAGTCAGCAGGCTGGTCCTGCAATAAGCTGATCTTTGAGCTTTTGTAAAGGATACTTAGCAGTTTAATGTGCCAGTTTGCACCAGTTTCTCTCAGCCTTTGATTGTGCCATCCACTCATATTGTTCTGTCAGCCGTGCTTGCCATCCAGCCCTATAATCAGGAGCTTGAAGAGTGGCTGTGCTGCATTTCCACAGCATATGTCCTCCCAGAGCATCGCTGTTCTCCAAATCTTGGACTTCATTTCTCCCCATGCCAAGTCAGATAGAAAACTCTTGAAAGGAAAAGGTCAGCCATACAGAAAATGTGACATTTATAAAAATAGACAGGTTGGAAGAGGATTTGCTATTTAAGACAGACACAATTAGAGTAGCTTTGCCCCTCCAGCCTCAAGAGAGCTTGACTTTGCTGAAGGACCTAGAAAGTGGATGTAGGGACAGCGAGGCTGGGCACGGCAGAGCCAGTCCACGTTCCCAGTATGATAAGGGTTTCCACCACTGGTTTGCAGCCAGTTGTACCAGTTGTACCAGTAACACCTAGTCATTCACTGGGGAGGTTAGCAGCTCCATGTAACCTTCTCTTAACTGGAGCCAGTGAAGGAAGGATCACAGCAGAGCAAATTACTGGGTAGATTTGATGGAAAGCACTTGGTGCTCCAGAGCCCCACTGAGAGCAGCATTCAGCATGTGACTGGAAAAGTGTAGGTGTGTATGAGACAGAAAAAAGATTATGGGGGACCAGTGGAAGAAGATACTGCTTTTCTTCTAATTATTATTATTTTTGATCCATCTGGTGTTTAAACGAGCCTTGCCAAGTCATAAGAGATATGCTCTTCAGCAGTATTGCTGTGAGTCTAAGTTGATTTATGTTCACTGGAAAGGAAACAGCCCTTTCAGTATTAGGAAAAGCATCATAACTTCCCACTTCTTATGCTGTGTGAAAAGCAAACCAAAGTTTATAGGGTCAGCCATCCACTCTGACTTCAATGCTACCAATACAAAGAACTGAGAATATTCTTTTTTAAAGTATTATATTATTAAAGGTCGTTAGTGGGGTCAGAAAAATCTATATATTTGCTTAATAGACAATTAAGCAAATGAAGTCTATTTCTAGTGTTTATTTTTTGCCATATTATAATTTTGTCTAAGTTGACATATATTTATCAGCCTATCCCAGAACACATTTTTTTTTATTCAGTGTGGAAATTCAGGTTGGAACAAATGATGATACTTTATCATGAGTTGAAATGAAATTTTCTAAAAAATCATGGCCTGTTTCTGAAGAGTGATATAGCAATTATCTGGGTACATTTTTTAATTTAAAGATTTTGTCTGAGGATCCTTTTCAGGATTTTATAAGCAGTCATCGCTGAAGAACTGTATAAAATATGTGGGGAGGTGTAGGTTAAGTCCATAGTAGAAAAGGAAGTGGAAACATCCAACTTTAAAGATAGAACATTTCAAAACTTCTAATTTGCCCATCTGAGGAAAGTCAGCTTCAGAAAAGGTTTTGGCTTTTCATCCCACCTTTGAATAAAGGCTTTTCATATCTTCTTAAATTCTAGGAATTGTTAGAATAAACTAGAAAAGAGGAATGGCTTGAATGAGTCAGTCTTTACTGTGCTGCTCTTTCCCAGACAGTCTCCTAGGGAGTGTTTTAAGATACTCAGCCACTATGTGTAAGCTTATATTAATGTGAGGTTTCAGGGTGGTTGCCCATGAGCAGTGATTTCATTATCCCTTCATTAAAGCTTCCAGGTAGAAAATTTCATTTGGAGCATTTCACTTAACAGGAATATAATTTCAGGTTCTCCACAGCTAGTTATAGAATTTGAAATTATACAGCATTCCCATTAAATCACAGAAATTAGAAATGCAAACCAATATTTCATGCTTTTTTTTTCTGCCGTTGCAAACTGGAAGTGCAACTTTCTGCAGCAAATGCTATTAAACAACCAAAATCCGTTCCTCCTGTGCACATGCCAGGAGACCCTGGCCGTGCAGAGATGCACGCTATTTGTACTGACCAAAGAGGGCTCCCTTCTGCTTTCCTGCTACTCCCACTGAGATAACTTAGGGAAGATGGAAGGGAGGTTTGGACACCGTGATCTCCTGTCAAGGACCAGCCGGTAGCTCCATAGCCTTGTGCTGCTGGTACCATGTAGTGCTTTTGAAGCTACTATGGAAAGAAAGCTTTCTATAGGTGGGACTAGTTTCTCCAACTAACAGTAACATGCTGCACATCCATAACCATGGCACCTGAGAGCATTACGAACCTGAGAGACAGCAGGAGGGGAAAAAATGACATGAAATCCAAGTCAAACCACACTGAGCATCTCCATCACTTTGTAAGGCCTGGGCTAGAGAAAAAGTCCTATGAGGAAAGGCTGAGAGAACTGGGCATGTTTAGTTTGGAGAAGAGGA
>JAOXJM010000012.1:47214906-47226608 GCA_026413425.1 Tringa solitaria | reverse complement strand
TTGGACTAGATGATCTTTAAGGTCCCTTCCAACCTAGACGATTCTATGATTCTAATGTTGTTTAGTGGGTCTAAGAGCCTTTAAATTTTTTGTTTGCCATACTGTTAATTTAGTTCCAGGCCAGCATTTTTATCTTGTTGCCTTTGGAGTAAAAATGGGGACAGAAAATAAGTATTAGTACTGCAAAAGGGAATGTTTTTTCTTTCTAATCAAAGTATTATTCTAATCCTTAGCACAGTCTATGACAACCAAAAAGTGTTCACCTGGCCTGCAGTTCTCTCAAATTTCATTTGTCTTTAATCAATTGAGGAAGCAGTTCCAGGCACAGTAGAGCAAAGCTTTTCTGCCCTTGGGTAATGTAAAAAGATGCAGCATCCCATTTAATCAACTTAGGACTCACTTTCGTAAGAGAAGGGACAGCAACTCCATCATCACCTGAAAACAGAAATTCATTTTGCAGACTTTTCAGTAGTGCTCTGTTTTGACCTTTGCTTCCCTGGTTAAGTTGATAGCATTGGTACTTTTTATGATAACATAGGTTGTTTTTAAAATTCCCCCCAGTCCTATGTTTATAATAATTGTGTTAAGTAAGGTAACACCTCAGAGGCAGTAGTGACTCCTGCTGGGAATGGCAATTGGAACAGTTGAGATTCAGCAGTTAAACAGTCTCCCAGGCTATTGAGCAGGGATTTCCCAACAACAGGGCTCTACATTAAAATATTCTTCTACACAAATGCTCCTGGATGAACACCTGCTTTGAATAAATTAACAAAGGGGATAATGCTGCAAAAGGAGAGTGTTGCTGTCTGAGGTCACCCTTTGAGCAGAAATGATGATTTTAAATATATATATGTTATCTTGGTACCACAGGCATTGCTGCTTTAGCATCAGTTATTAACATTAGCATTAATTACCATTAATGTGATGAGTAAATCGGCAGTACATAATTGTAGTGTATGTGAACAGGCAGGCATTTTGGAAACAGCTATGATACTTTTTTCATTCAGTGGAAAAAAATCTTCTAATAAGCAATGTTTGCTGCAGTAGAGTAATCTTGGAAATTTGGCAGAGCATTTCAGGCATATCTTTGATGTCTCCGTGTTTAACTTGCTCAGTGTGGTGGGATTTTCCTTTGATTCGTTTGCTTCAGCATTTTACAATGATTTGTAATGGTGATTGGGGTTATCTGAGACAAGAAAGAGGGGAAAGGAGGAAGAAGAAAGACTATCACAGAAGCCACTGTTATCTGCTGAAATCAAAGCTGATGTTCACTTCATCCTGCTTATCGTCTTATGAGTTGGCTGCCTCTAATATGGTTTATGAATCTAGCTCAGCTTTTCATGGATAAAACTCTTATGTTTTGTGTTACTCCTATGGATTTCTTTCTTTGCTTACAAACAAATACTTTCACAGAATCATAGAATTGTCTAGATTGGAAGGGACCTTTCAGGTCCCCTAGTCCAGCCGTCAACCTCACACAGACAAAACCCGTCACTAAACCGTATCTCTAAGCGCTACCTCTACTCATAAAAGCTCTGTAGCAATCTGAAAGCTGTTTAAGGAAGGGCCCATGTTACTTACGCTCTGTTTCTAATGAGTTCTACTGATTTACCTGAGGTCACTGTCCAGTACCAATGCACCACAGCCTTTTTCTGGGTTAACAGTAGACCTTTGCCTGAGTAATAGATGCTACAGATTCATGTTGACCATTATTTCCATTTAAAATGTTCTCTGTAGAAGAGATAAAAAGATAAATTAGAAAGCTGGCTTAAAAACAAATAAGCCTGAAACACAGGATTGTACTGTGATGATATGCCAATCATCTTTTATCCTATAGAGTCACATAGATTATTCTCAAAATCAAGCTATTGTGGTATGTTTCATAGATGCTTTAGAAGATTTTTGGGTTTAGGGAACTTACCTCTAGAGAAAACTTCAGAGGACGCTGTTTACGTGTGGGTGCTGAATAGACCTATATATTGGGACACATGATACATATCATAAGGGTCTTCTCTTTTTGAAATCCTAGTTAGTTTTCAAGTATTTCACTGCTTTGCAAAGCTTTAAATTTAAGCTATAATAAATGCTAAATGGTCATTTTCCTATCTGGGCTTGTGAGCTATTGCTTACTGCCTCACTTGGTTTGGTCACACATGTTGTGCTTCCTAGAAAGGTATTTAAGATGTGCTTTAATGGATAAGCAAACGTTTAGAAGATTGCACATATTGTCACAGTTCTGGATTTTGAGACGGTAAATCAATTTCTATGGCCATAATAAACCGGTGGTGTTTATTAGGGAACATTTGGTTGTATAATGACTCTGCTATTGATCTCAGAAAAGGCAATGAAAAGATTATTTTTAAACGAAGCTCACACTTAGCCTGATGATACATTATTAAAAAGCTGATGTGGTTTCCTGGCAGGAATCATTTGGAAAGGTGTTCTTTTGCCCTCCCTGTTTTGCAAAGTCTGGAGGATTTGCCCCAAAAACTGACTGGAAGGGGAGCCCTCTGAGAGGGAATTTGTATGAAGAGCAGCTGCCCTTAAAAGCAGAAAAGCCTGATGTTTCCTGAGGAGCAGAGCCCAGCTGCTGTGGGCATTGCAGTGATCCTGGCTCTTGGTGTAGGCCACTGTGGTTGCGGTGGTCAGGGGCCAAGGAAGAGGCAGGATACTGAAGTGTGTGGTAAGGGGAGAAAATTTCACTCATCTCAGTGAAACGGCTGTTTATGTGTTTGTGTAGATGATATGAGATGTAGACACCTAAATCCCTGTCTGTCCTCCTTTGGGGAGGAGAAGGAAGTGGCTTCATGGCCTCTGGCTGCCTGTGATTTAGCAAGGTGCAGCAGGTACGATCATATTTGGCTCAATGACACCCTTCAATGTACACCTAGTTCTAAAAGGTTAAATGTAAAACTGTCTCATGTTTACTGTTTCTTGGTATTCTCTTATCAAATGTGTTCTCTATCCCCTTAATGCCAGGTCTTCAAACTTGACTGTTGCCGCAAAAGTTGAGCGGAGTTGTTTCAATTTCATGCCTTACTGCTCTATTAAAGCCCCTGCAGCATCGGTGAGATGGGAAATACTGCTTGTGCAGCCTTTTCATCACTAGTAGGTTGCGTGATTGTGAGTAATTAGATTTTTTTGTAAAACATCGCATAAGAAGTAATAAAACCGTCTGCGTTTCAATTTTGCGGTGTTTTGTCTTCAGGGTTTCTGAGGAATAAGAAGTTATATACTGATGTTCCTAAAACAAGCGTGACTTTGAGTGCTCTCTGGGAGAGAGTCTGCAACTTAAAAAATAGAGGAGAGTTGTGTTTCAGTTCAAGTTAATGTTTCTGGAACCATCATCCCACAAACCCGCTCCTGAGGTACTAACACTTTACAAGTTAAGAGTTCAGGCATATTGAGTCTTTTATTTAAGTCCTGTTACTTACAATTGTCTTACTGTTTTTAGATTCTATAGGTTAGGTGCAAATCAAATACCATTTCTGTGTCTGTAGCTTTCATTATGGACCTAGTTCTTTAATAATTAAAGAATGAGAATTATGGCTATTTGTCTTGTACCCTTCAATTTACAATTGTCTTTTGAATGTCAATGAGAAAGAAGTAAATTATCCCTTGAAAGGCAGATCTTAGTTGATTGCAAACATGCATATAGTGGCCAATACTCAGACTTCCCCTATTTGAGCTGGTTTCCAGTGGCGCTGATGGATAATGTGTCATTAGCAGTAGTTGGAAAAGGTGAATTTGTTATTAAAATGGTAACAGTGGATTAGGCTTTGAAGGACTTTGCCTGCTAATGTTTGTCTTGGGTAAGGAACAAACAAACAAAAAAGCCAAGACTCATCTCACATTGCAGATTGCACAGTAAATACTTTGGTGGTGTTTTTTTATTTATTTCTGGACTTATCACAAGGATTTAGTAAGCAAATATGTAAAATTCAGCTTTTTTCATTATTTTTTCTGAACACTGGTGTATAGTGTGACTACTAGTACTTGCAATCCGTAATAAAATATTTGTCTATACTCTGTGCAGTAAATTGCTGTAGAGAAAGTGGCAAGTGGTGATTTACAGTTTAAAGTGTCTCAATTTATATTCTGTAGGAATTTCTCATTTGATCATATAATACACTTTTACTGTTTGATTAAATTTAGCCTATAAAAAAAATTAATTATCCTATGTTTGAGTTTGTGAAGTAGTAAGAGGAGGAGGAAGTGCAATTTTTTTTCCCCGTATTTTCCTATTTTCATAGACCAAAGGACAACATGCTTCTCATTCCTTTTTTCTTGCCTCTCTTTCCCCAAGATATAAGGATGATACTACTGTTTCTCCTCTCTTTCACGCCTTGGGAAAATGTAATGGTGATATCTACAGTCCACTATACCTCATTGCTAACAAATTTGATAAAAAAAATTGTGTTTGTTATTTATTTACTGAACACAGCAATGACATACAGACATTGTATTGGCATCTGACATCGAGGCAATTGTTCAACATTTATGCGGATGTTGTCCAATGTTAAATCCATCTCTAAGGATACTGTATTTATGGTACTATATCTATCCATAAGATATCCATCTATCTAGGGGATAATACTGTAAAAGCTTTATTGCTCATCTGAAGGGAACTTAAGATGGCTGAAGTCTTTATCCTCACCAGAAAATTAACATTTGAATAAGTTTATCTGCTTCTACAAAAGAAATGGTTTAAAACTTGGTAGCTAAAGTCCCTGTGCTGTTCTGGCAGGGGACAAGCATCCAGTTGAGTGTTCTTGAAGCGTTGCCATGGCCAGTTTTCCAGCTTGACAGAAAGAGGAGAGGAACCAACTTCCTGGGCCAAGACACTGTTCCAGGAACAAATCAAAGCTCCATTCACTCAATTGCATCTTCTGTACTTCTTGCCAGCTGGTCTGGTGTCATTTCATTAATGCTGAATTGAAGAGGGTGGAGGATCATAGATCATTTGGGTAAATCATTCCCAGGAATGAAGAGCTTGTCTCCCACCTGTCTCTGCTTAGTGGTGGGAGGTTGAGAACACTTGCAGAGGAGAGGCGTTTTTTGTGTTGACTGCAAGATATTCTGATCTTCTTCCAGGGTTTTGCTTTTTCCTTGCACACCAATTCATTGGCTGCATTGACCACAAGATGTGGGTCTTAATCTTTAAACCCATCAGATTAGGGAATACCTGCTCTGGGCAGTAAAGCTAGCAGAGGTTGCAGGCAGTAAGACCATGCAGTGGTACCAAATCCTACCAATCCAACCTGTGGTCCTAAGGCTGAAAAAGGGCTTATTAGCTTCCAGGCAGTAAAAAACAGGACTAGATTGTTTCTGAGCTCAAGCAAGTTGGTACAAAATGCCTACAAGAAAGAGCCTTGCAAGGGAGAACCAGCATCTTGCTTCTGTCTCAATGGTGTTTCCCTGTAATTATATGTAAGGGAGAAGTTAAATCACTCGGTTTTGTCAACCCAGGTATTAAAAATACAACCCACCCTCCAGTAAGTAATTTCTCAAAGATCTCTGGGGTAAAGTGATAGATGCAAAATTCCTTTTAATAGATGCAAAATTCCTTTTACTTGCTTTCTGGAAGCCAAGAGTTCTTAATCTTACCTTTTAAATTCTAGGATAGCATTCTCTACTGTGTGTACTAAGAAAAAAAAACAACAACAAAAAACCCCCAAAACCCCTTTTCTCTGTCCCTTGGAGTATTTGGAGCTATACATTTTTGGACTTGTCTTTAGGCAAATAGGACTTTGCTTTTTAGGAATCTTTCAGAAACACTTGGGGAAAATAAAAAATACAGTGAAAAACATAATGTAAGTTTCCCATTTTGTATTTGTCTCATCTTATTCTTGTAGGACTTGAAATGTATCACAGCTTTAAATAGTCTATTCCTGAACTAATAAACGTGAGTTTGGCTCTTCTGAATGGTAATGCTAAAACATGACTGATGTTTTGTAACATGTTTATTATTGGAAGCAATAAATGCGGACTTACGTTGATTGCTTTAATATAATTAACTTTATGACAGTTGTAAGCTACTCATTGAGCTGGAAGGAGAGACCTTTATGAGGAAGGTATCAGGAAAGTATCTGAAGTTGTGGTAAGTTCACCAAATTAAGTAGCACAGTGATAAATTAGTGCCAATATATTAAGCTGCCAAGCATGGTACAGTGGCCTTTTTTTGAAACATGAGTCACAAATACCTGGCAGAGATAAATGCAGGATCTTTCCAGGTTATTTGAGTACCGTAAAATCCCCTGTAATGGACTTGATAGTACTCAAGGGACCATAGGTGATAGAGGCATTGGTCAGAGGGAGTTCAGAAAGGTTGCTTTGTTTTGGGGAAATGAGCTTCATCTGAGTTGAACATGCTATTTATTTTCACCATCCACTGCAACTGATTTTTAAACCAGATTTCCTATAGTGCCTTTTCCTGTAAAAAGTGTCCTGGGAGAGTGTTGTAGTTAGTGGAATACAATATCTCACAGGACAAATGCAATCTTCACACTTCGGAAATGTTAGTGTAATTGCTTTTATCTCCATGGAATGTTTCTGATCGCTATTGCAGCAGTGCTGCTTTGTCCTCATCTCTCTCGGCTGATCTCACTGCAAAGTTCTTCTGAAAAGTCATGTTCATGCTGTATGTCTGCTGTGGTTTGAAGAAGCCACAATGAGTTTAGACAATTATTCTAGCACCTGATGACCTCTCCCCACCTGGGAAGGAGAATTGGGGAAAAAAACCAAGGACACCCAAGGGTTAAAATGTAAACAGATTTAATATAATAAAACTAAACAATTAATGTAAATAGTACTAAAAAATTAATATTGATCCTGATACCAATATAAAATATAGGAGGATTATACTCAGCCCATTCTATCAGGAGAATGCTGTGTACTCCCAGCAGGGAACAGCAAATGCTGGACACCGAGTGCTACGGCTTCAGGAGGAAGGGAAGGGCTCAGGGGTCTGGCACCAGGGCACGAAGTTCTCAGGATCAGAGCTGTCAAGGGAGAGAGAGCACTCCTCAGCAAACTTGCTCATTTATATTGAATGTGATGTTCGTGGTATGAAATAGTTCTGTTGGCAGCTTGGGTCAAGTGCCCGGGTCTTGCTCCTCCTCAGTCCTGCACCTGGCAAGGCTCAGAAACCCTGAGACCTTGAAACCCACATCCCATAGCTGGCTATAGAGTAAATATTTTCCCAAATTCAGACACTAGAGTCTTCTAAAAGTGCAGTTTTCCCAAGCATTAGATAGAAGAGACTTTACTGTCAAGTAAAATTATTGAAAGAGAAATTAGCCCTGTGTTGCTCAAACCAGGACAATGTCTAATTCTTACCTGTTCCTGACTAATCTGTGTGTTCTGTCAGTCTGTCTCCCCACCACTTGCAGCTTTTCTTTCCTGTGCCCTTTGGCATGAGTCAACAAACACAAGAGGGTTGAGGTGTACTTTTCTCTCTATAGCCAAAGGGCAGCTCTAGTACAGCAGAAATAACGCTGTGTTTCATTTGAATCTGGCTGTGTAACTCGCTTCCAGGTTTCTTGCACTGATCTGGAATTGGTTTTAACTTTGCTCTGCCTCAGGGGAGAGCGGGGCAGAGGAACTAGTCTGCTTCTGCAGGTCTTTCATCCTGCTCTGAAACTGGCAGCCCTGTCTGGTTCTGAACTGTGTTGCTTCTTGGAGGTCTCCCAAGATGTGTTGCATCTTGGAGGACCCTTCATACAGGACTTTGAAACTGGACAGGGTTGCCGGAGGTGGAGGAGAAGCCAGGAGCCAGTTTAAGCACCCTGGGAAATGAAGCAGATCCTTTTCTAATAGATTTGCAAGCTTAGCTGAGCACATACTCGACCTGAGGAAACCACCATGGTTCTAAGGGTACAAAGCCTGTAGCTGGGCAGAGACCTTTACTTAGCAAGGGATTAGCTGGGGAGGGTGACCTGGGCCTCCAACCTCAGCCTTCCTGAGAGTGTGCTGAGGGTTTTTTAACTTTGTGAATTTGAGTTAGAACTTTAGCATTTCTTGAAATAAACTTGCGTATCTGGTTTAACAGAGTCTTGTTCTTGCTCTTTGTAGTATTAATAAAAGCCAAAGGTTTAATCTTGAAGACACAAGCTCTCTGGAGCAATGCACCCGTGGAGATTTGTCAGCTTTAATCCCATACAAGACCTTCTCACCGGAGCATAAGAGGACTATTGTTGCTGGTGCTGTTTACACATTATAACAACGGGTCCAGTGATTTAAACTTGAGGTTTTTCTTTTTTTTAATGTATTAAAGAATTATGTCAGTAAGATATCAGCTCTATTTTTATTTTAATGAAATAATATATAAGCAAGTGTTTTCTATTTGCATTGCTGCCCTCCAAATTAAGGATATTCAGTTAAGAAAATAAATAAATGTTGGAATGGAGGCTCCTGGCAGAAAGAGAGAGCTTGTCAAGCCAGAACATTTTCTTTGAGATAAAGGGCAAAGAAAGACAAGTAAGTTTTCCTCTGTGAGGCTGCACTAGAGAGAGCAAGGCAAGTCAGCTTGGTGTTGCAGACAGATTTATTCCCCTGGGACACACAGCATATCTAACTTTGATGCACTTACTATTAGTGCTAACAGCTAGAAGAGTTGACACAAAAAGGTTTGGGTAATAATCATACAAAGGTGTGAAGTGGTTCTTTTGTGGGTTTTTGGTGTGGGGTGGTGGTAAGACCAACTTCAAACTGAATATTGTTTTATGCTATCTATTTTGCTACCCTCTTTAGTTCTGTTTTGCTTTCATGATAACTTCTTACGTCATCTCATTCAAGGATTTCTGTATTGAATAATGTTTTTTTCACTTTTAACCTTTCCTTCACCAACATTCTGTCTTGCTTTCTAAATGACGGAAACGCTAAAAGAAGCTAGTCATACCCTTTACTGTGTGTTATAAAGAAGTCTAAAATTCTAAGACTCTGTATCTTTTAGGGAGCATTTTTATGCCTACCAGATAATTCTGATCTGAATGAGATGTTTCAAACTTTTTACAGCTGGAATTGATCATTGCATTGAACTTGTCCTTTACCATCTATCAATTGTGGTGTTCATTTCAAAAAGGGAGTGGTATGTGCATGTAAAGAAAATATATTCAAGCTTCATGTTGTTTGTGTTTTTATTTAATATCATGTTGTTTGTATTTTTCATACTGTTACTAAGAATTGAACTTGATTGGTGGTGCATACCCACAGGTTCACTCCCGACTTTCCAGCATTGTTTGCTCCGAAATATTGATATAATCTTAACACTTCCAGGGGTGCCTTAGCTCTTATGTTTGACAGCCTCCACCCTCAGCTAATAGCTTTCAAGTACAGTGTTCTCTGGGCTTGACATGCAGTGCTTAACTGATGCCTGTGAACTTGAAGCATCCAGATCCTGCTTTCAGAACAGATATATTACAAGTGACAGATTGTCCATAAGTATATATGTTGTTCCTTTAAAATCTGCTTGGGACAGGTTCTCTGCAAAGCTGCTGGCCGTGGTATGAGTTCTTCTATAAAACATAACTGGAATCCAGAGACAGAATTGCAGCTCTTGCTTACCAATAGGTGGAAGACATAAGTTTTGGATTTTATTCAGTCTTCCATTAATATGAACCTTTAATTTTTTTAATATTTGGAAAAGGCTTTGAAGCGTAGCAAAGATTGTCAAAATAACTTGTAATCCTTCTAGTAAACTGAGGTGAGTGCTGTAGTAATTCACAGCAGGCAGAGGTGCAGCAATTTACTTGATGGGCATTTAACCTTCATACACATCCGCTCGCACTGTTGTCTGACTTTTTTAGAGTTATATGAAAGCCACAGGAATAATGAATGTTTTGCTTATCTGGGCTTCCTCAGCCCTTTTTTTTTCTTTTCTTTTTTTTTTTTTTTTTTATGTCAGGTTGTGAAGCCCCTTGTGATTATGCAGGCCCAGTTTGTTGTATGGTTCCCAGGCAGTTGCTTTTGGTGTAGCTGCCAGCCACTTGTGCACTGAGTGCATTTCGTTTCCCAGTGTTTTCAAATATTGAACCTCTTACCTTCTTGGTTGTGGATAAATCTGTTTCTAGGTCTCAAACCAGCCATAATTGTCTGTTCCCCTCTGATCTCTCTGTCTTGTTTCACAGCATCCTCGGTCTCTTGCTTACGTGGTAGGAACACCCAGGTGAAGGTCCATTTGAGTACAGTGTCCTGCAGAAACACTCGTCCCTTGTGCATTAGACCAGCTGGGGCAATAATGGCCACGCCACCCCCAGCGTGTGAAGAGCAGCTCTGGCAGCAGAAGCACATCACAGTGGCTTGTGCTCCTTCTTAGCAAGCCTAGCTAGACAAGAATAAGTTATCTTTTTTTGGCCTTTTTTTAATATATGGGAGTGAATGGATATCTTTCTGACTGAAAGTATAAGGAAGCAGATCTGTCGAGTAAGAATGTGCCTTTTTTTCCCTTCCTAGAAGTAATTTTGCAGTGAGTAACTATTCTTTTGGTCAGTCTGAAACTGGCATGTATTATTCATAAAGGTTTGGTTTCAATAAAGATAATTCTCTTCAGATAAAATAAATACTTGTTTATTAGGTTCAGGTTCTTTATGTTCCTGGGGCATTGGTCATGAACAATAACTCTGATATTGTAGGTTTTCTCTTTGTGTTAGGTTAAATGGTTTGGATTTTTTATTAATTTTATTTTATTTTTAACTAGAGCCCTTCCGTAATAAAAAATGGCTTCCGTCTTTTCTTCCATGTATTGGGAAACATCCAGAAAGTTTAAGGGAAGGCAGCATGAGAGGTCTAAATTTCTTTTTTGGGTCCTTTTGGGAGACCTTTAGTTCAGGCTCAAGTTATCTTTTTAAACTAATGAGTGTTGGGAACGCTTCTTGTGTAAGCCAAGCTGGTATTTTGGTGGTTGTATATGTACATTGCTCTGCCCTATAGTATGGTTCCGTTAGGCTTCTGATAGCAATGGCTTCTGACAGCAGTATGGAAAATAATGAAAGCTTCACAGTGGAAGTACCTGATTCAGGAGTCAAAAATAACTTGAAGGTTATCAAGACTTTATATACCCATGGGAGATCTCAAGAGCATCTTGAAGCTGTAGCATGAGATAATGTAATTAAAAGCTAAGGCCCAATGTAGAATGAATTTATGACACATTCGTTATGAACTCATGTATTTCCTGACACTTGTTTAACTGGGCAAGTGTGACATCCTGTGATGCTACTTTTTTCAGTGAAGTTCTCATCTGCTTTTAATTGGAAGTAAAAATAAATTTCATTGTCTGGAAGAATTTTGTCATCATCAACTTGTCCATGTATTATGCTCAGTAAATGAAACCAGGGATGCTACCTAGTCCTGTCTCATTAAGAGATTGATTCAGAGAGGTACTAAGTGTCCTAGCTCTAATTCCCTTTCTGAGAGCTGAAAGCACACAGTGCCTGCACAGCACATTAGATGTATGATACCAACTAAGTGAAGAGTCGGATCCTGCAATGCTATCTTGATCGGGGGGGTGCAAAACCGCAAAAGTTGCGTGTAGTCTGTGGTTTCAGAAATGTTTTGGGTTTGTTTTTTTTTCAAAAATCTTGGGTATTGTAGTCAGAGAGCACTGGTAGGATTGATGCCAAATTTGCCCCAAAAGGCGAAATAGAAACTACTCAGAGACTAAGTTTTCAAGTCCATAAGCAGGAGGTATTTATTAACAACGCGTT
>JAOXJM010000012.1:47197076-47208044 GCA_026413425.1 Tringa solitaria | reverse complement strand
GTTGGACTAGATGATGTGAAAGGTCCCTTCCAACCTGGACAATTCTATGATTCTAACTGGGTATGAGGATGCTTTGAGGCCAAAATGGATGCTAGCAGTGTCATTGAAGTAATGACTTGATTAGAAAAGGTGGGCTCATTTCAGCTGATACTTTCAATGGAAACGTGGAACTCTGTTCGGTTTTATTTGTTATGTGTTTTAATTTTGCTGTATCTGGCTCTGATTTGGAGAGCAGGCTGAGTGAACAGCGAGGATGTTTAAAAGTTCCCCATGATTGCTATGGCCTTTGGTAAATTTTTAGAGTGGGGCCAGGATTTGAATTCCTTGCAGTAGTGATCTTCACTGGGGCTTTCTCCTCCTGCCCCCACTGTGGGTATGCTTATTTCTGTTGGTAGTTAGTGCACGCAGGGTGTCAGGTTGTTGTGTGTGGACGTGTGTTACATGCCGAAGGGCAATACTTTCTTCAGAAATCTTCCTGGAAATAGGGAGCTAGATCCTGCTGCTGCTCTCACAGAGGCGGGATGTCAGATGTCCCTTTTCTGATAGTACAGCTGAGAGGCAATACCCCTCCTCAAAAAGATTGCGGGTACAAATACTGTTAAAGCCAAGGGAGCAAGAAGAAAAAGTAGCATCTGGCTACAAACACGATAATGCAATCTCTCCCTGGTTATCTTTTCCTCTCCATCTTGGTGTGCTGCCTGGGGGCTTCCTCTTTGCTCTCCTGTGCTGTACTGTACTTGGAGACCACCGGAGGGGTCACACCCCAGTGGATACAAACCGAGACTGTAAGTCCTGTTAACTAATAGTCAGTGTCACCATCCTCAATTAAGAGGCACTTGGGTTCTGAGTTTATAGATTCTATTGATTTTTATTTTTTTTTTTTTTCAAAAATAAACTCCCAGATGTTACTGTGTGGTACTTGAAAAACAGAAGAAGCAATCAGTGCACTATATTTAGTTTAAAACATTGGAATTATAAATAGACACAATGGGGTGTCTTTAAATGATTGATTAAATATAAATAATGGAGCAACTTTGTCTCCTTTTTCTAAAGGAGAAGAAACAAAGGGCACTAATGCTTGACTCAAATCTTAGTTGGAAAAGACACTGTGTTTTCCTCTTTATCATGCTTTAACTTTATTTCAGGATCAAGATAATTTGCCTAGACCTTGTTGCTGAATTCTGATGATCTTTAGCTGGAATTTCATAAAGTTTTAAAATTGTTATATACCTCAGGGAGGTGCTGGTTGTTGGTAGGGGTCTGATGGTATGGGGCAGCATTCTTGCCTATCTCCCTGTCTCAAGAGATGTGAACCTTTCTGTTATATGTTTCCGTCTTCTTTTTTCCCCTCCCCTTAGCATCAGGTTACTGACAAGTGTGATTTTTTTCGGAGCCAGCAATGGTAGAACTGTCCTCCAGGCATACTCTTTCCCTTCCTTCAGTGGATAAGTTGAAATTTCTGATTTTCATTTCATGCTGGGGCCGGAGCAGATTCAGGAATCTTTTCCAATGTGGAAATGCCTTTCCTTTCCCAGTTTTAATACACGGTTGCATGTGAGTAAAATAATTGCATTCAAGTGTTTGCTTGCCTGAGCTGCAATACAAATTTTAGGTTCTCCTGAGTTGAGTTTACTGTTGTACTAGTTTGTAGTGATCTAGTTTTGGATATTAGAAGGCATTGTTTTTGTGCACTGAAGGCCAAGAATTGTAATGATTTTCCAGTAAGTGTATTCAATGCCCATTCTTCCAGATTTCAAAGGCTTCACCTTTGGAACTAGGTGGTATTATGTTGTGCTGAATGAACGGCAGCATATAAAAAGGAAAGGTGTTTAACACTATTTTATAGTGCTGCAAGATTGTTAAATAAATGTCTGAGAACTGAGACCTTGGCCTGTTTGATCACAGAGTAACTAGTCACTGTTTGGGGAAAAACAATCTATGTAACTTTTTTTTTAAGAACCAAGAAACCCAATAGAAGAATACAGTTCATTACAGAACTAAGCTTTTGTTGTAATAATGGCACCTACTTCTTTCTGTATGATATAATTAAAAATTTTTTGGGTTAAAATATTACAGGCATACCAACCAATTTTTTAGAGGAAAGGGGAAGAAATTAGCAATCAGGGGGTGGGGTGGCTGCTGCTGCTGTTAGAGCACAGTCCAGCTCTCTTAGAAGCCCCCCAAAGAGGAATATATGGAAAGGAAGGACAAAGAGGAGAAACAGCATCCACTTCTGCCACCTGTGCTCGGTGCTAAAAGCAAGTGGGCAGCGTGTTCCTTCCTTAACCTCTGCTTGCCAAGACTCCTTGAATTTGTGTCACCAGTGGGCTACCAAAGGCACTGGTTTCAGTAGCGCCTTGAGTTGCTGACTTGCGACAGTGATTTTCAGAGGAAACCATCTCGGTTAGCTAGTTTATGCTTCTTTAAACAGAAGCCATAAAGAGGGTAGGGTTGAGTGGGAAATGAGAAATCTCCTCTTTCAGGATTTAGCTGATGCTGGTAGCTATGCACCACCAGAGAGAGAAAAATAATCTTGTGACTTTCCTTTGAGGTGTCACCAGTAGATTCTCTCTCATAAAGTCAGGACTTTCCCCAAGATCGCTGAAGTGTAGGTAATGAATTTAAATCTGGTAGCCAGCGTTCTCCTGGCAAAATACTCTTGGCTTGTGTTGCAACTCACAAATTTCTGTGTATTTCCAGTAAAAGGACTCATTCACTCCTGTGAAGTCAGCTGGTTTAGCTCTGATGTGCTGGGTTACGTGGCTGCCTGTGCTAACCAGGCCTCCCATTAACCTGCTGGCCCTGTTGAGTTGACCCAGCAACTAATACACAATCCTCCTACGGTGTCAGTGTTTGGAGAATAAGGTTGGACAACAAATTGTCTTTGACTCTTACCAGATGGTATAAATTAGAACAGCTTAAATTATGCAAATGAAAGAAAATGGCAAAGAAAGGGGGGAGGCACAAAGAGGGGATGTATTCTTGGAGTGGGCTTTAAGCATGTGTCCTGCAGGTTGTGAAATATCTAGGAGTATTTGGATGACAAAATACAGATATGAATAGTAGAACATGCAATGAAAAGCCCTTCTAAATATGAGTAGTTCCTTGTATATTGATTTAATACTGTAGTGTGAAAAATGCTGTTTATAAAAAAAAAAATGAAAAAAACTGTTTCCACAGTAATTGTGGAAATCCATTAGTGTCAGTTTTGAAGAGTGGGTATTAGAATTTCCTTGGCAAATTCTCAGCTGGATTACATTTGTTTTAAAAGTTAACAGGAAACACTTCTCCCAGATTTACAGTAGCTAATTCATTAATATTTTGATACTTAATGAATGCAAATTACTTTTTTCTGCAATGTCCTGATATTTTTCTGTGGTCCTTATGAAAATCAAAGCTTCTAGTTTGTTTCTCATTACTTCCTTAGTTGAGTCAGTGAATTTGGACTGCTGTTGACTCAAAATACTTAGTTTGGATTTGGTTTTTTTTTGTTTGTTTTTTTTTTTTTTTTACTATGCAGTGTCTAGTTTAATGAATGCTCCTCTTTTTTTTTTTAAATTTTTTTTTATTTTTCCAAGGCTGCAGTTTAAACTGCATTTATGGTCAAATGAGGCTACGCAAAGAGGCAGTGTTAGTTCAACAGTGTCTCATTCCCACAAAAATGCCACCGTGGTGCTTCCTGCGCTGGAGCCAGGGCTCCATGTGTGTTTGTGAGATGTGACTTTCCAACCTTCAAAGTTTGTGGAAGGTTGCTAACAGTAACTAGCCTTTCACTAGTCCTTTTTGGAGATTTGCAAGCTTGTTCTTTTCCTTGGGCTGAATACTTCTTCAAAGGGAACGTGCACTTTTCTGCATGTGGACACATGCGTGGGGAAAACAAGCTTGTCTGAGCTGTTTGGTGCCTGGCTGGTTACTCAAGTCTTTGTGATCATTGTGCTATGAAAGAAGATGCCTGCATATATAAGCAGTGTGATTTATAATACAAGGAATTTTGTGCAGCTGTAACCCCTCTCTGCCTTGTGGTTGGGAGAGCATAAGCATGGTGCTGCCTGGTGTAGTGGAAGGCCAAGGTGAATGTCTTCTGAGGATGACGGCCCGTGTTTTGCTTCCTTTTACTCCAGTTCATCCAGTCCTATTTTGGATATGCAGTTAAAAATAGCATCAAAACTATCTTCCCCTAAATCACACCAGAGTGTACAGAAACTGCTTCATGAACGGTGACATCCTGCTTTGTGTCCTCTCCACACCAGCAACTCTAGGTCTTCACCTATCTCCCCATGGTTCCTGGGCAAGGGGCAGTGCTGGGCGGGCCGGGCTGGGGCTTTTTGGGTGCTGGGGTGTTCCTGCTGCCGGGCCTGCCAGCTGTGACCAAACCAGCTGCAGAAGAGCTGAGCTTTGCCTTTTGGCTGAACGCAGCTGATGCCCTCTCTGTTGGAGTCTAACCCTTCTAGTCACCTGATTGCAGGGCTTGATGCCATCTTGAGACTTTGCCTCTTTGTATTCGCTTGAAACTCTCTAAGGGGCTCAACCCACACTAAAAATACTGCAGTCTGGAAAACCATCTTGTAATGATCTAGTAAATGCAGGCAGGTCCAGATTGTCTCTCATCGATGAGGGAATTCAGATGCTCTTCGACACAGCCAGTCTTGGGTTTACGCTGCCTCAGTTAGGAAGTACGTCTCCAGCACGTAGTGATGCTGTTAAGTTTCTTTATATTTGCACACATTTATCCTTCATATCTTTTTCACTCACTGTTGATTCCATTGGCAGAAAATTGCTGGTGTCTTTGAATCTTCTCCTGACTTCGCTAAATTAAAGAAAATTTCTAAAATTTAAAATTAATTAGGAGCGAAGAGGCTAATTTCAGTATTTCATCCATACAGAATAAATTTGATATGTGTAGGCATAATTTATTGTTATACTATATCATTACATTTTTTTTAACTAGAAGCAGTGGCATTGTTTTCTTAGTTAGCCCTTAGACACATCAGGCAAACAATGCAATTTTTCTGTTAATCTAGAGAAGTGTATGATCGTATATTACAAAGAGATAGATCACGTGTGACTGTTCCATAAAGCATTCTAAGGTTTTAATGAGAAAAAAGAAAGTTAATTAAGCATGATATTAAATCACGCTGTTTATTCTTCAGTTCTATTCAGCTAAAAGGCCACTATTAAATTTTCATGTTGAAAGTAACTTTTATTAAATTTCTGTGCATGTTCAAGATGGCTATGTAGGATTTAAAAAAAAAAAAATAGACTGCATGTTCTTCATTCATATTTTCTTGTAGTATGTGTATAGTTCACCGGGGGGAAGTGCAGAGTTCTGCACCTGGGGAGGAACAACCCCATGCACCAGCATATATTGGGGGCTGCTCAGCTGGAAGGCAGCTTGGCAGAAAAGGACCTGGTGGACACCAAGTTGAACACGAGCCAGCAATGTGCCCTGGCAGCAGAGTAAGCTAATGGTATCCTGGGCTGCATTGGGCGAAGTATTGCCAGCAGGTCAAGGGAAGTGATCCTTCCCCTCAGCACTGGGGAGGCCACAGCTGGAGTGCTGGGTCCGGTTCTGGGCTCCCCAGGACAATAGAGAGATGGACATACTGGAGGGAGTCCAGAGGAGATGTGCTAAAATGATGAAGGAATCAGAGCATCTCTCCTGTGAGGAAGGGCTGAGAGAACCGGGATGGCTCAGCCTGGAGAAGAGAAGACTCAGGGGGATCTTATCAATTTGATATTGGGTTTCAGGCCCACTACCATAAAAAGACATTGAGGGGCTGGAGCGGGTCCAGAGAAGGGCGATGGAGCTGGTGAAGGGTCTGGAGAACAACTCTGATGAGGAGAGGCTGAGGGAGCTGGGGGTGTTCAGCCTGGAGAAAAGGAGGCTGAGGGGAAGACCTTCTGGCTCTCTCCAACTCCCTGAAAGGAAGATGTAGAGAGATGGGGGTCAGTTTCTTCTCCCAAGGAACAGGGGATGGCACAAGAGGAAATAGCCTCAAGTTGTGCCAGGGGAGGTTCAGGTTGGGCATTAGGAAAAATGTTTCCATGGAAAGGGTTCTTAAACCTTGGACTGGGCTGCACAGGGCAGTGGTTGAGGCGCCATCCCTGGAGGTATTGAAAAGCCGGGTTGACCTAGTGCTTAGAGACATGGTTTCGTGATGGTTTTGTATCAGTTTGGTTGATGGTTGGACTAGATGATGTGAAAGGTCCCTTCCACCCTGGACAATTCTATGATTCTAATTCTATGATTCTATGTAAATACCTGAAGGGGAAGGTTCAAAGAGGATGGAGTCTGGCTCTTTCCAGTGGTACCCAGTGACAGGACCAGTGGCAATAGGCACATGCTGTAACACAGCATGTACCTCCTGAACATCAGCAAGCACTTTTTCACTGCAAGAGTGACCGAGGACTGGCAGAGGTTGCTCAGAGTGGTTGCAGAGTCTCCCTTCCTCCTTCCCGTCTTGAAGATAGTAAAAAGCTCTCTGGACGTGGTCTTGGTCAGTGGACTGTAGGTGTCTCTGCTCGAGCAGTGGGATTTGACCAGGTGATCTCCAGAGGTCCTTTTGAACTTCAAGCGTGCCGTGATTCTCTGATACATAAGTGTTCCTGTAATTTCTGTGCTTGTGGTAGTGTCTAAATGCGGTGGCATTTATTTCAAAGTAGTGATAGAGTACTAAGTCAGTAATGATAAAGCATAAGAGGAATTTGCAACCCAGTCTGAAAAATGCTGTTTTGAATTTGAGAGCCACGGTTAAAAGCCAAGCAGCAGCGGCAAGTAGCTATGTGGTGTTATACTGTAGAAGAGTATAATGGAAAAGCACAAAATTAAAAGGTAACATCCTACTGTAATACTGTTGTGTGTCATGGTATTGTAAAGGACAGTAACGTACAGATGTGTGTGTATGTATGTCATATTCGCTCATTCTGGGGATTTAATTACATTAAAAAAAATAATTAGGAACACTGCCTCATTAAAAATAATTGCAAAATGCAGAAGTTCAGAATAACACATAGATTTGTCACTCTTTAAGAATGAAACTAGTGACAAATAATTAAATTGCCAGTAATAAAGCTGTACAGTGGTTAAAAAAATCTCACTTTAATTGGGAAGGATTGTACTTTGTGATAACTAGCAAAATATGAGGCATGTTTGTTCTTTCATCCTTTGAGCTGAAAAAGACAGATTACCCATAGGGTAATACATTGTCTGTATTACCCTATGGGGAGAGCATCAGATACCACAAGGATATCAGCAGCAGAGGGACAGGATAACTGGAAGGTGCATCAGGTTTCATGGCAATGGCTTTACAGACCCCTTCCTCCACACCTTATTTTTTTTTTCCACCGGCCTTTGCCATTTACGTTAGTGTTCCTATGTTTAAAGAACTGAATAATTTTTTGATGACAAGATATGAGGCTTTTCACCTTGAGATCACAAGTTCAAATTCAAATGTAATCGGCAATGGCAAAGCAGTTGCCCTCTGCTCAGCAGCCTGTCTGGCAGCGAGTTGATGCTCCTAGCCTCCAGCCCTGTGGAATTGTGTCCCTGTAGCACATGGTGTGGGCGTGAGCAGGCTTGCTAGTGGGTAAGAATTGAGTGGGCATCTGGGGCACTTAATTATTTTCCCGACTCCTACAAAGTAGGTTTATTATTTTTTTGCAAATACACGGTCAGACAGCAGTCAAACCCTATCGGGGTTGCCTCACAGCATTTTCTGTGCCCTGAGTCTTTGTGAAGCTGGGATGTGATGTGGGCACAAGCTCAGAGATCTGTGCGTGTTCGTTTAATGTAATGTATAAATGGATGTATTTAAAGGAGGTATGTTTAGGGAGGATTAATTTTTCATGTGGTTTACTTGAACAGAGCTTCTCCAGTGATGTCAACTGTAAAGCTGTCCTGACTCTTATTATTCATAAATAAAATGTCCTGTTCATTATTATTCATAACTTTAAAAAAAACCCAGCTGTTTAGATGAGATGAGCTTTTTTCCTTTTAAGTATTAATAAAGTATTAAAGGGTTGCTTTTGCCAACCCTTTTTTGTAACTATTACTTTGTGATCAAAATGTATTCTTGTAAATGCTTCTTATATACCTTTTAATCTGATAAAAATATTAATTGGCGTGATTGAGACCCACAGGAAAAATTCAGGGTTAAAATCTGCTCTTAGTGCTACAACTACAATCTTAGAAAAAGAGAGAAGGCTTTTTAATGTTATCCTTTTTGTGCCTCTTGCTTGTACTTCAAACTTTTGGAGGTTTTGTTTGGTTGTTTTGTTTTTGTTTATTTTTAAAGCAAGTAGAAAGGTTCAGATGTGGAGCTTCTAGTACATGTAGGGCTATGAACTTTTTTTCTTATTTTTATCATAGCATAACTCTGTCACGTGGTCATTACATATATTACCTGTACAGGGGTTCACAAGTCTTCAGTTGAGAAGTTGATGAATTATTGTGGAATCTTTTAGCTGTTTCATCATTTGATAGATTTGAGGGTATTAATTGTGTTCATTCTTTGGCTTCATAATGCTTCCCACATCTCAATATTGGAAAAAGCTCTAGCTATCCCCCAGCTCATCTAGTTACCAACAAAATGTCCTTTTACCTTGTTCTTCTGCAAGTTTCAGTTATAGTATTCCGATTAAACGCTTGACAGTTGTGTAGAAGCTGGAGAAAAGAGTTAAGGGCACAAAATTAGGCAAAAATTAAGAGCATGGAAGTTAGTTTTGCTTGTGCCATCAGCCTTCCAAAACACTTAAAGCAATGACTAGAAATGGTGTTTGTGTAGGGACTTAATTTATCAAGGAAAAGGCATGTTGGAATAAAGAACTTTGAGTGAAATAGTTTATTCCACAAAGAAACTCCATATTGTGCACAAAAGCAATAGCTTCCAAATACATGTGCTTTAGTCTGATATTTTCAAGGGAGACTTTCAGCATTGCGCATTAGAGAACAGTGCAAGAGAAGAAAGATTAAATAGCAGGGATGTATTATTGTTGTGTGCTGAATTTTTATTATTTGATTTGTCAGAGCTGAGCCTAGACAGTTTCCAAAATGTGCCTCTTCCAAGGTAGGTCTGCTGCTGTGTCTCAGTTGAATCCTTCTAATTAAATATGATTGTTTTCATTACATTAACTAGGTTATTTACATGAGGGTATTTGATCTTTACAAACTACAAAGACAAAATGCACCAAAATACAAATTTCCAAGTACAGCTGTTCCAATAAAAATTAAAGAGTAGTCTGACAATTTGAATTCACCTTTTATTTGGCTTTTCAGCATGTAGTGGGATGTTTTCTGTTTATTTTTCTCACACTTCTCACACCTGTAACATTCTCTAGTAGTAAATTAGGCTTCATTTATCTGGATTAAAGTAGGAATCCCATTTATTGCAACAAAGAGAACACTGAACAAGTTGGAAAAATTACATCTAAAGAAATAGATTCTTCATCCCTCTGCAAACACGATTACTAAGTTGACTGAAGGAAATATTATAAGCATTCACAAAATACTTTGAAAAAAATTTTAGTGGTAAGTGGTAGTCCAGTACCAGTTAGTGGTAAGTCCAGTCATCCTAGAAGGGGTTCAGAATATAACATTTAAAATACTCTGAATTAGACTGTCCAGGAGTGTTACCTGAAGTTCGTCAATTGTACCTTATTGTTATGGTTTGAAGAAGTCACAACAATTTGTCATTTAGACAATTATTCTACTACCCAATGACCCCTCCCCACCTGGGAAGGAGAAATTGGGAAAAACAAGGAAACCAAAGGGTTGAAATGTAAACAGATTTAATAGAATAAGACTAAATAATTAATATGAGTAAGACTAAAGAACCAGGATTGATCCCAATAATAATATAAAATATACAAGGATTATACTTGGCCAATTAATACCCATAGTAGGTTTGTTGTGCACTCCCAGAGGGGGACAGCAAACGTTGGACACTGTGAGCACTAAGGCTTTGCGAGGAGGGGAATGACTCAGGGGTCCAGCACCGGGGCCAGAAGTTCTCAGGATCGCAGCCATCATGGAAGATTGAGAACTTCTCCACAAACTTCTAACTTGTATTAAATGTGACACTCATGCTATGAAATAATCCTGTTGAGTCCCTGGGTCTTGCTGCTCCTCGTCCCTGCACCTGGCAAGGCTCAAAAACACTAAGACTAAAACCCCCAGAGCCTAACTGGCTATAGAGTAAATATTTTCCCAAATTCAGACACTGGAGTCTTCTAAAAGTGCAGGCTTCCCAAGCATTAGATAGAAAAGACTTTATTGTCAAGTGAAATTATTGAAAGATAAATTAGTCCTGTGTCACTCAAACCAGGACACGTGTGTAGCTTCAGAATATCGAATGTAAAACCTCTGAAATGAAAGAAAAATGCATTGAAGTCATACAGCATGGCATTTGAAAAACAAAGGAAAAATCTTCTGGCCAGCGTAAGGAAGACTATGCTCCTATTAGCTTGCAATATATCTGCGTTTAAAGTATTGAGAAATGTAAGTAATAAACATTTTATGTTGCCATTTCAAAAGAGTGGTTACTTTTCAAATGTAAATGAAGATTTTATTTTTAACTGTATTCAGTTCTTTTGAAGGGCTCTCAAGGGTTGGCATTGCCATTCACAGAGACAGCAAATTGGGACAAAATTTACCAATCGCTTCTCAGTTTATATGCTGCAACTACGCAGCTGTTATGGAACGAGCTAATATGAAAGTATTCACATTTCTAAATAGGAAAAGGTTATTGACAGGTGACAGTCTCCTTGAATCAGGATCCTCCTTGATTTCACTGGTCACTTTGTTATGCTCCCCCCCTCCCAATCTACTTATTTCTTCTTTATTCACTCCTCTGCCTATCGCTGTCAATGTTTTAAAACTATCTCATAGGTATTTAAACCTTTCCATTTAAAAAAAAAAAGGGGATGCGGCTGATGAAGACCTCCTCATGTGGGGTGTTGGGAAAAATGTGT